>CM044437.1:114009725-114023020 GCA_024363595.1 Xenopus borealis
AAAAAAAAAAAACCCTGAACCTGGAAATAGCTTGAATCTGAAAATACTCCAGCTAATACTCCAGCCTGCCGAAGTCATGTATAAGTCAATGGTAGAGGTCCCTTCAACCATTTGAAGATGTGTGTAGCCTTCATGATGTTCAAGAATAAATACATGTTAACTTTTATTTGGAGTGCAAAGTTTATTTCCGTAATTTCATGTCTTCTATGGAGTTGCTGTATCGGCCATCTTCTCTTTGCCCCTCACCCCATTATAGATACCCCAAAGTAACATAAAAAGTTGCTGGGTTTCTGGGTAGGAATAGTATTTTACTGTGCAATAATTGAAAGCAAAATTAAGGGGCAGATTTACTAAGGGTCAAATTTGTGGGTTAAACAACCCTCAAATTCAACCATGTGAATAGTTAGGGGATAAAAATTCTCCAAGTTCGAATTCGAAGGATTTTTACTGCTATTTCGATTGGTCGAATGATCGAATAGTAAAAATTCGATCGGTCAATAAAATCTTTTTGAATCCAAATTCGATAGCATTGATCTGGCGATAAAATTAAATAAAAATTTAAAGGGGAAGTACTTCGACTGTCGAACAGTCGAATATTCGAATAGACTTTTATTCGAATCATTCAATTCGATCAAATTTTCAAAATTCACTGGTCGATTTGTATTCAAAAACATTTGAAAATGCAAAACCTTTTGAAAATTCGATCGAACTTTGAATCCTTCGTGTGAATTTAGTAAATCTGCCCCTAGTTGTCAAACTAATTGCAGTTGGATGGCTTGGCCATACTATACTCGTTTAATTTTGTAATTGCTTTGGAGAGTTTCTGTATCTATGTAAACACATGGACAAGAATAAACTCACCTTGTATATTCATTAATCTCCCCCCAACCAGACATCTGAATGTCTGTTTCTATTTTTACTACGTTTTGTTCTCATCTCAGTGCCCAAAGGGGCATTTTTCCCTAAATATATGTATATATTTAGTTGCTGCATATCCCAGGGTGTCTAAATACTTGCATCAAAAGACCATTATTAAATTAGCTTGTGGTAAGAACATCTGTCAGTCTGCCACTTTAATTCAATGCATTCTTTTCTTCAGCACACAATGGGCAACTGTCTGCCTGTGGGTACTGAATTCCAGGTAAAAATAGAAGAAGACACATTGTAATTTATTCTTTAATAAAAAAAAGAGAGACAAAAAGAGCTTTTATAAGGGTAAATGAAGCAATGAAATGGTGCAAATATGTGCCTCCCCACAGGTCAACACTAGTTGTCTGTTGTTATTATTATCTTTGCTGTGTACATAAAGTAACAATTAAAACTGGAAATAAGTTATCAATCCAACAAGTTCATGGTATCCCCAAATCACTAGTTCCATTGTATTTCAGCTGTGGAAATAAATATTTATTATTTAATGTAGCAACTAGTTATTGTACCCACATATTCAACGAATGTTTTAATCACTCAATCACCTCAGTGTTGGCTCAGGGGCAGGCACACATTACTTTTTTCAGAGCAAGAATACAAACTCTACCTTTTCTTTGCTAAAATCAGTCAAAATGTGTCTGCACTGGAGCCAACACAACAGGTGCAGACAGGGTTCAGACAGGAGAAGAGGCGAATGCCCATGTTGGGCTGATTTTCAGCCTGTGTATTTCAGCACAATTTGCCCCCCCTATATCAGTGAGAAAGAAAAGTAAATATCAAATAAAAATGGCTCAACATCTGATGTGACAGAAACCAACAAATAATACACATTAGGTAGTGTAAAATAGTCAAGTATAAAACATAATTAGTAAGGTTAATTATGTGATAGTAGTATCCCTTTATAGAACATAATTAACAGCAAGACAAGGTCAGTTGGTAGTAAACATCATAATTCTGATTGTACTCTTTATCAGACCCCTTAGATCTCACTAGTAACTTTGACAATTCCAAGGATAACTCTCTTTCCCTCCCTCCACTTTATATTTATATTCATATTCCCACTCCCATTCCTGCAAGGTTTGAGGATCGTTGGGGGTTAATGTTTTTAGTGGGTGGGTACAGTGAAGGTTTAAAAGAATTTGTCTTAATAGAACCATTAAGCTTTTGAGAAAGTGGCCGAAGGGCTACGAAACTCGTCAAGCGTAAGGTTCTTATTATTATTATTTTTGTTTGATTCCCATGTTTGATGTTTTTTTTGAGAATTGTTTTAATCGCAGAATAAACACCATGTTTTAAACTCCACGTGGTGCTCCATATATTCTCTATAATTCAACATGGACTTCGTTGCTACCGGGAGCAGCTTTTTTTATGTGTAGCACACAAGGAGTTAGCCGTTTGAGTGCTCCCCCTGGATATATTTTTCCCATTGTTGGTTAAAAAAAGATGTAGGCCTTGCTCCGACCTCCTGTATTCCTGCCATTGAGATCCGATAAACCCTATATCGCCCACCTCATTAGGGAATATTAGGGAGATATCCACTCATTTGGCGACCTCACCAAACAAGTGGATCTTTGTGTGTATGGTGACCTTTAAACAAATAGGTGCTAACAACGCCTGTGGTGGAAAGAATAAATATGGTATGTTACCTAGCAATTTTCAGTTGTTCCAGGGTACAAGGTTGATGTCATGGATAGTCTCTTGGTTATGTAATTGTACACAAAGTAACCTTTGCAAATGTTTTGTTTGTTCATAAAATGTGACAAATGTTATTAATTTATAAGGAAAACAATGCTCAAAAAACAACATGTTATGAGGATGTAAATTCAGTTTATTATATAACATCAGTTGTTCAACAAAGTAATATTTCCTTTTCCCTTTTGATTTAAATGCAACCAATTTATGGCATACCTTTCTAATGCAGAAGCACAGTCCAATTAGCACAGGCACCAACGTGCTGGCAATTAAATGAACCAGTGAACCTTCTGTAAAATAAAAAAATTGTGGCTATCTATAGTTCCCACAAATTACTCAAGATTGGATATTTAAAAGAACAGCTCAGCTGCACCCCAAGAGCCCTTAAACCTTTAGAATCTTCCCTAAGGTATCTTTCCTTGTATGTAAAGCTGCAAACTTTATATCAGTCCTCTTGCAGGGGCCACACACTTGTTAGTAACCTACCAATGGTGGCGCTATGCACCTATTCATAATCTTGCCTATTGGATGGAAGCAGGAAATTTTCACTATATGATCAGCCCACAATTTCTGGCAGAGGTCTGCAGGGGCAGTTCCCCCTCCGTTCTCCTCAACAGTCTCTTCTGCGGTACCTACAAGCAGTGCTTTATAGCCTTTAATGATGCCTTCCTATCTATTGGTTACTCAGTCCCTCCTGGAAGCTCTTTATGTCCAGACCTTTTCTGGGGCTCTCAGTATTTCTTAAAAAAATCTTAAAACCCATTGGATTTCTCCCCCACTGGGATACTCTCTGATAACATCACCAATGGACATACTGAGCATTAATGGATTGTTTGACAAACGTACTTCATATTACAATATGTCTTGAAAATAAAATTACATTCCTTGAAGTAATACTAAAATATTACTAAATGAAGTGATACTAAAGTGTAAGTACACTGCATACTGAAAAATCCATACTGTGTTTACCATGACTATTTTATGTATTCATAAGGGGGTCCCCAAAATTTCCTCTTTAAATTATAAACTTTTCCTTTCCCATGACATAACCTGTAACAATAAATGGTAATAAATTGTTTGTGTTATGCATAGGGTCATGTAGCAGCCAGGGAGTGCACAACACCCCTTAAGACTCCATAACCTTGAAGCATGTTCTTTGTTCCTCAGCTGAAAAAGCACAGAATGAACTGATCTGCATTCTCCAACAACAGCCAGGGTACTTACAGTACACAGTGCTGCTGACAACAGGGAGAGTGATGGGCAGCATGAAAAAAGATGGGTAGCTGCAAGGGACAGCTTTAGAGACATAGATTTTCTCTACAATAGAGAAACTGTGCCTCTGGGTTGGCCCTGTAACATTTATGTTTAAATAAATAAACAAAAGTGTCCGATTTAGTTAACTTTAGCCAGATTGTGCTGTTTTACCTTAGGTCAATGCCACTTGATGAAGTTTCTGTGCATTACTTCATGGTATTTATTAAAGGGGGTGTAAAGGGATTTTAAAATAGTGCAAAATAAAAAAGAATAATCCAAAAGAAACACTGTCCAAAATGTTAATAATTGCCCTCAGTTGAGCAACATCCATTAATGGCTGTCAGCTATGGCATTTGTCTGTGAAAGTACATGTCATTATTTCCTCTTTTGTTTTTATGATACAGCAACTGCATTGTCTCATACACCATGTAAGGCTAATGTTACAGAAGCTTTGGGAAAATAAGATATACTGAATTGATATCTCTCTTTTAAGGGTTGATGGAGATGCATCAATTTCTGACTGGAGGAGCTTGTCTGCATTTTCCTAGCTTTTCTATTTTGTTTACATCCTTCCCAAACATTGGCATCAAGCATTATTATCACCAGCCAAGCCAGAATAAATCAGGTCAGGTATCAAACATACTTTTAGTAAGTAGGACGGTGTGTCAATAACAGATTTCTCCAGGATTCTTCCATTAATTTATACAGGGCATCAATAACAGATGTACAATGATTGCAGTAACCGTGGGTGTTACTTATTATTATTATGATTGCCTTACCTGTGCGGGAGAGCACCAAGGTTCAACTCTTGACTCTGGCTTACCACAGAAGCACATTAAAACCAAGTACTGTACTTCTAATATCCAATCAACAAAAGATCTACAGTTCAAAGTTGCAATAAATCAGTGGGGTCTTTTAACAACACATGGACAAATTTGCCCATAGCAACAAATCAAATTGTTACATTCACTGTTCTATTTGCAGCTGGCTTTAAAAAGTTAATCACTGATTGGTTGCTATAGGTAACTACCAATGGGCAAACTTTTTCCTGAGTCTGGTGTTTATACAAATGGCCTGTGGGTGTCACTGTGCACATTACTTGTACTATGCAATACCCTCATCATCCTCGGCTACCAAAACACAACAGGAAGTACAGTACAAAATTGCAATAAATCAGTAGGGGTCTTTTATCAACACATGGACAAATTTGCCCATGGGCAGAAACCCATAGCACCAAATCAAATTGTTGCATTCACTGTTCTACTTGCAACTGGCTTTAAAAAGTTAATCACTGATTGGTTGCTATAAGTAACTACCAATGGCAAAACTTTTTCCTAAGTACAACAAAATACAAAGTGCACGTGCTTCCAACAGTATACAAATAAAAACTGATTAGACAGATAGGCTCTGCAAAATAAAAAATGTTTCTAATATAGTTAGTCAAAAATGTAATCTGTAAAGGTTGGAGTTAATGGGTGTCAAAGGTAATAGCCAGAACATGAATTTCTCAATTGCAGCTCTCCAAGACCAGCATTAGGGGTTTGCAGAAGAGGCACATCCCTAGGGTGCAAAGATAGAGGGCATCAGAACGTACCTCATGTTTTGCCTATCCCAGTCCTTGTTCCCCAACAGCCACTTGCTGCTGCTTGTCACTACGTCTCATCTGTGCGTGACCACCCCCGCCCATGTGTTTTCTGTGCCTTCTCCCATGCCCATTTTGGCTTGGGTCTGCAGTAGTGATGGGCGAATTTATTCGGCAGGTGCGAATTTGTGGGGAATTCCCGCAATTCGGTGCAGGCGAATAAAATTGTGAAACGTCAGCGAAAAAAAAACGAGTTGCGCGCCGAAAATGAGGCGACCTGCATCGAAAACGACGCAACACGTGTCGGAAACGAAGCGACACGTCAAAAACACAAATTTTTAACCAATTTTTTGACGAAGCGAAACGTGATAGATTCGCCCATCACTAGTCTGCAGCTCTTGAAACCCTTAGTTAAACACTTAGTTAGTCGCCGACTTTAAGAGGGGGCCACAAGAGACAAAGCTGTTCAGTTAGATTGCTTTTGATCCTTAGCATGCAGGTCCAATTCAAGAGCAAATTAACTTATGTCCCACTTGGCCCCCCACTTCAAGTGACTGTTACTGACTGGTAGGTTACAGAGCTGCAAAGCAGGTAGTGTTTGGGCTATTATATTAAACATCTATTCACTTCAGCATTCATACATTACATTTATTGGCTAAGTAAATATTTTAGAAACCTTTTTTATTTATTTTAGAAACACTTTTGTTTTTTCACCGAACTATTCCTTTAAAGAGGTACACTTTCAGTAGAAATATTACCATGCAGAAGTTCTTAAAATCTAAATTCTTTAATACAAGAATTTTTGGAAGCAGAAAGACTTATTTACACTCACATGCAGACTGAGTTATAGGCATCCATTATAGTTAGGTCCAGAATATTGCATAGTAAAAAATATAAAAGATACACTCACCATGGACTCCATGGGAACCAAACACTGTAAATGGATGCTATGGTAATTCTATGGGAATGCTTCTATGCATATTATTACCATGATGTTGATTGCCATGGTAATAATTTTCATTTTAATTGTCTAACAGGTATTTCCACATTAGTAGTTGCAGCTGTCCCACATGTAATACAGTTACTTAGTGGTATTATTTTCCACAGACAGTCTCTGAGGATTTTTTTAATAGCAACAGTTGCTAACAGTCTTCAGTCCATATTTGCAATACAAAAATCTTTACAAAAAGGTTTTCATGCAACAGTTAGCATTGGTATTGCATGGGGATTGTTTTATTGAGTACCATTATCACATTGTCATATTTACTATGCAAAAGCCTCCATGGCTACTGTTTCCATAACAATGGCTGCCACAATAATGGTTTCCATGATTACTTACTCAGAAAAAGAAAGGATCACATGACACATCTTCGCTTTTCTTCAGAAAGGGGCCACCAACAATGAGCTAGTTGGCGCATGTACAGTTGGAGCCCGTCCAGTATTCACGCCATCTGTACATGCGCTGGAAAGCCATAAATTGTCAAAGGGAAGGAAGAAGATCTGAAGAAACCCGAAGTTTCGGAAAATGGCGTTCTTGAGCTCTGTTTCACTACTTTGCATGGAGAAGTGAGATGCAAGGAGGAGGGAGTAGGGAGGAGGGACTACAAGGGGTTGTCGATGGGACTTTTCTCATTGGGGATTTAGTTCTTCTTTGAATACACGCAATAGGATGATTTTTGCTTTCAGTAAAGATCAATTATATCTTAGTTTGGAATGATGTACTATTTTCTTATTACAGGGAGAAAGGAAATCATTTTTTTTTTAATTTGGATTATTTGGATAAAATTTATGGGAGATACCATCCCACTCACAGCATAAAAGGTGTGATGACCTGTATATTATTTAGGGCATTATCTATTCTAATACAGGTTTGTTATCTATCTCCCACTGTGACCAAATATTCTTGGGAAAGGTAAGCCCTGGAGCTATAAGTGCAGGGGCTGCATGACAAGGGATCTAAATTACCAGCAGCCAAATTATACTGTCCTAAGTCAAAGAATGGGCAGAATCATATGTACTGTAGCTGTGTTTAGGTGAGAAGGAATGGGTTTACGCAGGAGATGTCCAGGTGCAGGGGCAGAGTAAGAGAAGGATGTGATGTCAGGGGAAGAAGCAGTTCACTTCCTTATCTTCTGAGAAGGTAGAAACATCCCAACCACCCTCCACGCAAATTAGCTATTAACTGAATATGGATGTTTTTTCTGAAAGCACTATCATATTGTGGTTTCTGTATCTTTACACATCATAATTGCAAGAGTCGGTATTGTATTCATTTATGTTAAATTAATGTGAAACGCATGATCCAGGATCGCCATTAGGGTCAGGAAGGAATTTTTTCCTTCTTGAAGCATAATTGGCACTGGCTTCAGGCTGGGTTTTTTGCCTTCCACTGGATCAAAACTGTGCACATATGATATTATATTTTATATTTTATTTTTCACAGTAGCAGTAGGACCTTGCCAGAGTATTGCACAGGTAAGTTTAGAAGAGGGAGAAAGGAGGTTCTCTCCTGTTACTACACAGTGGATTGATTGATACAGACGCTACTACTGCTTGAGCTAGTCGGCAGCCTGATTGGATTTCCTATCATTGAGACACTGCAGATGCAGGTCCCGCAGCGGAGCTGCTGAACTTCTCTCATGTTGGCGGCACAGCATAATAGCGATCTCTAAATTCTGGCTTTAGAAAATTGCCTTGGGTTAAGCTGGCAAGGTCCTATTTATTTGATAAAATGTAAATAAATGCTGTGGCCATTTTACACTCATCTCTGTCTCCTGTTTTCATTAAGGTATGTAATAATGGGGTTCAGTGGGATAGCTCAAGGCAAAGGGTCAAATTGAGGAGTCCCCTTGTCATGCGTAGCGGCTTGGCACTATGTCAGCTTACCCATCTGCTGGCTACAATAAACCTGTGCTGTAGATAAAACATTTACACATTTTTGTGTAAACTCTGGGAATTTCTTGCTGAGGAAAACAATTGGCCAAACATATTACAGCTAGACTACATATTATGCAAAGGATGTGAAATGTGTTTCCTATGGAAAGAGCTAGGAGTACAGCCAACAGTCTCAGTCACAGTGATACAGTACAACGCTCTTGATAACTGCAACGTTTTCAGCAAATCTTTAAAATTTGAGTAAATGGATACGTTATCCAGAAACTCATTATCCAGAAAGCTCTGATAGTCTCCCATAGACTCCATTTGAATCAAATTATTCACTTTAATTTTAATTAATTTCCTTTTTCTCTGTAATAATAAAATAGTGTCTTGTACTTGATCATTAATGAGATGTAATTAATCCTTATTGGAGACAGAACAATCCAGTTGGGTATAATTCATGTTTAAATGATCTATTAGTAGGCACATTATGGAAATCTAAATTACAGTAAGACCCCTTATCTGGAAACCAGAGCATTCTGGATAAAAGGTCCCATATCTGAGGCTCCATACAGTACAGAGCTCCTAAAGATTTGTAGTTCAGGCCTAGTTTTGGTTGCCTTCTGAAAAAAGTGGCCCCATAGAGCATACTTTGTATAGAAAACTCTTGATTGCTATGCAAAGAATTCCTAGTGCTGCAAAGGTCAGATATCTTATAGCTGAAAAGCTTACAAAACAAAGCTCCAAAATGATGGTTGGCTTTTAGCCAATAAAACATCGCTTCCATTAACTACGTATGTGCTTGACCAGTGGTCCCCAACCAGTAGCTCGTGAGTAACATGTTGCTCTCCAACCCCTTGGATGTTGCTCCCAGTGGCCTCAAAGCAGGTGCTTATATTTGAATTCCAGGCTTGGAGGCAAGTTTTGGTTGTATAAAAAGCAGGTGCACTGCCAAACAGAGCCTCAATGTAGGTTGACAATCCACATAGGGGTTACCAAATGGCCAATCACAGCACTTATTTGGCACCCCAAGAAATTTTTTAAGCTTGTGTTGCTCCCACAACTCCTTTTACTTCTGAATGTTGCTCACGTGTTCAAAAGGTTGGGAATCCCTGTGCTTGACTATACCAAGTCTAGTTTTAGGAGCACACAAAGGTAAGTTTATGTAGCCATATGTATTGCTTCCCACTTCAATCTAAAATAAGATATAGTCCTAAATATTCTGATTTTATTTTTATTGGCACAAGTAGAGAAGGCTAAACAAACAGTGAATCATGTGCAAGATTTGGAATACAGCCTTTAAGATTGCAGCAACCAAGAAGTAATGACTTTGTGCCATTCCACAGGGACCAGGGCAAGGAGAAGTCACAGCCTGCCATCTTCTTCTCTGTATCACAAGCCAACTCCGGAACAGAAATAGAAGCGGGTGAGATCTCTGACGCAAGCAACACCTAAATCTGTCATTAGAAAGGGAAATGGGTATATTTATAGAACTGGCATGTGACTTTGCTGGTGAGCTTGTACGTGTGGAACAGGGTTTCGTCTCATAGCATGAGCCCCTCATTTTCTTAATGGTGCCATTTTATCATTCCTTTTTAACACCCTGAGTCATTAAAGTGCATATTCATTTGATCACGTATATAAGACTCCTTTGGGCACTAGACTTCCAGGCACATTGTCATTATTCTTTCCTCCCATGTTGTCAGATAATGCCAATTATGGCATTGTTCAGACAGAGCTTTAGCGTGAGCCATAAAACGAAAAAAGAACAGAAATAAGATGAGCCCAGATTTGCAAATGTCATGAATGGGACTTTAGCAATAAATCAAAAAGTAAAATAACTTGTATTAAATTGATTTTTTTATTCCATTTTTAGACTTCAAGTCCCATATTGTGGTCTTTAGCTCTTAACAAGGTAATGTATGTATTATATGTTGTGATTAAATTGACTCTGCTATAGTTCCAGTGTAATCCAGAGAAGCAATCGTTCACCCCAAATAACCTTTAGGCTAAACCCCATTTACAGCTTTTGGACTCCTGTAAAACCACATGATCGGAAACACTGTGAGCTTTGTTGAGACTGGTCATTGTGTTTGTTGCCATATATTCCTGTTAGGGGCCCAATGATGTGCCTGAGTAAAGCTGTTTTGGATGTTAAAAATATATGAAGCTGGCAGAGACGTGGCTTTTTGTTCAACCAAAGCTGTCTGGCAAGATGCCATTCACTTTGTGCTGTGATGGAAAATATACCCATAGAATATTACAGAATAGTACAGGTACGGTACATGTTATCCAGAATGCTTGGGACCTTGGGTTTTCCATATAATGGATTTTTCTGTAAAGGGGATTTTCCCAAAATGTCAACTAAAAAACAATTTAAACATGGATTAAACCCAATAGGATTATTTTGCCTACAATAAGGGTTAATTATATCTTAGTTTAGATCAAGTACAAGGTCCTGTCTTATTATAATTACAGAGAAAAAAAGAAATCATGTTTATACATTTGAATTACTTGGATAAAATGTTAACTATGGGAGATAGACTCAGTAATCCGGAGCTTTCTGGATAATGGGTTTCTGGATAACTGATCCCATACCTGTATATGTGCACAGGCTTGCAGATAACAACAATTAATGATACCTTAGAAAAGAACCTTATGACAGCACCCACTACCACAAATGTTCTGCACAACAAATAATATAAATGTATTGTGCTGAAAAAACTGGAGGGACATACTGTACTTTTATATTATAGGAGCTACATCCATTACAACTCCAAACCTCAAAGCAGCTTTACTCATATGTACTATTGGGTCCATTATCCAAGTAAATGTATCCCTTTTTTGGTATATTATAAATATGGCCCTAAGTTTCCTATGGTGCCATTATGACAGTCCAAAAATACATAGTGTCCATAAAAATATGAATTAAAAGTTGCCTATAGCTCATGTTCACCTTTTTTTCCTGACAGTTCTGCTTTTGTCAGTAATTGTTATTTATACTTCCTAAACCTGTCTTGTCAACCTGACTATCCCTTCTCAGCCTGTCAGTTATAGTTAGGGTTGCCACCTGGCCGGTATTTTTGATGGTTGATCCCAATGTTATTAATAGGCAAAAAAAGAGAAATATATGGGAAGGCCGGTATTTTTTTCAAGAAAAGGTGGCAACCCTAGTTATAGTTCCTTATCCTAACCGACTCCTGCTGCACAAATATGGCAGCCCCTCATAGAAGAACATTGGGAATCAGATAAGTAATATAAAAGCATTGGACATGATTGAGTTAATAAATTGTAAAATTTCTGGTGTCAATATCTCTTTAAGCCACTGGAGTCCTCTGCATAAACAACCCCCCCCCCACTTAGTCCTAGCTGTTGCCTTTAGTAGGTTTTGTGATAAGAGGCAGGCCATTATACATAGTCATTGTTAGTGGACTTGTAGAATCCTAACCCCTTTTCTTTGTTAGCTTGGGTACAGCTAACAATTTCGGTTTGGGGCTGTGTTACGTCTTCTGTATGTAAATAAAAGGCATTAGCATGCAATGCTATTGGTGAAGCCATTGGCACAACCTGCTGCGGGAACTCTGGAATTACTGTCAATTCAGGGTGGTGGTAACTGCAGGTATTTGGATGCATCAACAAAACAGAGTATCTTCCAGCATGCTATGAATGTTATACATACACCAAGTGCATCAATCCTTTAAAAGGCGTACTGCCCACCTTGAATATGCTACCAATAGCTGTAGAAAGGAGAGCACTCTACCAAGCAGAATACTGCTGAAGTGAGGTTTATTTCAGACTGGCTGACACATGTTTCAAGCCCAGAATGGTGGCTTTTCTCAAGTATAACATTGAACAGAACAAAAATGGCTAAATAAGCCCGACCTACATGCCTCCCTCCACAAATCAGTAGCATAATTAGTCCAATGAAATGTGATTGATCTTGTGTGCAATTATTGGAGGCCAGAAAGTATCCATAAAAAGTATATGTGTTAAATAAAGTTGCAAACTGATCATAAACTGTCCATGTATGAAATACATAGTGTCCATCAAAAATGTTGCAAAATTTTCATAGAGTGTGTCGTGTTTAAATAACCGAGGATGTGCAGAGTATAACAGTGCTTTATTAGCAGGTTCATGCAGCCATTACACAACAGTAGTAACTTGAACTCTATTTCTCAAGCTGTACAGAAAGTATTGTGTATCTGCATAGTACAAGTAATGTGCACAGTGACACCCGCAGGCCATTTGTATAAACAGCACAAAGTGTCCATAAATATATATAACGCCTAAAACATGATGTAAGAAACTTTAGATATGAAAAAAAGCACCAGCATTTTTATCAATACTCATCAATATTTTGTCTACATTGCTGGCGTGTTCCATATTCTTAAATTCAGGACCTGCAAGGATCAAACACATTATATATTATCAAATTGGCGTCATGTAACCCATTAGGTCTCAATGTATTTAGCTTTATAATCCATTTACCTAAATACATTTCTAAACATTTCTATTTACTGCTGCTTCATCTAAGAAGCACCACCTTTGGCTTATTTTTAAATTCAATAACATTTAGTGATGGGCTGCCTTTTGCTTCGCCAAATTTTTTGCGAATTTCAAGAGAAATTTGCGAAATAGCGAGAACGGCGACGAATCTCATTTGTGACACAGGCGTCCGTTTCTTTTGAAATTCGTAAAACGCCGCCATTTCTCGAATCTCGATTCGCGAATCGCGGGAATTTGCTGCAAATTTGTTGCAGGTGAATAAATTCAATCACTTTTCTTGATACTTGTGTATCAGTCTGCATGTTTTGTTTTTTTTAAGTTTCTTATATTCCCTTCATGTTCCTGTATCCTGGTTTTCTCTTATCTTGTTGTTAAGCCAACAAAGCCAAGACCATGAGGACATTTCATCAAATAGACATGTGGAATTAAAGGTGGCGTGAATATTAGGATCAATTAC
>CM044437.1:114034727-114046649 GCA_024363595.1 Xenopus borealis
AACTTTTTTTTTAATCTACTGCAGTAGCAGGCGACTACTTTTATTTCTAAATCACGTGTCCTACAGTAAAGGAAAACAAAAAGACTTCAAAGAGCTTTGGTTATAGATGAACTTTATATAAAAGTGGAAGGCTGCTTAGTACGGGAGTTTAAAGGCTTACCTGCTATTAAGCAGTGATATTGTTCTAGAGTGTGAGCAGATTAAGGTCTATTGAAGTGTTTCTAGTTGGAATAAATATTACATTACAGACCTTTCTTTCAGCCCCTGTGGTTCTGTGCCTATAAAGTCTCACATGTACTTCATGACTGCAAAATATAATCAAAATTACTCCCCCAGCACACTGTGCAGACATAAAATAGAGCTTGTATTAACAATCACAAAGAGACTTCCAGCCATACTTGTTCCTGAAAACTTGAGGCAATACCAGTGCATCTTTTCTTATGTATTGAGTACAGTTACTTTTATAGACACTGGAGCAGGGGTGTCCAAACTTTTTGCAATGAGGGCCTGATTTGGTGAGGTGAAAATGTGTGGGGGCTGTACTCCAAGGAGGATTTGCACACGCCGCACGACCTGACGCGCTGAGCAAAAACACATGCATCCGTGGAGTTCAGCACTTAACCTGACATTCTTTGAATCATTATTATTTAATTGGCATCCTGCTGTTAATCAGCTGTGTAGGGCTATGGGGGTACAATATATTCACCTTGTGTGTTGCCCTCATATGTAATTAATGAGTAAAAACAATACTGAAGGCAAATTAATACATCTGAAGCCCTGGAATCTAGTTTGCTAAAATGTTATGCAAAATTACCCTTTTAAATAGACTAATTATTATATTATTATTACTAAATGGGCAATGGGCAGAGTCCCCGTCCTCCTACGTCCTTTGTGACGTTTCCCAGCATTTCAAGCTGGGCCACATTCATATCCATCCTAAGCCACAGTTTGGACACCCCTACACAAGGGAATCATGCCAGCTTAGACCTGACAGTAAATCCAGGACTCCCATAGTGGTTTGTACCAAGAAATTGCCATAAGTGTGCATCTGACTTTACAGGAAGTGATGTCATCCCAATAGGATGCTTGTTTGCATGAACCTTTAAAAATGCTATGAAGTAGTTGAATTGTGGTACACAGCACATCTGATTATTGCAGTTTGCACTTGCTTTATAAATGAGGCCTTTAGGACTTTTCACTGGAAGATCAATTATTCCTTTTAATAGACATCACTTCCAGTCAGGGGCGCAACAACAGAGTGCCAGCCCACCCCCCCCAGAAAAATATTCAGAGGGTCTGGTGTACATAGGGACTCCTGCGCACACACACGCACCCTGTAGTTCGCAGGCTTGCTGAGTCAATTAAAAGAAAAAGAAAGTGGTCGGAGGGGGATTTCAAAACTATAGAGGAAACAGACCCTGCGGTTAAGGCACCCCTTTTCCTCACCCCCCCCCCCCAGCACGACCACATAGTCTGCTTCATCTATAGTCACACCAGTGCTTCCAGTAGACAGATGGTGCTTAGCACAGGATGGCACTACGCATGTTATACAGAATCTACATAATCTGCTGTAAAGTTTATAAGGTTCAGTTTTGAGTCCTTTTATCCTTTACAACAGGGGTGCACAAAAGGTAGATTGAGATCTACCAGTAGACTTTTAGCTGGTGATAAGTAGATCTCAAGATACTGTCAACAGACAGCTTGTCTAAATCACCCTCCTATTTCAAGCTTTTTATTCAGATATTTACAGTAAGGTTACATAAGAAATTGTGTGTTAAATATTCATTTTCTCATAAATCAGGTACAAATAAATACTTAAGTAATATTTTCCATGGAGAAGAATGCCAACAAAGTTTTATGGAAATAGATCATAATGGGAAATCATGACTAAAAGTAGACCTCGCATTAGTAAAGGATGGGCACTCCTGCTTTATAATTTTCAGCAGGAGATGGACAGTCTTATAATACATGAGTAGCAAGTACATTTCACCCCTGCTTCTTAGGATTCCCTGTCTTGGAACCAGACATGCAAACAAAAGTATCGTACAGAGCGAAAAAACTTAGGTACAGGTTGGCCATGGATCCCACAATGGCTATATTTTGCGGTTACGGTTGGGTGCGAGTTAAAATTTTGTTCTTTAGGGTGAGGTGCAGGTTGAGTTTTTCCTTATTTGCACATCATTACTTTACTGGCCACCTATTTGAAAACAAACACTGGTTTGCTATGGGTTAACAGACCCTGAAGGAAATATTTTCTTAAGATTGGAATTCAGCAAACCAGATATACTTGTTTTTTAATTCTTTTAAATTGTCATGAGAAAATATAAATAAAATCTCAACTTTGAAAACATTTCAGGACAAACTGCATTCAGCATAGTGTTTATTTTTAACATATGTATATTTTAAAATTTGGAGTTGCATTTTGGGACTTTTTATACTGAAATTTTCATTTATATTTCTGTCAATTTCTATGAATGTGTATGAACAGCTTATAATATTATAGGGCTCATTCATTTTCGCAGGTGCAGCGGACAGTTTTTGCTCTGGGCAGTGAGTGGTGTTTCAAAACTTTCAAACATACAAACACCATGTAATACACATTTCTGTTAATGTATGTGCCGTTTCCTATGTATATCATGGAGAAAGCTAACAAATGCTATTTGCTTTAATAAGTGATATAGACTATGAAGATTTTCATTCATCCAGGTCAGGTCATGGTATATCTAATATAAGTAATTCTAAAACAACTTGCTGAGTAAAGTAAAGTAATTTATGAATTCTGATATTTATCATTATTCTCTGTCTCATTTATTGCTTTCTTTTCCTTGCTGCTATTTTTATAAATTACTCTCCCTTTCTGTTCACTTTCCAATGAGGATTTGAGCATTTGTTATTCTTAGGGTTGGGGCAGACAGGGAGATTCAGGGAGATTTAGTCGCTTGGCGATTAATCACCTCTTCTGCGATGTGACAATCTCCCCGAACTGCCTGCTCCCTTCCCACCGCCTGTTTGTATGAAAAAATGCCAGCACCAACGCACTCGCAGCACTTCAATTTCTGGAATCGCACAAAGTTTCCTCGCCAGGCAACTTCGTGCGATTCCGGAAATCGAAGCGCCGCAAGTGCATTGGGGTTGGAGTTTTTCTCAGGGAGCAGCCAGGGGAACAGAATCAGAATCGCGCCTAGTTAAACCTGTAGACACTTGAAAGGGGGATAATTGTATTTCCATATCCTGCTGTTAGTTGCCCTCTGCTTCACATGAACAAGTTGCATCCAGTGACACAAATCTTTGCGAAATCTGGCACAACATTGTCCACCTAATAATGCCAGGCAAGGATACACAGGGAGCATGTTTGGGATGAAATACCTTTAATGAACAATCAATAAGCAAAAGATTTGTGTCCATTTTAGTGCAACTGAGCTTGCTGCTACATTCTGTTTCTGACTTTGAGAGATGTTGGAAACCCTTTCACATTGTTTCTGAAGTACTCCACCGACTCTCCTGGTACCTTATGATATTACCAGTTTCCCCACATCCCCTCATTGATGTCCACACTATAATTGTAGTGCAGTGAAGCATGCACTATGCAAACAGATTGATGAGTACATACACTAAGCCCACAAGCTGGTGTTTCTCAGGCATGAATGCCAACTCATTTTCTGCAAGGTCTGTCTGAAGTTGTTTTGATATTAACCTTTCCATTATGCTGTTCAGCTGGCATCTTGCAGAGCCAGCAAAGCTTAGGAAACCCCAAATAGCATCTTTGAGTGCCTCTTTGCTTTAGCAACTGGAGAAATGCCCCATGGCCTATAATATAAGTTCCTAGCTCTGTTTGCTTTTGCAATTTTCCATAAACGATTAATGCAATTAGACGTTCAGCTACGTCTCCAGATGAAGAGTTTAATTCCATTGGCATGAGTGAAATAAACAACAGTACCGATAGATATGGGCAGAAACATATACAAAACCAGATGAGTGCATTTACCTGAACCTATTTTCGGGTACCCAAATCGTTCCCATCTTTGGACATTTATAGCGATGAGCCTTTCGTTTGCATGGCACAGCAACTACTGGCACTTAATTACAGTTAAACAGACTTGCGTTGGATGTTTATCTGCACATTTTTAACCATTTCTTATTTCAAATGATGAACAATTGCTGAAGGAAAATTTACAGGGACAGTAATATTGTTTTTCAGAAGGGAATGTTCAATACGAGTACACCTGATCACTTGATTAAAATTGATTTTAAGTAGGTATGTATTTTTTTTAAATTTAATTCATATATAAAAGATAGAAAACTGCACTATAATATGTTCACTGATATTCTATGGGCGTCAGCTTTTATTCTAAATTGAATTTTCCAAGTGGCATGGTGATTCCTACCAATGTCTTAATTTCTTTCAGTGAATAACTACTTTCCTTATCCATCAAATATTCCATATTACATGCTGTTGCAGCCTCTTCAACCTTGTAATAGAATATTCTGGTAGAAGAACTCAAGTCACACAGATATTGGAATAACAGGAGTCCTAACCACAAAAAAAAAAAAACTTTTTAGTAGTTTCTGCTAAAAACTAAGGGAGTTATACATTAATGTTCATATTTATTTTTCCCATAAAAACTATGCCCCCCCCAAAAAAGCAATAAGCAATAGTTTAAATCATTTTAGGTGGCATATTAAATAATCTTACCAAACAACTGCAATATAAATCAGCAAATATTGGCCTTTCACATCTCTTACCTTGAGTCATTATTTTGTGACGGTCTATATGCTGCCTCAGAGATCAGCTGACCAGAAATACTGCAACTCTAACTGTAACAAGAAGAAGTGTAGAAGCAAAAGACAGAACTTTGTCCATTAGTTGGCTCATGTGACCTAACTGTTGTGTTTGGTAGCCGAGGATGAGGAGAGTAGAACAATGCTTTATTAGCAGGTTCATGCAGCCATTACATAACCATTACGTTGTCCACGTTGGTGGAATTTATATCTTTCAGCAACCACATTTACTTTTGGCAAAAAAAGTTCTTTATAGAGTAAGAGCAGTTTCATAAGTCTCATCAAGTAATGGTAATGTATAGAATATACACTGTCCCTCTGCCCCCAGGCAATGAATAAGTAAAGCATGCTTTCTAGCTGCAGAAATCTCCCCTTGGTCAGCAGCAATAATGTAATTATCAAACATACGGATCCAAGCAGTAAAAGTTATGGTAGGCTCACCAGGGTTTGGTAGAAAAGGTGCAGGCTGCTGCAGAGGTAGAAAAGACATCCTTGTCGCCATTTGTTGTGTTTGGTAGCCGAGGATGAGGAGAGTAGAACAATGCTTTATTAGCAGGTTCATGCAGCCATTACATAACAGCAGTAAGTCTTACTTTCACTTTCAAGCTGTACAGAAAGTCCTGTGTATGCACAGTGACACCTGCAGGCCATTTGTATAAACACCACACTAACATGTTCGGGTTTGTTTGTTCTAGGCAAAATCTAAACTGTTTATTCAATTTGAGTTTTTACATTTTTTTAGCTTCAAAAATGCTCTAATGTCTCATGAGCAATCAACGATATAGCTGAAGCCATGCACTGCTTTAATTGCTGACTCCTTCATCCATTGTTCTTGAGTAACGTTGAAGGTTCAGATAGGTGGCAACAAAAGTTCAGAAGTAAGGGAAATGACAACAACAAACAACACATTATACATCCTGGTACTTAAGATCTCATAATAAAGCACATGCGGCAATGATAGGAGGCTGTTACCTACAGTATTTTACCGGTATTTTTTTCTTTTGTCATTCTAAATAAATTCGGACCTCATCTCCAATGTGTAAATGTTCAAGTGTTTTTGTTCTTTTGTCATAACAGGATCCCTTTAAATTGCATTGCGCATCAAAAAATAATGTTTGGGTCAAAACACAGGTATGTGCTGGCGAACAATTAATTTGGCGTGCCGCGGAACGGCGATCAAATATTTTGCCACGCGTAGAAATTACGGCGTACTTCTCGTTTCTGCGACTAAGAGACTGGAATATGAATAGCAGAGACCTGAATAGAAAAATGAGTAATAAGGATTAGCAATAACAATAAATGTGTTGGTTTTTAGATCAGTGATCCCCATTTGAAAGCTGGAAAGATTCAAAAGCATAAAGCAAATAATTTATATGCTATTTAGTGGCTGATGGGAAGACCACCCAACCCTTATTTAATAGATAATTATACTCAAACAGTAATTCTGGTACAGCTCCATAGTAATGGAATACCAGTCCTCTCAAATCTCACCTGAGATTTCATAATAATTTGCCTTAGCCCATTTCAAGAAAAACTTGCTTTGGCTTGGAAGATTTCCTTGGTTCATCTCTAAAGGCTGTACAAGACACGTCCTGCAAACGGAATACATTAAGAAAGATTTACTCATTATTTCCTTTGCTAAAAAAAGCTGCTAGAACATCCAATTTGAGACTTTGCCTCCCCAGCATTTGTTACATTGGGAACAATATACTAAATTAGCAGTAATGTGCTAAACAAGCCTCAAAGTTTAGATTTTCCACTGAAAGTGATTTAAGCAGAACTTCTTTGTAACAGTTCAATTAATGAAACTACTTGAGTTTAACATTTCCATTCTTGGTATTTAGACTTGAGACAGACAAAGATGGGGCTTTAAGTGATAAAAGGATTATAAGAAAAGAGACATAAAGTTTCCACTCACTTACAGGAAATATACTCCTAGGAAAATCAGTCCCAACAGAGCGGCAACAGCGGCCTCTCAGGCACCTACTCACAAATGCACTAATAAGCTGAAGCAAAAAAGCAAAATGGTTGAAGGCATTGGTGGCTATGGGACCCCATATTGTTGATACATGAAAGTAACTATGGACAGATCTAGAGGAGTGGATACAAATTTTGCATTTATGTAAACATTGTCTGAGAATATGTACAGCGCTACGCAACAAGTTGGCGCTATAGAAATACATGTTAATAATAATAATGTACACTTTAATAAATATTTTTTCAATGTTTAAATGTTTTTGGAATTTAGGGGGTATATACCCTGGTGCCTACAAAACTATTACCCCTGTTGTACAACATAGCTACCAGTGTTTCTACTAATTAAATTTGAAGAGTTATGTTTCCATTAATTCCATACATGGGGTAAGGCCAGATTTTTACACCTTTGTGTAGGTGTGCACTAGCTGACCTCTCCTGTGGAAGAATGGCATCAGCACTGCTGTGGAGTAGGCTTGTAATATGGTTTAAAATGTTAATGGTTTAATATAAATGTTTAATGGGGAACTCCACAAAAACAGAGCTTAAGCTTTTTGAAAAGTAAACATAATTTCAAGCAACTATTAAATATACATAAATAAAAAAAATATGCAAACTTTTCATGGTTTTTAATGGTTTCTGACAGTTCCCTAAGTATAGCCCCCTGCTATTCTGCTGATCTGTCTGACTACTTTGCTTTCCCAAGAATGGAGTGCTGCTTCAGGCCTGTAACACTGGATTGGTGTCAGGTGCCGTCAGGTAACGGACCTAGCTGCCCAAGGCCCAAACAATGTATATAGCAAAACAAAACACCTGTGGCACAACTGATGCAATTGATTCGGTGGTTAGTGTTTATTCAGCTCACAAAACAAAGCAGCAATGTTTCGGGCCTCTGCTGGCTTTGCCCCTTTGTTTTGTGAACTAAATACCTAAATAAACACTAACCACTGAATCAATTACATCAGTTGTGCCACAGGTGTTTTGTCTTGACTACTTTGCTAAACTACTACTTGGCTAACTACTGTTACTTTGTATCAGCACCCAGCTGTCCTCAGCCTGCAGCCTTCAAACCCGCACCCATGATTTCAATAAGGAAAGGAACATCACAGTGCAGTATAGTTTGCATTATGTAGTTCCCGTCTGCTGTCTTTAAGCCGTGGAGAAGACTATGGCATTTATTCAAACTTTTTGAAGAAATAGGTAACTGTAATGGGTATAGTTGGGGTTTCAGTGTTATGTGGGCCTCTTTATCAAATTTTGGTGCCGTACATCACTACTTTGTACTTAAAGATGGCTTAGCATTCTAACATGGGAACACCTCTGTCTTTCTCCCAGGTGCCCATTCATGGCAAGCTGTACTGATTGTATTTGTAGCAAAAAGCAGATTAAAGCAACCTGGATGTCCAAACATTCTTTGTACTTTTCTAGCATTTTTGTGAATAGAGCCCCAGTGATTAAAGGTTCACTTTTTAATTAACATTTTGTATATTGTATAATGGCTAATCCTAAGCAGCTTTTCAATTGGTCTTTATTTATTTAAATATTTGCCTTCATCTTCTAATTTCCAGCTGTTGAACGACCCCATCTAAAAACAAATGCTCCGTATGGCTACAAATGTATCGTTATTGCAAAATTTTATTATTCATCTTTCTATTCAGGTCATCTCCCATGCATATTCCAGTTTAAATCACGGTTGCTAGGGTCATTTGAACCGTAGCAAACAGATAGCTGAAATTGCCGGCTGGAAAGCAGCCAAATAAAAAAGCTAATCAATTGTAAATTGTCACAGAATATCACTCTCTGCATTATACTATAATTGAATATAAAGCTGAACAACCCCTTTCAAAACAGATTTGAGAGATGCTGGGGGTAGAGCATATTTATGGTTTATGAGCATACATTTCCAGCACTAAGACTCTCACTTTAATAAAGTTTTGTTGACATTCTTAATACAAATCTTTTTCTTGCATTCTAGTTATGCCAAAGCAAAGTGTTATGGCCCCTGTGTACTGTAATTAGGGTTGCCACCCAGAAAGTATTTTACCGGCCTAGCAGGTAAAACTTGCCAAGGACGGGGCCGGTATTGTAGCTGCCGGTAAATTTCTTATACCTCTAACAAAATCCCTTGGCCTGTCCCCAATTCTCTCAAAATGTCCGCCCTTTTGCTCCTGCCCTCACCTCAGTCCGGTGGAAGTTTTATTAAAATTTGGCAACCCTAATTGCAATACAGTGTCTGGGAGAACTCTAGAGGGAAGATACATATCTCCCATAATGCTCTATGAGTCACAAAATTTAATAATGTGATGTCACCATCTGGGAGGAGAGGAAACAAAAACAGGAAGCAGGAAGTGAGTGTGTGTGTCTGTGGACTAATTGCCTAAGCATTGCCGAAAAGAGCAAAACATCTGCGGGCAGTTAAAAAGGATGTTCTGATTAATAAGCAAAAATTGTAAGTTTATCTTAATTCTGTTACAAGTTATTATTCTTTGGAAACCTCCATTGTGAAATAAACATACGGATTTTTGTTACAGTTTCCTGGAAGATCTTGCCTTTCTGCGTTGTCAAGTTATTGTTGAGACTACCATTTAAGTGAGTTCCCATAGTGCCCTATGCGTAACCCATAGCTACAGTAGATCAACAATGGCATATTCCCATGCAATATTTTATGCGGCACAACTGCACATTTGTTGGGTACAGATTCTGTTTCAGACACCTCTCGGTGACTCTCCTCCATATGTCAAATACAATTTAAGTCAGTGTCACAGAAAACCCAGGAAAGAACTAACATTGCCAGTTTCCATGTGAAATGTAGATACCTCGGAGTTAAATAAGGTAAAATTGGAAAGTCTGGTAATCCTAACTTGAACATTTGTATTCCTTACAATGCCGTATTTATGTTCATGCTGAATGCCCTGGAACCACAGCATTTCAATTCAAACAGCATCAAATCTCCCCCATGGGGAAAAAGCTAAAGTTAAATAACTAGTGTATAAAACTAGGACATACTGTATAAGTAAGGGAACTTACTATATAAAACAGAGTGCATAAATATGTTTGTGCACCCCTGGCTAAGGCATGCAGATCCTGCAAATAACAATTGTCAGCTGAGGCACAGTTGCTGAACCACTGAAGAATTATGAGCTTGACCTTCCAGCAAGCCATTAAGCTTTCTCTACAGCCTCGGCAATCAACTGTAACCTCATTTAGACCAGTTGCAAGTCATTTGAACTGCATTTCCCACTTCCCATGTCTGGGAATACACATCGGCAAATTGGAAGCAAATAACAATATATATCCATGTTCATTAAATGACTGCAATAAAAAATAGTACAATTAAAAATACTTTAGACTTTAAATATAATAATATAATACTTTATATAATAATATAATAATACTTTAAAAATGTGAAATGCTAATTGAAATGCTAAGAAACATACTTCACATATACTGACAACATACACCTTACACACTATGCATAGTAATTAAGTTGACTGTACATCCCCAGAATTTTTCAAGCAGTTCAACCGTTATGTCCAACCACTGGAGCATGGATGGTATCTCATGAGGAGGTTTCGATACACAGTCCCGCAATCCTGTCAAATCTCATTCAAAATGTCTGTTCAAACTGGAAAAAATGTTATGTGGTTCAAGAAAGGCATATAGTTGCACCATCAAAACATATGCATATAGTTTGAAGATCAATCATGACCATTACCAGTTGCAGCTTCTCCTGTATCTCTACACACAAAGTTGCAATGGGGGCTGGAACAGGTATTCCAGGTCAAACAGAAAAGCTATACCTGCTGCACCGTTATTGACTTTTTTTAAAGATTAAATTAGTGCATTTCAAGAAATCACTAAAAAAAAATTTGTCCTCCGTATGTTAGGAGAAATGTGAAGGCCTCGTCTAACCATCATCATAGACTGGGAAGAGAAAGTGTAAGATCAGTATTTGATTCAAGGTTCTATATAGTGCTGACAGTCAGAAAAAGGGATCATGCAACTTCACAGACTGTTAAACTGCAATTAAGATATATTAATATTAAGGGGTTATTTATCAAAGGTCGAATTTTAGAGCTTTCTGAGCTTTTTTTAGACCTCAAATGAACTCACAATTTGAATGGTTTCTAATTAAGGAAAAAACTCAAATCTAAAACACTTGAATCAATGAATTTGAGTTGAGAAACTCGATAACTCGAATCTCTCAAAATGAGTTTTTCTAGCAAAATCCACTGAAAAACTCAAACATCATGAAGGCTAGTAACATCTTCAAATGGTTCAAGGGACCTCTGCTACTGACGTCTGCATAACCTTGACAGGTTTTAAATGGTGTATTTTTTGATTCAAGCTATTTCCAGGTTTGGGGTAAAATTAATGTGAAAAATTCTATTTTTTTTTAACTTGAAAAATGTGTGTTTTTTTTTTAACCCAAAGAATCAATTTCTGACCTTTGATGAATAACCTCCTAAAAGTTTTGGTCACATAATGGTCATGCAATAGTCTGGCATTCATTTTTATTGTAGTACTGCTGCTATTGTTGAAATCATTTACTCTGAAAATGTGAGCTGTAGTAATAAGGACCTCACAGGCTTTGGATTAGAAACAATGGAAGGTAAGTGGACTCCATGGTATCATTTCATTAGAAACAGTATTTCTTGTTAATATTTCTGAGATTTCCCATAAACAAAACGCTGAAGACATAGACAGGATGTGGAAAGATTTTGTTTTTTCGCTTTTACTAGAATAAAGAAGATTAACGTAAATGATGGGAAGTCGCAGCTGGAGATGTAGCAATAGTTTTTTAGAACTGCAATAATAATAATAATAAAAACAGACCATATATTTGTTGTGTAATCAGTAAAACTCACATGGAGCTGAAAGTTTAAACAGAGATGTTTATTAATGTCTGTCCCTTGCAGAGCAGATATTGATGGATTGTAGGTAAAAAAAAAATGACATTTTGCATCTGTTTTTGGAGCTTGCAATTTTCCCATATAATATATGAAATATTGACATAACTATAACAACCCTACACCTAAAGAGTGAAAAGTGTTTTGTTATCTATTTATCTTCAGATGGCTCAGAACTGAACATGGGAAAGTAGCCGGTCATGATTAGGGATGGCGCGAACCGCCGCAAAAAAGTTCGCGGACGCGTTCGCGAACTTGC
>CM044437.1:114049125-114060124 GCA_024363595.1 Xenopus borealis
AGGCAGAAGAGTGAGCTGTGACCGGGACCTTGGGGTTTGTTCTGGGTTTTGGGATACCAAGCGTTACAGTATTCTTCTCAAAGGTAATCTGTCAAGTGTTTGGTCAAAGAAAGAAAACACTAAGATGGGGGAGATGGAAGACGGACGTGGGGATAAAAGAAAATAAAGAGAGAAAGTATGAATAATTAATTGCTGGGAATCCCTTGACTTTTTCCAGTGTCATGGACGTATTTACAGTCATTCCATTCATTAATTCCATAACAGATCACTGCAAACCCTTCGAATGGGTTTTTACACTACACGGAAAGCTGAAAACAAGAACAGAACAATTTATAAAAAGCTCAATACTCTTTCTACTCCAAGACGCCAGAAATATCCCCTTATGGAATTGTTTTCTGGCAACAATTATACAACGATGCACATCATTTATTCAACAAGCAGGTGGTAAATTTGAACAGTCTTAAAATGTGACCATTGTTTAGTTGTGTTTTTTTCCAACCTAATTAGTATGTTTTTATGTATGTACAGTATTCCCATATTTATATACCAGTACATATCAGTAGCTGTTGCAGTGCGTGCAGTATGAAACCTAAAAAAGGTAATGTGTAAAGGTAGTGTGGTCATACAGCTGACCCTCCAACTTTTTAAAGCTACTCCTTTTGCCTAGAAGATGCATTAGAGCTCACTCATAGTAACATAGTAAGTTAGGCTGAAAAAAAGACACACGTCCATCAAGTTCAACCTTTAAACTTTTTTTTTTTTTTAAACTGCCTAACTGCTAGTTGATCCAGAGGAAGGCAAAAAACTCAATCTGAAGCATTTCCAGTTTGCCTCAGAGGGGGAAAAATTCCTTCCTGACTACAAAATGGCAATCAGACTAGTCCCTGGATCAACTTGTACTATGAGCTATCTTCCATAACCCTGTATTCCCTCACTTGCTAAAAAGCCATCCAACCCCTTCTTAAAGCTATCTAATGTATCAGCCTGTACAACTGATTCAGGGAGAGAATTCCACATCTTCACAGCTCTCACTGTAAAAAATACCCTTCCCAATATTTAGGCGTAACCTCTTTTCTTCTAATTGGAATGGGTGACCTTGTGTCAGCTGGAAAGACCTACTGGTAAATAAAGCATTAGAGAGACTTTTATATGATTGCCTTATATATTTATACATAGTTATCATATCACCCCTTAAACGCCTTAAACCTTAGGTTCGAAGGTTTGTGTTGAAATTTGGGTGACATGAGAAGTTCACTCCTCCTCTGCTCCAGATGATTTACTGTCTTGGCACTGTCAAGGTAGGAACTGAGACGTCGACTGCAGGGAGAGAAGAATCGCAATTGCGAGAGAACAGAGACGAGACCCATTTTGTATCTGGTTGGTTCTGTTCTACCATCTTAGCAGACAGACTCATTTATTTATAGATCGAGTACATACATAATTAGTCAATAATTATTAGAAGGTGGTTTAGGGTGGTGGTCCCCTTACAACCAATTAGAGAAGAGCATTATTTACGATAGTATGAGTAACCGTTTACCTAATCCTTGGGTTATGATGTCCCCTGGTACCAAGGCTAAGCAAACAATCTGTGTTTGCTGCTGGGCTTTTCGGTACTTTTCCTAGGTCATCCTGACATATAATTATAAGCGTGTGCTGAGAGTATGAAAAAGCAAATTGTGATTTTATATAGTATATAGTATATATGATATACAGACAGCCTTAACAGCACATTCACAGCGGAGGGAGTTCCCAGGGAGTGTATCTGGGTAGGCAGGGCCCTCCAAGTTTTTTTACCAGTGTCCCGTCGGCCATGTCCGACCCTGGGTGTTCTCAGAGACCTGGGCACAGGTTGGGTGTAAGTCCTACAAAATGTTTCAGAATATGGTTTTGTGTTGGTTAAGGTTTTGCAGGTTACCTTCGGGTGCAGGTTGAGATTTTCTTGACCCCCACATCTGAGGGTGCCACCTTTTCTTGAAAAAAATACCCGCCTTCCTATATATTTATCTTTTTGTCCTATTAACAACATTGGGATCAACCACTAAAAATGCCAGCCAGGCCGGTAAAATACTGGTAAAATACTTCCAGTATTCCTGGCTGTGCAGAGTATTTCTTGTGTAGAATAGTGCATTCAGTGCATTTAGCATTGCTTTCCCTTTATTTGAGATGAAAATGTATTTTCTCTCACAAATATTCAACAGTCTGAAAGAAATGAGAAATTAACATGTAAGTACTGAAAACACTTTATGCATCAATTAAAAGCGACACATAAAAACATATAAAAGTCCAAGGGATTATCGAATCCTTTAGCGGGATAAATATTACAGCAGTATTAATCCCAAAAGAGCTTGTCTAAAGGCACAGAACATCAAAACACTTTACTGAAGCTATAAAAAGAACCATTCCATCAATCTCCATCATCCCAAGAGATACAAAGTGGTGGGGGTGGAACCCAGCTTTTTAATACAAACACAAGATCATGGTTTTTTTCTAATTACTTGTTACTCTGCATTTAGATGAGATGTTTTTATAGCAAAGATGCTAAAATAAAACCATCTGCCCTGCTTCATTATTGAACTAAGTACAGAGCATGGCTTGGAATAAACTACAACTCTTAATATTCTGTGAGAAGTAAAGAGAAGTTATCTTTCTCTGGGGCCAGTTGAGATGTCATATCATAAGGTTGGTATGGAGAAACTAATCCACAGTAAAATGACTCCTGTTTGTAGATTGGGTCATCCTGATCCCCTTTAACAATGTAAAATTTAAATGAAGTGAGCATTAGGAAGAATTTGTTATGCTTCAGATGGTCACAGGGGAATTGCTGAACTGCAGTTCTCTAATCCAGCCATCCCCATTATCAGCCTAATCATCTTAAACACAAATGGTAGAATCCATTTTAGCACAAAATGCGGAGACCTAGGGTCTTATAAAAATGCTGGTGGTGTAAGAATACAGTCTGATGACTAACATTCTGAATTCTGATGTATGTTGCTGGGATATACAAGGAAATGTGGACAAGTAGTGTATCTGGGTGGGATCCAAATCAGCAATTTAAAGGATTAAACATCTGAAGTGCTTTTGTTAATGTTATAAATACTATATATGAATAATTCCAGTAATAGCGAGTTTTTATAAATCCCCATATGATAAACTGTCATGTATCCAGACTGCAAAACATGCAGATTATTTTTCTTAGAAGTCAAGTGCACTTCATCTTGCAGATCCTTGCATACTGAAGGAGTATATTGGAGGGGAGCTATTGTAAAATTGAACATTTCATCTAAGCTTTATCTCTTAGATAAAACAATGTTTCTATACATATCATCTATTAGGCATTACATGCCTTTTTCTAAATAATCAAGTTATTCTTCACTACCCCCTCTTAGCAATCTGTCTCTCTACATGCAGCTTTGTGTCGGAGTCAATTATTTTGAAAGCCAGTTAACATTAATAAAATATGACTCCAACTCCTGCATGAAAAGAGACAGTTTTATCAGTGACTTGATAATTTAAAAATGGTACAGAATTTTAATTGTTTGTATTTTATACAGCTCACTATTTCCATGAGATGATGTTTATTTAAAAATCTGAATTTTCATCATTGTTCCCTTTAACTATGGGGCAACAGAGATTAGCAGGTTCTCTTTGTAATATATGAAAATACATCTATTTAAATCATTGCATATAGGCCTGGGACCTTGTATTTTCTGGATAAGGAATATTTCCTTAATTTGTCTCTCCATGCTTAAAAGATAAGGAAAGGCTAAAATAGAATAAGGCTAGAATTGCTGTATTTTGTAAAATACTAAACTGTATTGCTGTAAAAATGAACTTACTGCCCCTCAAGCCTAATCAAACAAATGATTTATGCTGTAATGATCTCGTTGTACAAACCTTGTACAGTGAGGGGTACACTCGGTTGCACAGGTTAACCCTGCTTATTGAACATTTTTTATTAGGTTTTCCAAAGCACAAAAGATTTTCAAACCAACAGATCATATTAACCACGATAAAATATCATGTAAGTCTATAACATGTAGCTTAAAATGCAAAGGGGTATAACACTAATAAAGCTACAGGCACAATAACTGCATTGCACAAGGGTATTAACCAAATAAAAAAATAAAGTACTAAGAAAATCTATCCCACATAAAACTAAACCGCGCACGGCAGGTTAACCCTGTGGTCTCCACTGTTCACCAATGCCCTTTTGGGGCCCTGGGCTTTCTTCTGTGGAAAACCAACAAAATGTGTGTGGATAGAGACAACTCTCCAACTCTGCAGAACCAGCGGCTGCAGCAAAATAATCCTCCAAATAGAATCCCAGTTTATCTGTTTAAATCTGGCTCCATGATCTTTGTCCCTGCAGCTGGAGTTGGAAACATTAAAGGGGATGTAAAGGCAAAAATAAAATCCAATACAAATCTCTACACAGTCGCCGACTGCTCTACAGGGAAACAAAGTTGTTTGAGTTCTGCACGGCTGGGAAGTAAGGCGATGGCTCTCCCTGCTATTCATGAGTATGAATGTTTCCCTGCACAGCAGTTAGGGACTATCTGACTATTCCTATTCACAACAGCAAATGAATGGAGAATTTCACTGCATACAGTCAGGTTTCTTATAAAAACGGTAGACATTTTTTAATTTAAGTATATTGGAGATAGGTTTCTTTTTCATTAAAGAAAGTAAAAAGGTTTTTTTTTTTCTTTGCTTGTCCTTTAAAGGGTGTTATTTACTAAACCTCAAATTTATCTGGTCATGCTTTTTTGGGCAAAAACTAAAATGTTTTATGGGAAAAAAATGTTGAGATTTTTTTTATACCCTGATGCTGCAAAAAGCCAGAATCAGGCCTGTTGAGGTCCTGTATAAATCAGTGGGAGAGGCATCTAATTTGAAGTTTGCACTCGGTTTAGCTCGACATTTTTCTGGTGTTTCAGGCAAAAAATTGTGCAGGTTGGAAAAAAGCCAGAAAAATTCAATCGTTTCGGGTTTTTGAGTTTTTCCAAGATCCAAATGATTCAGATTTTTTTTAATATGGGATAAATTCAGATTAAGTAAATAAACCCATTAGCAGTTAAATTTGGTCCCTTTAATAAAAATAAAAATGTGTAAAACAACAAATTTGAGAGACTCAAGAGTGGGTGTGTGAGCTGCTGCAGATGAGGGCAAAACTGCGGAGGATGGCACCTTCTGTGCTTTTGTACTAAGGACTTTGGAAATAACAAGGCAGATGGAAAACACTGAAGGGCTTCAAACTTCTAACAGTAGTTAATTATGAATTCATTGGCACTCAAACATGACTTAAGAATTCCATCCTTGGTGGCTAACAGTGTGGTAATCTGGAAATGAAACAGTGATACTTGCATACAGAATAAAGAGAAATAACTCCTATTTTCTCGATTTCATTATTTTCTCTATTACATTTGGTTATTGCTTAATTACGAGCTCTGAATATTCCATTAATTCCCAGTTTATTTGCAGAAATGCAGGTAGTGTCCAGTAGTAACAAGACTATCTACAGATAGGATCCACTGAAACAGTTACATTTACATAATAAATGCTTGCACTGAATATATTAAATATATAGAACCATGAATGTTCTTGCTCTGTAAAACACTGATTGAGCACTTATATTTTAGGAATTTGCTGGCTAGCGGCTAGGTCATGAGACCTTCTTAAAACAAACACCTATAGATATTTGCTTTAAGACTCCACCTGCAGAATGTTTCAAATGATTAGACCCATTTAGAGTTGTGTCCTGGTCAGTATTTTACCACAAAATTGATGCTTGATCCCAACGTTGATAATAGGGGAGAAAGATAAATAAACAGAAAGGCTGGTATTTTTTTCCAGAAAAGGTGGGAACCCAAGACCCATTTCATAGAAGCTCATTTCATAGAGGTTTCATTGAGGTCTCCTTGCATTGCATTGCATTAACCAGCCCCTTCTGTGGCTTGTAGCACCCCCAACGGTACTAAGGGATTTAGACTGCTTTTGGGTTTCACACAAAGTTTTATTTTAGCACACAGACAGTGGAATCGCCTTATGGTATAACAAACAATCTAATTTATGTTGGTCTAGGTTAGGCATGTATGTAGCAATTAAAAGTGTCTTAAAGGAGAACGCTTAAAAATGAATATGGCTAGAAGTGCTATATTGTACAGTATATACTGATCTTATTGAGTCAGCCTAAAGGTTCATCTCTATAGAAGTAATGATTCTAGTCTTCACAGGAGTTTACCATCTTGGATTTTGTTAGGAGCCTTTGCAACATGCACATGCTCAGTGGGCTTTGAGCAGCTGCTGATAACAGGGTCAGACTGGGGGTCCCGGGTCCCCTGCCGCCGGGTTCCCATGCCGAGCCCCCCCTCCTTAATTCCACCCCTTAGATACCAGTACGGCTTTCCAAGAGGCTCCTTCTGTCGACAATTTTTGAAATGTAACATTTCCCTCCCCTTCATGTGCTAAATCCCTCGATCTCAGGGTACAACACCTATGTCTCCTTGCGGGGTCCCAGGTATTGCGAAACACTAAGAGGAGAAAGATGCGGAGGCTGCACAACAGAGTCATACAAAGATGAGGTTTGCCTGTCATATAAGATGATGCTACAGGGCTGATTATTAAATTCTGATGCTAAGTGCAATGGTTTCTGAACTGATATGTACTGATAGTTACTGTATATACTTAGTATATCTCTTATCTCATTTTGTGACATTTATAATATATATTCTGTATAGTATGTGTCAGTCCCTAAGCTAAGTAAGTGACAGCAGCACAGAGCATGTGCAGTGAATTGGCAGAAAAGAAGATGGGGAGCTACTGGGACATTTTCGGAAACAGAGATCTTTACTGTTAAAGGGTTGTTGTTGCCTTGTGTTGGTACAGTATAGACCACCAAATCATAATGTACAACATTGCTGTTCTACTTCTTTAAGCTGTAGTTCCCCTGTAAAGGAGATGGGCGCTAATATGAATATCTATCTATCCAGTGTCGGACTGGGACACCAGGGGCCCACCCAAAAACCTTAGACCAGGGGCCCACCATAAAACCTTAGACCAGAGGCCCACTCTCAGTAGTAATATTCTTCATCTCCTCAATCAAACTCTATTCTCTAAGTTTGTTTTCTTTACATACTATAATCAATTATTCCATCTATTTAGCCTCTTTGTTCTCACAGAAATATGAAATGGCCATGAAATAGTCCAAAAGTTTAGCAGCATGAGGGCCCACTTCCTGGTATTCGGGTGGGCCAGTCCGACACTGTATCTATCTGTCTCTATCTTTATGACTTTCTCTAAACTTTAGAGAGTTTTAGGCTACAGTAGAGTTTTCTGCTCACTGTAATTTTTTGCAGTTGATGGTCATGTAATTCCACCTGACTTACCAAATAACAGACCTTCCATTGTGTTTATATATAATATATATTGTGCCATCTCTTACTGGACAGGACCAGCTGGAAGCTGAACCATGTGAGACTGCAGGGGTTTCCTAATTCCTTTCTTGGCGCTGGTTTTGTTTTGGCCTCTTTTTCATTGTCACAACTCCTGCCTGACATTTAACAGGAGCCCTCTTCCCAGAATGAAGCTATAAAAAGAAGTGCAATGGATAGAAATAACCCAGAGAGAGCATGGACATTGAGATGGAGTGCATTTTATGACTTGGCAGAATTTATAAAGGGCAGGATTTATTAAGGCTGACAAAATTAGCATGTTGTTTATATTTTAACTTTACCATTGATTGAACCCTTTGGCTTATTAAATTAAAAAATATTACATAGGGATGAAACGCTGTTCAGCATATTGGACCCTAGATATTTTTTCCAAAAATGTCTGGATCCCTTCCAAAATCTCACCCAGTCTGGCATGGATTGGCTAAGAAACCTGTTGTTAAGTTATTTGTCACCAACTAAACTGTGTATTTTCTGTTTCCATTATTTTATCAAAGAGCATGTTACTAGCAAAAGTTAATATTAAATGTTTTATGAATTGCAACAGTAGCAATGTTATATACCTTTTAGAATGTCCGTGCAAATTGCAATATATAGGAAGGACTGGCAGAAATCTTAAAACTAGAATACGCGAACATATTAATAATATTAAAAAGGGGGTTTTAACACACAGTGTGTCTGCCCATTTCAAATCCCATCACAATTCAGATCCCTCTGTATTAACTTTTATAGGAATAACACAAAAAAAGGTACATTGGAGGGGCAGTGATGTAATTAATCAAATATCGAAAGAAGAAACCTTTTGGATACACAGATTAAAAACTCTGACGCCAAAGGGATTAAATATAGAAATCGGGGCATTTTTTAGAAATAATTTGTATATTCTTTAATCAATTGCTTCTATCTTAATTTATATACCAATTATGCAAATTGACCCGCCGACAAGATATATTGTTACGTATGGTCATGTGGGTAATCTGCCCCTGAGGAAGTATCTACGGATACGAAACGCGTTGGGTTAAGGACTACAATAGTCCACTTTTTGGAATCAATAAATTTATGATACAATTCTCAAGCCTTATGTTTGTGCAAACAACGTGGTTATGATCATAAAAAGATAGAGCAGAGACTTAATATACAACTTAATATACAACACAAGCGGTTGGACCGGCAGCGGGGGTTAACTTCCGGAGCAGACACGCTTACAACGCTGAACTCCGACGGTGATCCGCAATCCCGAACAGGACCGGTGACTTCTTCATTTCCATTACATCGGGTAAATGCCAGAGGACGTACCGCACTTGGTTATTCCTATCCGGTAAGCCTAAAACATTCGCTTCCTCCCCCTGCGTGCTTACTGACTGATCTGCACTATCGCAAGATTTTCCCGCTAGGTATACGATACATGACATCTACACAGACGAGGCAATGAAGCGTCGATGATTTACAACCATTTGACACTTCATGAATCTTTTGTGAGTAGTTCTTAGTATTTATTAACCCGTGTATAAAGGTTAATACACTATTGGGATTCTCTTTAATTCCAGGTTAATGCCATACATTTCAGCGCACCTGATCATGTCTTTGTATATTTAATAGTGAACAAGTGGATCCACATGCAGCTTCCCCTCCCCCTCTCTTTTCTAGCTAGCGCGGACTGTCCATCACCTGAACTTTAGCAAAAGTTAATGGCTGTATGTACTTTTGTAGGTTTAGCACAATTTTTTCTAGCCAGTCAGAGTACCTGTTTTCCAGCACAAAGAAATGGTTTTAGAAATGTTTAATTGGTATTGTCCATTGGAGCTCATCCTCAACCTACAGAGAGTGTGAAACTGCTAACTAGGGTGTAGTATAGAGCATGACATTTTTATCACTACACACATGTAATGTATCACTTGATTCCTTTCCATCAATTGATAAGAGAGGACTTAATTAAGAAACACTTTCTAGGAAATAATTATACACAGACATGTACTTACTCTTTATAAACAAAAGAAGAATTAGAATAGGCAACAGATGCATACATGGCAGTGTCAGTTCTTAATCCCAACCAAAAACAGGATCAATAGAAAACACAAGGCAAAATACACTGAAAATGGAGACACTTGAAATCACCATCTTTCTGTCTGGAAACATTAGTCTTCCCTAGTTACTCAGCATGAGACCATCTGAACCACCAATAGCAACCCTTACTTGCCAGAACTGCAGCCCAAGGACAAATAGGCCTATGAAGCTCACAAGGTATAGAACATTAGTGGGGCAAGATTGTCATAAGGAAGAAGCTCATGGTTAGAAACAGACCAGAGATCAGGGCAAGAGTACAAATGTTAGTCACATGGTAGACAACAGGGAACTTTTAGTATTTCAGTCTGCTATTTAAATCAGTGCTAGGATCATTTTGGCCCATGTAGCCAGATTGCTGGATTTGCAAACTTCAGAGTGTTCGGGGACGCGTGCACATGCACTTGAGAGCACGGAGGGGAATGCAGTGGTGGGGCCAGATCACCTAGGGTGCCAGATCGGCTTGGTCCGGCACTGACCCAGACTTAGGAAATATCTACTTCAGCAACCCTTTAGTCCTGAGAATACACAGTAGGCCTTCCTTACAGCAGCACATTATGAAATGTGATAACTATCTTGTTGAAGATGCTGTGTCTAGAATGTTTATGTACATGTACAACCTGATTTATGTCAAATGTATGTACTGTGAGCTTTTGTATTTGTTCAATAAACTCACCTGAACAAAAAAATAAATAATATAAGAATAAATCTTCACCATTAGATCTTTCCAGTGGATAAAAGAGCATCTCTTGGTATCCATTTCAGCAGTAAAGTTAATGTTCTCCTTATAACACTTCTCTTTCTTCATTCTGGGACAAGCTGGAGATGGCTACAGATTGGTTTTGCTACCTTCCTTTGAATCCGCTAAATGCAACCCAGAAGCCAGTAAATTCCACTTTATAGACATTCATCTCAGGGGATTTGGTCTTGTCATGTGCTTTCAGAAAGAGTCAGCACTAGGATGGAACTGCTTTCTGGCAGGCTGTTGTTTCTCCTACCCAATGTAACTGAATGTGTCACAGTTGGACCTGGATTTTGCTATTGAGTGCTGTTCTTAGATCTACCAGGCAGCTGTTATCTTGTGTCAAGGAACAGTTATCTAATTACCTTCCCATTGTTTTGTTGTTAGGCTGCTGGTGGGGAAAGGGAGGGGGTAATATCATTCCAATTTGCAGTACAGCAGTAAAGAGTTACTGAAGTTTATCAGAGCACAAGTCACATGACTGGGGGCAGCTGGGAAACTAACAGTATGTCTAGCCCCAAGTCAAATTTCAAAATTGAATATAAAAAATTATATTTGCTCTTTTGAGAAATGGATTTCAATGCAGGATTCTGCTGGATCAGCACTATTGACTGATGTATTTTGAAAAAAAATGTTTTTTCCTATGACAGTATCCCTTTAAGGAAGCAAAAATACATTGGACACATTTAAAAATTAAGTTACTAGCTAATCTGTTTTGAAATCATAGGAGAGAATCAATCCTCTTCAA
>CM044437.1:114061610-114078690 GCA_024363595.1 Xenopus borealis
CCTGAGACAGCAGCCCTGGTGGGCCTCGGGCCCCCAGGCCAACCCTGGTCATAAATCCCATAAGACAAGGACCTCACTGGCATTAATTTAGTGTCCACGGTCCCAGAGTATCATCTAATCATTAATAAATCCTCATTGATCATCATCAATTATTTCTTATTTCCTATACTTCTTTAGTGAGGCTTCTCTCTGCCCTCTGCCCTAGTGTTGGGTAGAGAGCAGATTGTCTGCAACTTTTACAGGCTGCAGTGCTGTGCAAGAGTTTTTTTTTCCAAGTTGTTAATGATTTATTTGTCTGCTCTAATAAAGCCACTTCTTCTAAACGGCCGTGCCCAGTATCTTCATAGAAAATGCAAAATGTGTTGTGCACAAATGTTGACTGTGCAGATCGAGGAATTAAACCAAGGAGAAATAATCGATTGCTGCACTCACTAATGATTTGCATTTAGACAATTCTGGTATGTTTTCTTCTTCCATCATGTCCCCACCAACGCCATCAAGGAAGCAGGCTTTTCTCAAATCTCACTGGGGTAACTTGAATGCTCTCATTTCAAAATCTAGGAGCCTCCAATGATGTTGCATTGGCTTGAATCAGGGCCAGATCTCAAAAAGGCAAATACCTATTCACAGAGGTGCTTGCAGTGTTATATTGCTCTGACATTTGTGCTTCTGATTCATCCTATTATTCACAGATTTCCACTGAGATGCATAATTTGGACTTGGATAAAACGTGTTACTCATTCATGTGGTGTTATTATACTGCTAGCTACATTTCCCACAGCAGCATAGAATTACATTGGAGTTATGCACCCAGGTCACTTTGCCCTAGAGAAGTTTCTAGGCAACTTGACTCCCATGACAACACTAGAAAAGGATGAGCAACAGGGACACTACTATGGACAAGAGAGGCTTAACTATTTAACTATAAATTGTTTTATAAAGTGCTAGGACCTACCTGAATCTCAACTGTTTTGCTCAATTGAATTTGGTACAAGTATGGGACCTGTAATCCAGAATGCTTGGTGTTATACCCTCCTCATCCTTGGCTACCAAACACAACACTTAGGACCTGGAGTTTTCCAGATAATGGATCGTTCCTTAATTTTGATCTTCATACCTTAATTCTACCAGAAAATCATTGGATAAACCCAATTGGCTGGTTTTGCTTCCAATAAGGATTAATGATGTCTTTTTTGGATCAAGTATGATGTACTTTTTTATTATTACAGAGAAAAAGGAAATCATTTTTACAAATTTGGATTATTTGGATAAAATGGAGCCCATTGGATATGGCCATCCTGTAATTCTTAGCTTTCTGGATAATGAGTTTTTGGATAACGGATCCCTTACCTGTAATATGGTTTATAAACATGCAACTTTACCTTTGTGAGCAAAGCAGGACTATACCAGATTTGGCACAGCAAAAGGGACCTGCATTTGCATCAAGGTTCATAAACATGCAACTTTACCTTTGTGAGCAAAGCAGGACTATACCAAATTTTGCACAGCAAAAGGGACCTGCATTTGCATCAAGGCCACAAAGGCCCAGGCCTAGGGTGGTATAAATGAAGGGGCGGCATGCACCAAGCTGCACAAGAAATTTGCATGATTCAGGAGCACTAGGTACTAGGCTCTGATACAAACAAAGGATCCTGTGGGAGAGAGGGGCACCTTCAGAGGAAATCTGGCCCTGAAGGGGAGAAAACGTACCCCCTTCATCTCTAGTTATCTTAAGACCCCCCCACCTCCTGTTTATTAGATATGAAAGAAAGGAACCAGAGTCTCGATGTTTATAGCTGCTAAACCCACCTTGGAAGTGTGACCTTGCTAGTGACGCTGCAGTACGTTGTACAGTACCCAATGCATGAAAGTAACTGCTAGCAGAAATCCCACCAGTATACTGCACTGGTCCTGATACTTCTTCCTCTGCTGAAAAGCTCCTAGATATGCCTAGGTGAATGTGAAATGCACATTTCTGAAATGAAAAATGGGAGCAAATTTTTGCCCAATTTGGCAACCCCCTGTGCAGGACCAAATTGTCCCAATCATTAGTCCGTTGGCACCTAATGCATCAGCCCTCGATTATTGGGATTTCCAAACCTGACAGATATCAGTGGAGCAGAGGAACCATGACAGTTAGGGTGAGAAGGGATAAATGGAGCATTCACAACACAAAACCCAACACAGCTATTGTACTTTTAAACCAGCAGTACTGGATGCATAGTCTGCTACATTGGCATGTCTTCATCTATGGTTCTTTAATTCAAGGTTAAAACCCCCACTTTTGGTTTTAATCCAATGCTTTGTGTGTAGCATGAGACATGTGAATACCTTCAGTTTTGAGAAGGCTCTCACTAGATATCAGTCAAACAGGCTGTTGGACCTTCTAATATGTGACTACCAGGCTCTATTCACTAAAAACAGTTTTAATAGTTTTATTTCTCTTGTCAATACAACATTTACAAGGCTGCGTATGGTTAACATAAACACATTGGCCTTTTATTGTAGGCTGTGGATTTTGATCTCCTTAGTCAACACAGCTGATCTGGATCAAATAGTAGATAACATCCTGTTTATCACATCCTTTCTAGGGTTTCTGTTAAATATAGCCAGCTCATTCCTCAATGTTGGTGCATATTCACCCAGTGACATGCCAATGTTTATTATGACAATTAGTGCCCTCATCCCATTTTTAGTACACTAGTTCAAGTAATAATTCAAAACATTGCCTTCCAGAGCCTGAACCTGGTGAACTTAAAATATATTTTTGCTCATTTGCTCATATATTTCCCCATCGAGAAAATTGCCAAAGTAAATGTAAGGTACAAATATTGAATGTATGTCTTTCCTAGTCTGTTTAAAGCTAAAGCATACCCAGCATTCTGGATCAAGCCACACAGCATAAATCTTTTGAACGTTTGACTTTAAAGGAATACTGTTATGGGAAAACATGTTTTTTTTTTCAAATCACATCAGTTAATATTGCTACTCCAGCAGACTTCTGCACTGAAATCCATTTCTCAAAAGAGCAAACAGATTTTTTTATATTCAATTTTGAAATCAGACATGGGGCTAGACATTTTATCAATTTCCCAGCTGTCCCTGGTCATGTGACTTGTGCCAGCACTTTAGGAAGGAACAGCTTTCTGGCAAGCTGTTGTTTTACCTTCTCAATGTAATCGAAGGAGTCACAGTGGGACATGGGTTTTTACTACTGAGTGCTGTTTTTAGATCTACCAGGCAGCTGTTATCTTGTGTTAGGGAGCTGTTACCTTCCTATTGTTCTGTTGTTAGGCTGCTGGGGTGGGGATGGAGGGGGTGATATCACTTCAACTTGCAGTACAGCAGTAAAGAGTGACTGAAGTTTATGAGAGCACAAGTCACATGACTTTGGGCAGCTGGGAAATTAACAATATGTCTAGCCCCATGTCAGATTTCAAAATGAAATATAAAAAAATCTGTTTGCTCTTTTGAGAACTGGATTTCAGTGCATAATTCTGCTGGAGCAGCACTATTAACTGATGCTTTTTGGGAAAAAAAACATTTTTCCCATGACAGGTATCCCTTTAATTATAATACAAGCTCAGAAGTTCAGCAAATGCTAGTGGATACTTCATATAAGTGTATAATTATAGCAATGCCTGTACTATATAGTACATAGAACGGGATATAGAATGTGTTTCCATTAGATATATTTGCATATTCCTCAATTCCCCTCAATTAAGATGGTCTCAGATGAGTTAACTCCACCTCCCTCAACTACAAGAGTAGCTGGCCATAGACGTAGAGATTTTATTCTTTGTACGACAAAATTGTTTGTTTCAATGTAAGGATATACAATTAACCATACAGATTAAATAAAGTTGGAAAAATAACAAATCAGACAATGTCCAAGACATTTATTGAAAGACAGCAATCACTGTCTTAAAAATGATAGTGACGGTGATAGATCAATACTTCTCACCTGTCTGATCGACTAAACCACAGATCTCCATGGTACAAAAAATGTCTGGAGGATTATTCTGACCCCAGACATTATCTGTGTCTATTGCTAACTTAAAGGTGACCACACACTGGCAGAAAGCTCTCTTGACGAGGTTGATTGTATGGGCTTAAAACATCCTTATGATCGCTACCTGACCTGGGCTAAATCAGATATTCTGTGTGTGAGAGCCAAGGACCACAACCGGTTGTAAGTAAATCCTGCAGTCAGCTGCTCTTCATGGGTCTTCATCAGATCCAGTGGGTGACCCAACTGGTAAGCTTTATTTAAGAAATGAGGTAAGCAAAAAATATTACAAGCATAAGACAATTTATATTATAAATACCAAACCTGCCTAAAAAAAGAATGCTCCTATTGACCAAGCCTTCATTCAAGATGACTAAATTCAACAACAAACTATAGGGCCATCCTTTTTGATACAAGTTGGGTTCATATAGAAAAGGTGCATAAGCATGACCTGAACTTCTTAAAATCAGTATTGACATGCCTGATTCCACAGATTTGAAAGGAAACTGCGATACTCATGTGATACTCATCTGACAGTCTAATAAGTCTCCTACCTTACCATGTTCTATTGTGAAGTTATGGCTTCTTGAAGGATGAATTCCATACACTATAAATTGCCACACAAGCTGATCTTTCCCCGATATGCCCACTAACGAGAGGACTATATTGGGGTAATCCGAACATTTGGCCCTATGGCTGAACGATCGGTTTACGAGGGCAATTCCGCTCCGAAGGGTCAATCGCGGGAAAAATCAAACCTTCCCGATCGATATCGTTGCCAGATATTGATTGTGAAGACCCATCAGAAGCCCCCATACACGGGCAGATTAGCTGCCGAATTGGTCTAAAGGACCGATATCTGCAGCTTTAGCTGCTTGTTTATGACCACCTTTAGCCTCAAGTCTGTTTGCTTTGCATTGTGCATGATGCACAGATTGTAAAGTAGAGGGATCACTTCACAAGGGTCAAGGACTCTCTGACTCTGTGAGCCTAAGGGGAGACTGTTTCTTATGAGTCAAAGGTAGAGTATCATGGTTTCCTTTCAATATTTATATATCTGTTTGGCAACTCAGACAGTGTTTATACACCTTTTCTGCCTAGCCCAAATGCATGACCTCATGTCAAAAACCAGGGTATATTTTTCTCTTGACACCTCAATATTTAATGTGAAAAGATTACATCTTTGACTTCAGTGTTGTACCAAACTCATGGAGACCACCCCACAAAAGATTTAAACAAGGTCAAAGAAACTTTACAGAAATCTCTGTATCCCACACAAACTAGGTTACCTCACAGATGTTTTTCTTTACTTCTGTCTTAATGTCATGCTAATAATAAATCTCAAACAACATGACCTCATTTTTCAGTTGCTTTCAAAATTAGGTTCTTTAGAGTAGAAAGAAAAACTCGGTCATCCCACCGGCACAGGCATTAAATGCCTCCTACTTGCTCAAGATACACAATGCCGCACTCCAAGGAATTATCTAGTAGCACAAAGAAGTCTGCTGTGGAAAACACATTATCAAGGGGAAGATCGCAAAAAAGAATGAGGCTTCAATCTATAAGTCACGGGAGGGTTATTAAAGCATCATTGATTTGTTTTTCAGCCATTGAATGGAGAAGAATGCTTAATGATGCCCATGCAGCTCACACTCACACCTACTTTCTGTAGAACGGTGAATGGATTTAGCACTCTGACAGCAACTGGAATTGCCTTGGTATTGTTATGAGTGTGCTGTCCTGGGGTGAGCCATGAGCACAGCAAGGCCAATCATTAAAACTTGCTTATATTGTGCTTATTTTACCTGCTTATTTTCCCATCTGAATTGCTCATGCCTGGCACACAGCAAGCACATGGCACATCAATTACCTGAATTAAAATTATTTCTGGGAATCCCAATAAAGTAGCTGCCAATTGCCATGTGGCATATTGCAGAAATGAACGTCTAAAGTTAATGTAACACATTCAGTTTGCACTAATTATTAATTCAATGCATTTCATCCAGTTTAAGTTAATTGGTCGTATCAGATACGTTGCTCCATTTATAGTGACTCAGAAGAGGCACCTGCCTAGGGAGCAATGAAAGGGGCAGATACCTGTCTTTTGCCTACACCTAATCCATGTTCACTGCTCTGCCCCACCTCCCTCCCCTCCAGCACTCTTCTCCACCTCTCTCCCCTCCAGCACTCTTCTCCGCCTCCCTCCCTGCATCCCCTTCACATTCTCTCCTCCCCTCCAGCTCTCTCCTAACTCCCTCCCCTCCAGCGTTCTATGCATGCGTGTGCACAATGCATGTGCAAGCAGTGTCGGACTGGCCCACCGGAATACCAGGAAAACTCCCGGTGGGCCTAGGTGTCAGTGGGCCCTCATGTTGCTAAACTTTTGGCCTATTTCATGACCATTCTCTACTTCTATGAGAATAAAGGGGCTAAATAGATGGAATTGATTATAGTATGTAAAGAAAACAAACTAGGTTTTATGGTGGGCCCCTGGTGTCCCAGTCCGACACAGCGTGCAAGCTCGGTGGCCAGGCCAGGTTGCCTAGGGCACCAGATCTGCTTGGCCTGACAGTGCTAGTTAGATAAAAGTAGTATGAAAAGACAGTGGCCCAACAGTCCAATTACTGACAATGATCTTGGCTTTGGCTTTAGTACATCATCTACTTACTTGATGGACTTTGTCTTTTTTCAACCCAATTTAATTATGTAATTATGTAACTGTCTATGGCTCAGCTGATTTTAAGATGTAGCCTTAGCCATTCTTGTGTATATGGGGTAGCATGCAACTCATTCCTCCTTTAAAAGTGTGTGTTTGACTTTTGGCCAGTTTTAAAGAGATGGTTCACATTTAAGCTAACTTTTAATGTGTTATAGAACGACCAATTCTAAGAAACATTTTGTTATTCATCTTTTTATTCAGGACCTCTCTTATTCATATTCCAATCTCTTATTCAAATCAGTGCATGGGTAAAGGTAATTTGGACCCTACCAACCAGACTGCTGAAACTGCAAACTGGAGAGCTGCTGAATTAAATATGAAGACCAAATGCAAATTGTCAGCACTCACAGGGTCAGCTAAAAATATACACAGAAGCCTATGTATAAAACTGGTGTACAAATCAGTGTAAAATAAATGAGGAATTTATAAAAGTGTGTATTTTCTTTACATCCCTGGATCGCCCTATTTAGAGGCAATTCATCATGCTGTGTAAATCACTGAAGATAAACATCACCAGTGATGTTGCCTACAGCAAATCAATTAGCTATTTCCTTTTGTTTTCTAACTTAGGAAGGTAACTTTTGAAATATAATCGTGGATTGGGCAACATTACTGGTGATGTTTTTCTGCAAATATTTATGCCATAAAAACAATGCCATTATGAAAGAAATGCTGTAGAAAATTTCTACAGCATTTCTTTCATCATGGCATTGTTTTTATGGCAAAACCTATTAATAGCAAAACCTAAGATAATTTCTACCCCAGATGGACATGCCACTGATAAGGAGATACTTTAGCCCTAAAGGAAATAAAACATGCTTTCGTGATAGTGAGAGAAAAAAAAAACCAAGAACAAACACCATTTTTTTCAGTTGATTATCTTCATAAGATTATGGTATCTTGAGAAGCATTTTGGCTGCTACAGAATAAGCAGGGCTAGATCTCTGTGATACACTGTAACTGGACATCTGCCATTTCCCTATTTGTCCATCCTTAGTGAATGGCACAAATGTCAAGGAACCAATAAAGTCACAGTGACTCTGGAGTATGTTACTGTACATAACACAATTCCAAACGGAAGAGGTACTGAAAAAATTACCGAAATCAGAGCTCCTGACCTTGACATTTGGGCAATGAGTCAACTGAGCAGCAGACATATTACCCAGAATGCTCAGGACCTGGGGTTTTCCGATTCTGTTTTTGGATCTTTCCGTAATTTGGATCTTACACTTTAAATCTACTAGAAAATCAGGTAAACATTAAATACAGTAAACCCAAGAGAATGGTTTTACAGCCAATAAGGATTAAAGGGATCATGGGAAAACATGTTTTTTTTTCAAAACGCATCAGTTAATAGTGCTACTCCAGCAGAATTCTGCACTGAAATCCATTTCTCAAAAGAGCAAACAGATTTTTTTATATTCAATTTTGAAATCTGACATGGGGCTAGACATTTTGTGAGTTTCCTAGCTGCCCCCAGTCATGTAAAATCAAAAAATGAAGATCCCACACTCTTTGAAAGAAACAAAAAGAAAATGTATTCCATGCCGATTACAAAGAAGTGTAATAGCACATTGCCCAACGCGCTGGCAGTCTAGCACTGGCTGATAGGAAGCGGAAGTGACATCAGAGGCACTGTAGCACGCGTTCTCACAGCCCTGGCAAATAGGAGACAGAAGGTATATATGTTGGATTCTAATAGGGGTTCTTTCTGCCTTTTTTTGTTTATTTTCTGTTTTGTGCCCCTGATGAAGACCAGGACAGTTGAAACACGTTGGGCAATGTGCTATTACACTTCTTTGTAATCGGCATGGAATACATTTTCTTTGTGTTTATTTCAAAGAGTGTGCGATCTTCATTTTTTTAATTTTATATGATTTACTAGCCTCCTTTGGGATCAGCACCTCAAATTTATTTATATTTTCACTGGATTTGGAGTGTGTGCCTTCCATTTGGTTTTTCTTGCCCCCAGTCATGTGACTTGTGCCTGCACTTTAGGATGGAACTGCTTTCTGGCAGGCTGTTATTTCTCCTACTTTAATGATATCTTATTTTGGCTCAAGTACAATGCACTGTTTCATTATTATAGAGAAAAAGGAAATTAGTTTTCAAAATGTGTAGAAAATTGAGTTTCTGGGAGACATTCTGGAGCTGTTCCATAATTTGGAGCTTTCTGGAAAATGGGTTTCCTAATAACGGATCCCATACCTGTATCTGTTTTTTTATTGAATAAAGCCATGTTTCCTGATATTTCTCAACTTATTTGCACAGCTCCCTGAGTCATACTGTTCTTTATTTTTGTTCAGTCTGGTCTGATGCTCAGTTGCTGTAAGGAAGCCAAACATTTGGAATAGTCACTTGCTGACTTGTCTTTACTACAGACCATGTAATCATTAGGTGCAGTGCATCATATAGTGATGAAGTCAAACCTAAACAGAAGGAGGGATGTTTCCTCGAAACGCAAGTTCTCCTGGAAAAGAAGCTCATTGCAAGTTTATTATGAAAGTCCCAGCACTTCTATATTTATTCTCATAAGTGTCACTCATAAATGATCATCTATTATAAATGGCCAAACCATTTTATGTGTTTGCTGAATTAACAGAAAAGAACACTTTGCAAAACATTGATTATTTAGGGCAGTGGCACATGCAGCACTGATAAAAATCTAGGCGGCATTTTTGCAGTGAGTGGGAATCACAGAGCCTAAATCTCATGAAGTGTGTATGCAAGCAGTTTGAACTAACTGACCCCTGTGCACTGCAAAGAGGTATTTTCAGTGTGTTTGAACCTGCAGTTGACTTCTGTTGGGAAATAAAGCACTCCATGTGCCATTGCCCTAAGATCTTGTGACAGCGTAAAAGGAACATTAACATTAAAAAATGTTATCCAAAAAATTAAAACTATATCCACTAAATAATACTCATGTCCTACTGCGTGTTACATATTCACTTTGTGCTTAGCAAGAAAAAAAAAACAGTAAAACTCCTTTCCATGTCCTGTAAGAATTTTTAAAAAAGGCGATAGGGCGACTAGCCCTGCAGCTATGGAACTACGTGCACTCTTCCGACATGTCTTCTACTCAAGGGATTGTTGGCTGCAAGTTCAGCCCATTTGCAGTGTAACATACTGCGGCACATAAATCCTGACTCTTCTTGTAGTTTTTGTATGGGTCTATTGTCAGGGAGGATGGTGTTTGAGAAATGCTGCAGAGTAATGAAGAATTCAGTGGTCGCTGCAGGGTTGTTTCCGGAAGTGATGTTATGAAAACCAGTCGGTACAAGAATCAGGAAGTGGCTGACGGTTGCCTGCATGTTTGGAGAAGAAGATATCTGGTGTTGCAAGATGGAGGGGACCCCTTGGAATTTACAAAAAGCAGTGGTTTCATGTATTTTCTTTATCCAGTAGGACAGTGGTACTCAATCAGTAGCTTGCAAGCAACATGTTGCTCTCCAACCCCTTGGATGTTGCTCCCAGTGGCCTCAAAGCAGGTGCTTATTTTTTAATTCCAGGCTTGGAGCCAAGTTTTTGTTGTATAAAAACCAGGTGTACTGTCAAACACAGCCTAAATGTAAGTTGACAATCCACATAAGGTCTACCAAATGGCCGTTCACAGCACTTATTTGGCAACCCAAGAAAAAATGTTTATGCTATTGTTGCTCACTGGTTGAAAAGGTTGGGGATCCCTGCTGTAGGATAATCAGGAGACAGCACAACTATTAACTTGGCTAAAGTAAGTTTACATATTGGGGTTGGATTCAATAAATGGCGTTACTGATTTTTTTAAACCCACACTAACTCCAGAGTGGAGTTCAGGTCCATATCCTGAACATTTACCTAAAAGGACACACAATATAATGAGTTATAGGAACCAATTCTAACTCAACTGTACAAGTGATGCCAGCCCGCAACACGTCCAAATAAAAATATAACACACATTACTGGTTCTGAAATTTGGATTTAAATAAAGTGTTCAAGTGAAAGCAACAGAGAACAGCATGCTGCAGATGCTGCTTTCAATAGCGATTCTGTTTACCAATAACTTTAAAACCACTGAACACAAGCAATTCATGTTTATTGGAAATTTGTTTTGAATTATATACTTTCATTGGGGCAAATAGTTTTGGGTTTACAACCCCTTTGAAAACAGACTTTTGTTTGGGGCTAGGGTTCCTTGCCATGTGCTTCTTATAGACTGTGCTGTAAAATACAAGCTGCTAATAGGAGCAATGCACAAAGGGCACATTATAGAATGATCAAGTACAGCAGGAATTTCAGTCTGAGATGCTCTTCTCTTGCACATGTGCTTCAGATTCATTTTCCACTAAGGATACTTCTCAAGGACTAAGTGGAATTGAAACAACGGCACCATTTCCAAGTAACCAGTGTGGTTTCCAGTGGGATTTTTCTTTGATGTTTGTTAATGAACACAATAGTAACCATACTGTTTCTTATAATTTAACTTGGAACATTAGCAATGCAAGCACGGGCATCATTCACCTTACAGTACTCCTGCGCTAAGCGCTCGCCACTCTTCTACTTAATGAGATGTGGGGGCAGGAAACCTAATGCTGTGCATTATAGATATTAGACATTATTTTAAAACAAAAATTCTATTTTTAGTTATATTTTTGATTAATAAAGTCAGATGAATAGAGAAACTACCGATACTGCTATGGTAAACACCACATTAAATCTACACTTTTTATACAAATACCATATCTTCCAGTGCCTTTCTACTGTAAAGAAATTTAGGTTGAACAGACTTTTTTAGGACTCAATTCAGCCACACAGAATTCTGGATGTTTAATGGAAAACTACAACCCCCCCACCCCCGAACAATGTAGATCTTTATCAAAAATATTGCATACAACAGCTCATATGTAAAACCCTGCTTCATCTAAATAAACCATTTTCACATTAATAGACTCTTTTATGGTATGTGCCATTGGGCAATCCTAAATAGAAAATATAAGGGCTGCCCCCTGGGATTATGCAAGTCACGGTGCACACAAACAAACTACACATTTGGTCACATGAGCGAACTAATAAACAGAGTTGTGTCTTTTGCTTCCACACTTCTTCCTGTTACAGGGAGAGCTGCAGTATTTCTGGTCAGGTGATCTCTGAGGCAGCACACAGACCATCACAAAAATGGTCTAGTGTGGTAGGATTCTGTATTAGATCATGAAATTTGATAGATGCTAACTGAAAGTACAGTTTTTCCATTAATCTAGCCAGACTCACAAAGTGTACACCAATCTGGTTTGACGGCAGATCTGAATGTCTCACAGCACATACACAAACTGTTTGCCAATTTCTGTGTGTTTAAATACACGGAAAGAATGCATTCCTTCAATGTATATCTGATATTGAATGTATTTCAATAAAAACGGGCCATAAGTGACTGAAAATCATTAGAAATGTTATTATTCTGCTCCACTATATTATTCTCCTAGCACAGTATTCCATATTCTAAAGGCTCAATAGCCAAAGGCTTGTTATGATTAAAATAAGGCATTATACAGAACATGATGGACTAGGAATTATGAATTACTAAGGACAGCCTTCCTTTGGGAAGCATGCAACAGTTTCTCATTAAAAAGGAGATCCAGTTCCACCTAGAAACCTTCTGGATATGGGAAATGGCTTTACCTGTTGGGAAACTAGTTGCTCCCCTTTCTATGGTTTTCCTTTGACATTTTCTCTTGGGGCATGGTCTGGTGCAGGGGTAGGGAACCTATGGCTCGGGAGCCAGATGTGGCTCTTTTGATGGCTACATCTGGCTCTCTGACAAATCTTTAATAAAAATAATGGGTGGCATGGCTTGCGCTCTGCAAATAGAATGACTAGAAAGAAGGGTGCCAGAAAAGAAAGACATGAAAAATATTATGAAGAACAGTGATATTTCAAAAATGATTTGCAGGTGTCATATATGTCATATATAATCTGATGAGGAGAAATACAGTGAAATTGTGATATTGGAACATTTGCAACTGAATGATTTTTGATTGTCCTTCACAATAAAAAAATAACAAAACAATTGCGGCTAATCATCTGAAATATCACTGTTCTTCATAATTTTTTTTACATGTCTTCTTTTCTGGAATTTCTGGCATTTGACAGATTTCCCCAACATGCTACCATGAGACTGTACATTGGGCTTTTGCATTATGTGGCATTTTGTGACTGGATTGGGGGAGTACATATAAAGATATTGTCCAATGCTGAGATCTCACTATGAATAAAAAGAAGATTCTTTAACTTTTTCAGAGAACTGGTGAAGTGAGTGTGCCTTTGTTCATATTTTTGTGCTGTATAGTGAAGCTTTTGATGCAGCGGAGCTAAACATTGTGCACCTCAAATCGAGATAAATGAGAAAAGTTATTTGCAACCAAGAATTGTGGCAAAGAGGAGTTGTATTAAGTGTTTACTCATTGTCCAATGCATGATTATCCATGGGTGCAGGGAACTTTACTTCACATCAACCACAGATTGCATTGTTAGCTCAAAATTCCCCTTTGTATCACCAGCAACATTGCTGTGGTCTGTAAGAAACACATATTGTCTTGTGTGAGTCGTGTCTGAATCTGACCCACATCTCACATCTAAAGCACATTAAGACCAACCTACAATCACGTTTAATGGATGGAAGTCTCAACGCCTGCATGAAACTTAATCTCACCACGTATCAACCAGACTACAAAGCCATCAGCAAAACCATGCAGCACCAGAAGTCGCATTAATGGTAAGAAGTACTATTCATCACTGGTTAGCAACAGCATAACAACGTTATTAGAAAGAATTCAGAGACTTATTGTACTTTACTTGTATTTAGTTTTAAACATATTGTATGGCTCTCACGGAATTACAATTTAAAATATGTAGCGTTTATGGCTCTCTCAGCCAAAAAGGTTCCTGACCCCTGGTCTGGTGTATGCTTATATTCAACCCCTGATGTGCATTATTGCTTGGCATGTTTTCAGGTACATCAGGCCTACAACCTGTTTTAAAAAAAAAGTTTGCAGCGCTATACACACCGGTCGGCTCCTGTACGGTCCTCCTAAGTGCAGAGTGCAGCTGCTGTGCATGCTTACGTGCAGCATTGGATGGGGGCCAGGGAGTCTGGAGGGAGGCCCTGGACAGCAGGCCCAGTGGGCCCCCCAGTCTGACCCCGAGTGCAGTATACTCTTATAAATATAGAAGGAAAGTGATGAAAAAAAGCACAAATCCCACTGCAGCGCTCCATCACAACAAATATTAAGCCATATCTGTTTGTGTCCGTATGTTTTCTTCGATTTTCTCAGTAAGCTGCAGAATTTTAGTTACAGAAGGTTCTTCTGCATTGAATTAAGATGTATGCGGTGCATAGAGAACAGAAGACACAGGGAAGTGTTATGCGTATTTCTTGAGACTGTGAAAACAGATGTTGCATAAACCTGAGCTATGCTGGGAGGAGAGAAAAATAATAAAGCAGTGTATCTACCAGAAATAACAATATAATAATGAAATCTCCTATAATCCAAACCTAAACTTTTAAAAATTATTTCCATTTCCTCTGTAATAATACAACAGTACCTTGTACTTAATTGCAAAGAAAACCAGCCTATTCGGTTTAAGTAATGTTTAAATGACTTTCTAGTAGACTTAAATTATGAAGATCCAAACCAAATTCCAGAAAGATCCATAATACGGAAAACCCATGGTCCAAACTTTCTGGACAACAGGTCCTATACCCGTACCAGCCAAAGTCAGTACATTACATGGTGTAGAAGAGGCCTCTCCCAAGCCCATACACATCAATTGCTAGAAAAAAAAATGACCATCTTATGCGAGTGTTAATGCTCAGTAGTGTTTCTATATTTTATTAACATTGCCAACACAGCTAACATACAGGGCAAGCAAAGGCCCTAGAACAGGTTAGACCACTATACTTCCTAACTGTGGACCATGGTTCTGGTCCTGTAGTTGGGTTTAAAGAGAAAGTATACCCCCTTTTTCATTAGTAGGGCGTGGGTTGGATATCTTTTTTGCGAATTGTTTTATTAGAACATTTCTATGGTGTTTACCAGTTTTTATTTTTCTCTCAACCTGTCAATTTTTTTTCTACATCCTGGCCCTATGAATAACAAACAAATCATCAGTCCACTGAGAAGCCTCTGTATAATCAGTTGCTCTTAAAGGACAAGGAAAGTGTAAAATGGAATAAGGCTAGAAATGCTGTATTTTGTATACTAAACATAAACATGAACTTACTGCACCACAAGCCTAATCAAACAAATTATTTATGCTTTCAAAGTTGGCCACAGGGGGCTGTCATCTTGTAACTTTGTTATAAACCTTTGCAAGACCAAGACTGCACACATGCTCACTGTGATCTGGGCTAAGCTTAGGGATCAGCATAAATTATTAAAACAGCACAAGTCAAATAATATCTTCCAAAGTCGATACAGCAAGACTGATTAATAATCAGAATATACAGACTGCACTGGGTCCTGTGTTGTCATGTAATCTAATGTGGATTTTAGAGTTTTTTATTGTTTAATAAAAACATTCTCAAACTCTGCGGAACAAGTCACTGCAGCAAGATACCCAACAAATAGAATTCCAGTTTATCTGTTTAAATCTGGCTCCATGATCTTTGTCCCTGCAACTGGAGTTGGAAACTTTAAAGGGGATGTAAAGGTAGAAATAAAATCCAATAAAATTATCTACACAGTTGCTGACTGCTCTACAGGGAAACAAAGCTGCTTGAGTTCTGCATGGCTGGGAAGTAAGGTGGGGCTCCCCCTGCTGTTCAGAAGTATGATTGTTTCTCTGCAGAGCAGATAGGGACCGTATGACAATTCCTATCCACAGAAGTAAATCAGTCAGGTTTCTTATAAAAACTGTAGATATTTTTTAATTAAAGTATATTGGAGGTTTCTTTTTTATTAAAGAAAGTAAAAATGGGATTTCATTTTTTTGCCTTTCCTTGTCCTTTAACCTTTTTATATCTATCTTACTATTGTCTTTGCATACTATTTATAAATTTGCCCTAAAATTATTTGCCAGATGCTTTTATATTACCTTTCTTACCTCCATGTTCCTCAACGAGGGGGCTGCCATATTTGTGCAGCAGTAGTCTGTTAGCATTAGAAACTCTCATGGACAGGTTGAGAAGGGACAGTCAGTTTGACAAAAGTCAGGTTTAGCTTTAGGCAGGTCTAGGCCAAGGGGTAGGCATAGTAGGCACGTGCCTAGGGTGCAAAAGCAGGGGGGCACCAGGCATGCAACTTCTCTGCCTCTCCTAACCCCTTGTCTGGTCCCCGCTCTTGCCGTAGTGCGCAAGAGAACGTAGTGTCCCATGTTGCGCTCACCCGTGTGCGTTTTTTGTGCGTGCTGGTTGGGCGCTTCTACTGGCCAGGTTGACCCGGCCCTGCGTTTAGGAACTTCAAGTAACAATTACTTACAAAATATATATTCCACCCATATTTACTGCATTTGGAATATTTCCGTTTATAGTTTAATAGAGTGACTGCTCACAAGGGAATTTAACCAGTGCCTTTTTTTAATATATATCTATATATAATTATATGTGACAGACACTTACAGACCAAGCTTTGAAAACAAATATATTCTCTCCAACCTCTGCTTGACAACAGCCAAAAAAAGTCAGCAAAGTTCATCTCATATCTAATATCTCTCGCTTTCTTGCTAGAGATTCTATAAAATCTAATTTGTTTATAGAGAATCAAGTATTTTCTTATTATATAGTTGGTTTATAATGTATTTTTATAATTTATCAAGCAAATATATCGGTCATGAAACTATTGCTTCTGCAGTACGGAGATATACTTGCTTAGTGGAAAATCAGTGGGGCTCAATTAGAAGCAACATAAAATGAATACTAGTTAAACATAGTAATCATATTTTTGCTTTTCTGTAGCTGGCTGATTGGTTGTTACCAATGAAACTGGTTTTGGTTTATAAGCCCAAGTAATCCATTCAGCAAAGAATATGTTTTCAGCACTTTGTCCTGAGTGGACCATATTGACCATAGCCTAAGTGACATGGATCTTAGTGTTCCAAATAGGCTTTTTGAATTCTAGAAGCATATACTTGCTTGTATGGGTACTGAATAGTGATGGGCGAATCGTTTCGCGACAATTTTTCGGCGAAGCGAATCTCGGGAGATTCGCCCATCACTAGTACTGAAGTCGTTATTAAGATCTGAGCCAATGATATTATAACATTATAGAAACAAGAACAAGGTGGGAAATTGCCATCTCTCCGTTTAGAATACAAGTGATAACCCGTTGCAGTTAGAATGCTTGATTTCCAATGTGAATTACACTTTGGCATAGGAATAAAAA
>CM044437.1:114085501-114101095 GCA_024363595.1 Xenopus borealis
TAAAAAACAAAACCACACAAGAAAATGAAAATGTTTTTACCTCATTCCCCTAGAGCAATTGGGAAGTCCGTAACAGTTTATTGTAAACACATATTGTAGGTTTAATGAGGCAACAACTTAGTATACAGAAATGTGATTCATTAGAACAACAAGACATTCTGTCAATGGGCATGCCATACCAGGCAATAGAACACTAGAGAAGCAGTAAAACTGACTCACATCTACGTAAAAAGGGTAGAAAAACTTAGATCATGGTAACTCACCACGGGAAAAAAAACTCATCTCCAAGCCCTAAGAAGTCAAGATAATTATCCATGCACAAGTACTGGTGAGCTCACTCACTGACTAACTGTGAACTAAGCTTTCCCTCAACCGGACGTGTCTAAATCAACATTCTGCTTTTATATGAGGTGGTACAGGAAACATAAAGGTAGATTAACTGCACAGATTCGGCCAACGAGTGGCCATCTAAAGCTGCATCTTTTTCTTCATGCTCTCCTTATGGTACTTTAAAATGGATAGAATACCGCCATGAGCAACATGAGTGACAGGGCTTGTGCCAAACATACTTTTTGCTTATTGTTTTAATCATGATCATTTTATGGTTTGCTATTTCTTGGGCCAAGCAGCTTCAGTGTCCCTGTTTGCCCTACAATGTGTTTGGACCTTGAAAAGGTAGACAGATTCCCAGTGTACAACGCCACCTTCAACCACTGTTTTGGCTCACGGATAACGATGAGTCCATTATGCAGGGGATTATATATCATACCTCCCAACAATCTGGAAATAAAAAAAGGGACAAAAATGTTGTTGTGCGTAGCACAGCAACATTTTAAACACGCCCACTTTGTGGCCACACCCCCCTAATTACCATGCTCATCTTACAAAATTTGGAAGGTGTTATGAAAGTTTGAACATATTCCTGTGATTTTTTTTTCCGTTATTACAGTTTTTCTAATGACGGTGAATTGCCCTTTAACCCGAGTCTACCTTTTCCCAAAGGACCCGTTCTCTTATATTGTTACGATTACTTATTTGCTTATCTAGATTGTTACAAAGTATCTTATCTGAAACTCCTGGCAGTTCTGGGCTCTCTGCGAAAAGTTAATTAAGTCATAAACTTTGTTTCTTTTTCAGTGCAGAGAAAAACAGGACTTTCCAGTACAAATGAGGGACTGCAGGCTGAGACTGTTGCTCTAAAAACAGGAGAGTTGGGAAGTATGATCTATCTTTTCACTGGTAATTATTAGGGATGCATGTGATCCTGCATTTCATGGTTTGGTCGATTCCCCAAATCAAGGGTTTCAGAGTCGGCTGAATATCTAACAAAATCCAAACCCTTCTTCTGGAAAAGCCGGCCTCGGGCAGAAAATGCCTGATGTTCACAGAAGCAAACACAGGCTCTTGGATTTAGTGGAACCCTGATAAAAATAGCTTGGATTTGAGTGAATGCCGAAACGACTGCAGGATACAGTGGCTCTAGTAATTATCGACTAGTGATTGGTGAATTTATTCACCTGCGGCGAATTCCCACGATTTGCAAAACGCCAGCAAAATTTTGCCTGGCGAAAATTCACTGGTGTCTCGTTTTGGACGCCCCCCGTTCAAAACGAGATGCGTTGACATTTAGCTAATTAGCAAAACGCCGCTGATTCGCCCATCAATATTATTGACCTCACAAGGCTCAAATATGGAGTAGTTTCATTATCCCTATATGCCCTGATTAGTTCAAGAAATAAAGGGAAAAAAAACAGACTAGTGATTAAAAAAGTATGTTCAGCACAAACCTTGTTCATCATTGCCCATGCAATTTATTTAAAAAAAGCACAAGGACTTCCAGTAAATCCATACAGTATGAATAAATAATTGTAGTGAAACTGTGTCTCCTACTACTGATAAGAGTAAAAGAGCAGGCGTATGTGTGCATGTGCTGTTCTGGCACCATACAGAGGACAGAAACTGCACAATACATTTAAGCAAATTAAATTGCTAGGGAGAAAAAAAAACCAGAGACATCTTCTTTAATCCATCACATACACATTCTTATGCCTTTTTGTCCCATCTAAAAAAATCTTTAAAGGGATACTGTCATGGGACAAAAACATTTTTTTCAAAAAGAATCAGTTAAAAAGTGCTGCTCCAGAATTCTGCACTGAAATCCATTTCTCAAAAGAGCAAAGATGTTTTTATATTTAAATTTTGAAATCTGACATGGGGCTAGACATATTGTCAATTTCCCAGCTGCCCCAAGTCATGTGACTTTTGCTCTGATAAGCTTCAATCTTTACTGCAAGCTGGAGTGACATATCTCCCACCCCCTCCCCCCCGGGCTGCCTAACAATAGAACAATGGGAAGGTCACTAGATAACAGCTCCCTAACACAAGATAACAGCTGCCTAGTAGATCTGGGCTTGTCCAGACGAGAAGATTTGAGATTAGTCGCCTGGTGACAAAACGCCACGTCTTTGAGGCGACTATTCTCCTTGAATGGCTTGCTCTTATCTTGCACCTGCTAGCGCTAAAGTCGCCTGCGCCTATTCACATGCGAATAGGCGCAGTTGACTTTAGTGCAAGATACTGGCAAGCCATTCGGGGAGATTAGTCGCCAGGCAACAAATCTCCCCAAAATCTTCCTGTGTGGCCTTACCCTAAAGGTGGCCATAGACAGGGAGATCCGCTTGTTTGATCTCTCCCAGATATGCCCACATTGAGCTGGGCAATATCAGGCTGATCCGATCGTGGGCCAGAATCCTTTTAAAGAGGAAAAAAATAATGCAACTTTGGTAACAACATAGAACAAGGTTAAAAAGCGAAGTAATAAATTACAAAGGGAGCATATGTTATCAAAACAGGTTTCTTCTACCAGATGTGTGTGATAGGGGAACAATGATACTCTGCAAATGAAATGTGGCCTTTTAGCAAACACCCCCTTTCAAGCGCTAAGCCACTCACTAGTCTCTATGTTGGGTGACACATATAATAAGCAGGTCTCCGGGCTCAGTCACTATCTAATGAGATGGGACCTTGTAATAATTATCATATATGCTATGGGTTGTTTGGCTTTTTTTTCTTTAAACATATGGCTCTGATTGTGAATCATAAATGGGTAAAAAACTGGTTGCCAAGAGACATAATCCCTCACATATGATAAAATACTTGTGAGGATATATTGTAGAATGATGTTAAACAAAGAAAGCAAACAAGACAGAAATAGAACATATTCTTCAACTTGCTTCCAAAAATAATCCTATTGTTATCCAGCGGTACTGATTTTACATGCTTAGAACAATCACACACAGTAAGCACACAAGGCACAGAAATTTCAGAAATGTTTACTAAGACGTTAGAACCCTTGTGCAGCCTGAACCATTTACTAAATAGAGCAGAAGTTACTAATGGTCCTACAACAAACCTGAATGTAAAACTACACTCTGGGGGGAGAGATTGTGATAATATTCGGTGCATGTATGGTGGGAAATGAGCCGACCGATATCGTCAGAAGATTCAGATATCGGTCGACTGGTTGATCGGGCTGGACGGAAGATTTTGATTGGATGCCTTTGAAGGCTTAACATCAGCCATTGCCATCAGATACTGGTACAATTCTATTGTTTCTACATGTATATCGGACGATTCAACTCTATACTTGTGTTTTGAAACAAACAATCTTTCACCAAAATATGGCCTTGAATGTGATTTAATAGTTTAATAGGTTTGTAGGTGCAGTTTTGTGCATTCTTTATAAAGCAATGCTTTACTGACCACAGCAGGAAATACAAGGTAAATCTGGCACAAAACAAAACTTCATGTATTCCCAGCCAAGTTAAAAATAAAAGATTACTTGACAAGTTAATATGTTGGAACACAATTTCTACTACAGGCATTCTGAGTCTTAGACGTAGCAATTAACCATTTGCCATTTTGGGTGCCTGTGATTTTTGGGTGTATGTAAAAAAGGCTTGTGTAAACTTAAAATTTCTATATATGAATATGGCTTTTAAATTGTCTTTTTAAATTGATGAACATTGCCATGATGATTTCCCATACAGCTAAGCAGATATTTATCACCATCTAGTGGTCAAAAATAAAACCTACCACTGCAACCGACAAATGCGTTCAAATAAAAAATAGCAAAAACCATTTGTACACAAATGTGCAGAAAAGTGCTGTACTTCAGGGATTTACTTGAAAAAAAAAAAAAAAAAATCCATATACAAAAATATTCTATATATATATATTCTATAACTATATAACAAGGGAAAATTTTGCTCACCACTAATTTAAAACCATTAGGCGGGGGTGCAATGAGGCTGTGACCATAAAATACATATAGACAAATGCAAGAGGTCCTCTGCACTCAACCCATTATCAATATATTTAAGACATTCTGTGCATACAGCTACTAAAAAATGCCTTACCCTTTAAACAAAACAGGGATTGTTTGTCCATATATTGCAATATATTTAAGCTGGCCAACTACATCAAAGTCATCCCATATCTGCCAAAAATGGTGTTTTATTCAGCAAAAGTACTGCTAACGTTTCGGCTACCATTCTAGCCTTGGGCTAGTACTTTTGCAAGAAGACCCGTGAGTGCACACTTTCCTATTGCACTATATATATATATATATGTCCCACAGTACCAGCACTCTAGACCGTTATGTAGCCAGTGGTGCACGATCAAGATATCGTATAGTTTGAAAAAAAGGATCAGCACTCACTGTGTATTGCGGTAAAAATATACTTAGCATTCAAGAAGACCAGCAACACCAGATTTTGGTGCAATCCAACTGGCTGTATATGCACTGAAAAATAAAAATTTTTGAATGATTGCACCAAAATCCCAGTGTTGCTGGTTCATTTGTTTGTGCTTTTAGAAGAATCTTAACCTTTCCATTTCTCAGGCTTACCCTCCAGAGAGCGAACTGAATATCACATACCTTTTCTACTAATGGTATTAATTGCTGATGCTCTGCTAGAGTCTTCAGCAACTCCATGATGAATGGAAGGTAGTTATGCTTTCGTCTGATATTTTCAACCTAAAGGAGAAAACAAAGGTGGTACAGTATACCCATCATGCACTTTGGCATAGCACATTTCAGGTAATGAGAGCAGAAAATTGAGGCTTATCTTTCAGATTAGAGTGATTCTCCCCAATGACTAAAGACAGCAACAATGAATAACAAAAATCCATACCTTATCAATAAGCACTGCTTATCAAAAGTGCATGTTTTGTTCTAGTATAATCAGTTCTTGTCTACCTTAACAACCCTTTCTGTTATTAAAAGAAAAGTTTTACAATGTTATATTTTTCCAAAAGCAGCTATTCAGGAAACTGCAGAAAAAGGTTGCATTGCTATTTCTTATAGAGCTCTATTATTATGAGAAAATATGTTTTTCTGTGTAAGTATCTTGTAGTGATACTCAAGCTGGCATAAATCCATGCTTTAAAATCTTCTATAGCAGCTTGAAGGTATGATGCTCCAGATTACAGAAAACCTGATACTATTCCATTCCCAAGCATTCCAGATAATATGTCTTCTTATATATTTACAATTGTGTGATATTCAAAAGTGCACATATAGGTGAATACAGACATTAAAGGGGAACCATCGCAAAAATAATTTCATATAAGCTTCATCATACTGAAATGAGAAACTTGATTATTTCAGAAACAATGTAGAATATTTTGATTGGATTTACAAGTTTTTACGATCCCTCTCAGCATCTGTTTCTCTTCATTCTCTCTTCATGCAGGAGTTGGGTGTCGCATATTCACGAGAGTTAGATCAAATATATCTTATAGGGGGCTTCTATTCAGATGTATTAGAGCTCATTCAAATAATGGATTCCAGTACACAAAAAAAAAAAAACAAAGAAAATAACTGCCTTTTGCACAAATCCTGCATGTAGAGAGACATGATGTCTGGTGATTTAATAGAGTGAACTCTAATATATCTTCTAGGCAAAACGAGCCCCCCTATAAGGTACAGTGAAGATAAACTTGATTATTTCAGAAACAGTACAGAATGTTTAAATTATATTAAACTTTCATTTTCACAATAGTTCCCCTTTGATATCATGGCTCCAAAAATTGTTGTTGACATAAATTATGTACATATTTAAAAATACACCATGGTTTGCCTTAAGCAAGTTTTATATGTGAATCTCTGAGGCTCCATTTAAAAAAATTGTAAGGCAGAGTTACACCAAAACTTATGCCAAGAATTTATACATCAGTGGACTTGGCAAAATTCAACTGAAGCGATTGAGAACAAAGCTATGCAAGTCTAGTACAGCAGAATACTATAAAGGCCGTGACTACATTGCCATTTACATGGAGATTGGAAACTTACTACACATGCTGCTCTTTATAAATATGCCGCAAGTCTGCATTATGCACTTGGTATGCATTTCATTTTCTGAAATCGATAATTCTGCAAGCTTTTTAATACAACTAAAGCTCTTCCCAACAAGTCTAAGAACAGGCTCAAATGCCTGCAAAAAGTACCCAACTCAGCAAGTATATCTTCCATGCATTTTCCTCATCAGATCAAAGAAAACCCAGGCAGGGAAAGAGAGAAATCTCACCTTGTATCTTTTGATCTTTTGGTTTTCCTCTTCTATAAGCAGCTGGTATTTTGCTATTTCAGACTGCATGGAGCCCAGCAGAGTGCTGCCCTGGTCTGTATCCATAGGCTCTTCCTGTATAACCAGACAAATGGCAGAATTATCCCAGGTAAGAGACATGATCTAAGATGAGCTTGACAAGGCATTTTCAATGTGCAGCTAAAATAAATATCCACAAGTAAAACCAGGAATCCTACAGAAGCAGGCAGTCAAAATGTTGAATACATTCATAAACCTGCAGCCATTTCTTACCTCTGCAATCCGTCTCTGCAAATCTGCAATCTTCTGCTCATAGATCTTCTTTCTGTCTGACACAATAGCCATCAAATTGAACCGTATCTCACCTTCACAGTACCTGATACAGAATAAAACATGCAATGAAATGTAAATACAAAGGGAATGATGTTAAGTGGGGCACTAACATTGATATAGTCACAAGTGAAGTCCTACTCAAATTAAAGAATAAAGAAACTTAATATGCTGTGGACCATAAAGTCAGAAGGAAGCTACATATTGGTACTAAGAGAAGACTTACAATCCTGGTGCCAAAACATGTGAAAGCTGTACAGCTAATATTTTTAAGCCACTTACTTCTGCATTCGTTTCTCTATAACAGGTCTAGCTGCACTGATCCAATCGTCATCCTTGCATGGTCCTAGAGGAGAGAATAAAACAAAAACACAATTACAGGTATCTAGGTGGCACAGGCAATGGGAAAAGAAAATCAAGGATTCTTTTTTTCAAATTACAAGAAAATACAAGGTCTAGTCAGTGACATTTATATCAGCAGAGCTTACAATCCATTGCCTAATCAAACTCAGAATCACAGTGCTCCACAGTGCACAGTATATCTATATCTGTTAATAGTCCAGAAAAGAAAGGTGTGTGTGTTACTTTTTTTTTTTTTAAAACTGCCTAACTGCTAGTTGAACCAGAGGAAGGCAAAAAAACACCACCTGAAGCCTCTCCAAATTGCCTCAAAAAATGCCTTCCTGACTCCAAAATCAGACTAGACCCAAGATCAACTAAACTTTCTTTTCAAAGCACTACAGCATAGATTACATATATTCCAGTCTCAAACATACAAGACCAAAACATTATAATATCTTTGCCCAACCCTAATGGAAATGAACAGAACTTTATTTTTAAAGTTAACATTGTTAGCAGTTTTCTAGTAACGGCATTTATTGCAAAATACCCATTAACAGTTTATACTACAGCACCATTCTGAGGAGTGGGCACAGCAGAATCCTTGTGTGCTCTATCAAACAGATCCTCCCACCAGTCCAGGAAGTTTATCATCATCAGTATATATTCATCATCAGTCATATCCCACAGTCAGAGTGACATATCAGTGATAGCTTTTTAAAGCCAAGACATTGCATTGGGAAACCACCCTCTCTGCTCACTGCCATTTAAATTATAAAGCCAGAAGGTTTTCCAGGTTTTTGCTATCTAACATAGTTGTTTAACGATATGCTGCAAAACATGTAAGATGTTTGTGTAAACTTTGGTTTGTATGGTAGCACTTGTTTCTATAGAATCTAAGAAGGAATGCAATTATTCTAGTTTTTTTGTTTTATATAGATACAAACACAGACCCAATTCCTGCGTACTTTGAAGTGGGTAGTGTTTTGTCCATCTCCCAAGTGGCAACAACAATCTCTGTGTGTGTCATTACCCTTAAACTGCATAAAAGGGATGACAGAAGTTGCAACCCGAGTCAACACCCACCTAAATCAATTGGTCCATCCTTTAAGCCATCCAGTTCGTAAAGCCTCCCGTTGACTGGCACATAGCTGACAAAGTGAAATGCATCATCATCCTTTGTTGTGGATTTTGCATCAAACTCAAACATTTGTTGCCTGCGGGTTTAAAACAAAAGGGGAGATTAAAAGGTTTATATAGATGCATTTGCATTAAAATGACACCATATCCCCACTATAACTTCAGTAATCAATGAGCTATGCTGTAAATTTTCATAAAAGCCCTGTGACATTGCTTCAAAACTTTAGGTCAAGACAAGCATTTCTGCTAAATCACAATCATAAATGAAGGGCCTTTGGGTAATTAACAACAAATTGTCCATCAAATTTAATATCCTGGTTTAAGTTTTAAGTGACTGATGTTATTGTTAAAGGCTTGACTGTTCTTTTATATTTATATCATTAACAAAGGTTTTTGTTTCACTAACTCAGCCATCATTTACAGGGCTAGAGAAACCATGCAGTTCAATCTCACACACCTCTCTCCTCTAGGGTAGAGGAGTGATTTGGAAGCTTGTTAATAATCTGATTTCTGTGCATGACTTGGACAAGGCTTACTGTTCCAGGCTGTGGCCCAAACAAGATGCTCAGAAATTGGCTGGCAGAGAAATGTAGGCAGAATATGACACATTTTCGGGAGTACGTGTGTCGGGGAGGGGGTATTATACTTACTTGCACTGCTTGGATTTAGGAGGACACTAAATACACTTGCAATGGCTGTACTGACTCGTATTAGTGTTGAGGTGAATATATGTATGGTAATTTTAAAATACTTTTTAAACAGGGTTATATACCAAAGCAAAATCAAGCAATATAAGCAGTTGCAGATATTATATATTGAATAGCAACATAAATGTTGTTTGCTGAAAGCATTAACATTGTTTTCTTCAATTACTTTCCATTTTCTATTTTTTAGTGTTTTTCCAAAATCTAAGTTTAAAGGGGTGGTTCACCTTCAAGTTAACTCTTAGTATATTGTAGAAGTGCCAATTCCAAGAAACTTTTCAATTGGTCTTCATTATTTATTTTTCATAGTTTTTTAATGATTTGCAATTTTCTTCCGTTTCTTTGCAGCTTTCAAATGGGGGTCACTGACACCATCTAAAAACAAATGCTCTGTAAGGCTACAAATGTATTGTTATTGCCACTTTTTATTACTTATTCTATTCAGTCCCTCTCCTATTCGTATTCCTGTTTCTTATTCAAATCAATGCAGGGTTGTTAGGGTAATTTGTACCCTAGAAACCAAATTGCTGACACTGCAAAATAGAGAGCTGCTGAATAAAAAGCTAAATAACTATAAAACCACAAACAATAAAAAATGAAAACCAATTGCAAATTGTCTCAGAATAGCACTCTCTACATCATACTAAAAGTTAATTCAAAGAGACTGGAATATGAATAGGAGAGGGACTGAATAGAATGATAAGTAATAAAAAGTGGCAATAACAATACATTTGTAGCCTTACAGAACATTTGTTTTTAGATGGTGTCAGTGACCCCCATTTGAAAGCTGCAAAGAAACAGAAGAAAATTGCAAATCATTAAAAAACTATGAAAAATAAATAATGAAGACCAATTGAAAAGTTACTCAGAATTGGCCCTTCTACAATATACTAAAAGTTAACTTGAAGGTGAACCACCCCTTTAAGTGTTGAAATGTGAACAACTCCCTTTAAAGAAGAAGGAAAGCTTCAATCACCAGGGGGCGGGTGTCAAATGTTAGGTTTCCAATGACTTCCAATCACTTAAAGATACCGCAGGCTGGTGTGCTCATTGGCAGAAAAAATGCATCTTTCCTAGTCGTATTGTCCCTTCATGAATGCTAGACTAGAAATACGCCCCAAACCCTTTTTTTCCAGGACAAAGATGTACTTTGGTACCTTTAATTATTTTAATTTAGCACCAGAGGTGGAACAAGAGACATTCCTGGGCACCTTGGTAGGTGTGATTTTTTTAGTAGCTAAGGAGGCTCTAGATCACCTCTCAACAGGATTTCATCAATACTTTCACTTCGACTACTATAGCAGACAATGGGGAGAGGTTGGCATTGATTTGGTGCTGCCCCCTAAGCTACTAAAAATCACAGATCTAAATGCCTGAATTCACTCCATGTGCCACAAACATAAGTAAATGGGGCAATTTGTGGCACAACACACCAATCATCCATCATTCAACTATTCAAAGTATCGGCCTGCCAGCTATCAGATCACTAGGTGGAGGCTTGCACAGTCATAGACCAACTAAAAACACTACTGGTGCCTATTGCAGGTTTACTATGCTGTTTTGGGTGATCAACACTGTTTCTAATGGAAGGTAACCCAATTCATTAGACAGATGTTTTAGCTATTCTTCTGGCACTCAGTGATAAAACAGTGTCATCACCCTTGTGATTCTACGTAAAGAAACAATTTTACCTACCTGGTTTTCTCCATCACTGTCAACATAACAGCTAAAAAAGTAAGAGTGCCAGCACTCTAGCAGTGTAGATATAAGACAGGTACACTTGATTTTCTTTCCTGCTATTTCCAAGTGACCTTGCCAGTAAGCACTTATTAAGTCTTTTTAAAAGCATCATGCTTGTACACTGTTCTGGAAAGTACAGGCCCCTGGCCAAGTCATGTACTGGGAAAGAGGAACATTAATACTACAGCCTTTTGTGAACTGTGAAAATACCAACACCTACTTACAGAAAAGTTTTGCCATAAAGGGAAGTAGCATGCCATTTCAAGGCATAAGATAGAGAGTTATTATAGCAACTCCAAATAAAAAACACCCATATGAAAGTTACTAAACTACTGTGATTTTAGTGGGTCACACAACAACTTGGTGAAGGGATATTGTGATTATCATGTCTTGATAACTGTAATAAAACCTGGTTTATTTCTTGGTGGTTTCCTTTTCAGACAATCGGAGCTACCACAATGAGCTCAGAACAACTAACACTGAAGATTCAGAGTAACTTGCAGCATTTGATGAGCATGATGTATCACCACAAATTACTTCCCACTGTGGAGAATGGAGTACTCAGGACAATAACTCCCAGCTTTTCTCTCTTCAGAAGGGAAAGAAACTTGCACAAACTTACCTGGCAAAACTGTTGTGTACTTGACGGATCACGTCGGAATTGCTTAGAGCCAGCCCTTTCATCTAAAACAGAACACACACATGAAGACTGCGTTATCCAATAAAAAGGCAGAATGGCAAGTCCCAGAGATATCCCCAAATATTAAGACTTTATTAAAGCATTAGGCTATGCATGTCCTACTAAAGTTTTTTAAACTTTATAGGGATGCACTGAATCCAGGATTTGGTTGGGGATTCTGAATTTTTTAGCAGTATTCTGATTCAGCCGAATCCTTCTGCTAAACCAAATCCCAATTTGCATATGTAAATTAATTGCGGGGAAGGAAATCACGCGACTTTTTGCCACAAAACATGGAAGTAAAAAATGATTTCCCCTTCCCACCCCTAATTTGCATATGCAAATTAGGTTTTGTATCCAGTCAAATCTTTTGCTAAGGATTGGGGGGTTTGGCCAAATCCAAAATAATGGATTTGGTGCATCCCTAAAACATTATAATTACTTGAGCTACTGTTTGAATAGTAGTTGGTCTCTTCCCATTTGATGGGTAACCCTTGGACTGGGGGTTTTCCTGGGATGAGACCGCTATATAAAAATTTTTGATTTCTTTATTTGACTTATGATTTTTGCTCAAAGGAAAAAAGCCACACAACATTGTTTATTTAAGAGTAGTCATGGTGACATCACCATCTAAGGAGAGGAGGTTAGCACAAGTACCAATGAGACAGGGGCCTTTTGTTTGACTTTCCCCTGCCCAAACTTATGCTTGTTTCCTCTCGTGGCCTGCAAACGGGAGGTTTTAGTTTGACTTATCCATCACTAAATATAGTATAAATAAAGTTTGGCTAGATGATTATTAACTGGAATACTGTCCTACAGATCAGGGATGCCAGGATTTCCCCACTGTCATGGATGTTCTTTATTTAATACATGGACCTATAGGGTTAATTATAATCAGCTACAAAAGCAGGGGAAAAACTCAGATAACACACTCAGATCGAGAAATAGATCTCTTTACAATTGATTCATTTATTCATAGGGCTCATTTATTCAATGCCTGTTTAAATGTAGATTTAAGGGCATTATTAAAGGTTGAGTTGTACCCAAACAATTAATGTTTTGAAGGATATTTTTAAGTCAAAACTCAAATTTTCGGATTAAAAAAAAAAAAAAGCATAACAAAAAGAATGAGGATAGAAGTAAAATGTTAAGAATTACTTACAGCTGCATCAAAGCTTTGGGTGAATTCTTTGAATTCAGACAGAGTTTCTCCTAAATGTACATCAGGGTGTGTGGTGTTCAGCAAAATACTGATGATTGCTTGTGTTGCACATGCATTGTTTATTACCTGTTTAATACAGAAAAAACTTCATTTTTACAGAAGAATAACAGGCAAAGAGCTACACATATTCAATATAGGTTTCCAGTTTTTAACATTTCCAGTAAATGGTAGTTTAAAACTAGAGATAAAGGGAATTTTCAGGATTCTGCCAAGATTCAGGCTTTTTTCAGCAGGATTCGGTCGATTCCAAGTGCCTGGCCAAACCAAAGTCTATCTCACCGATATCTGATTGGGTGGAAATTCATATCAGCCAAGGTCTGCAAAGGGTAAATGGCATTTTACCAGCCCCCCCCCATGATGTCACACACGTGTAAATAACCCTCCCCATGTCAAATGTATGACCAGCTTAACCATTTAAATGTCCTACAGCAATAACAAGATAACTTCAAAGAGCTACATTTATTTCACACAGATCATCGGAATTGAAAGAACTGATTTAATTTTGAATGATTGGTGAAAAATAGTTTGAATTTGTTGCCTGAAAGAAAAAGTGATAATATCTATGCAGGCAGTCATTTGGCATGGATATCTACTAGGAGTTTAGAATTGCAGTATCTAGAATTTCCAGGAGGAAAAACAATCTTCAGCTGCAGAATTATGTGCACCTGCCAACCCATGTACATCTCAATAGGCAGCAGCTAGGTAGGTCTGGCTGAGAATTTAGTTTAGTGCTCCTACCCGTAAGCAGGAACTCAATAGAGTTCCAGTGTATTCCAAAGTATGGCACCACAGGTAATGACTCCAGCAGATTCGGCTCTCGCATACCCTAACGTAATAAATAGCAGAGCTACCTGGTGCTCAAAAGGTAGAGGCTCAGCCACCTCACACAAACTGCTCCGTAAAAAAAAAAAAAAAAAAAAAATCCAATGGCACACAGGATTGATGCAAGCAAGATTGCCATGTATGTTTAATGCGGAGTGCAATGTTTCAAGGTCACACCCCTTAAACAAGCATTAAACCTGCAAGACAATCTTGCATCAATCCTGTGTGCCATTGGATTTTGTTTCTATGGACCACAGGTAATGAAACATAAGGCAACAGCAAATTAAACCACTCATGACTATATAATTTAAGACTAAGATAAATCTAAGATAAACTGTTTTTCATCTCTTTTTCTTTGATTTGTTTAATTTCCTTAAAATGAACGCAATACACGGCAGAGGTATTGCATAATAAACAGGCTACCTTGAGTATAGTTTAATTATTGATACCTGTTTTGCAAAAAAGATTGTGTCCAACCTGGAGTCTTGAACAACAGAGCCAGCTGGTTCTTCTCCTGGCTGCCACTTGAAGAGGAAGATTAATCCTTGCACTGGTCTGCAAACAACAAAAACATATATATTTCTGCAACAGCAGCAGTTAAGGCTTGTGTCTCACAGAAGACAAGAACACTTTCCCATATAGTTACAGGCACGTAACACCAGTTTCATTAAAGGTATCAAAATGGGCTTCTTGCACTTCTGTATAGTTGCAGTCAGTGCTTCTCAGTCCTCTGTTCTGAACTAAGTTGTGCAGCACCTATTGCTCAGGGGAACTCGGAGCTTCCCCCACCCCAGTGTCCTGTGTCAAATGCTGTAGTTTAGTCAAAAAAAAAAAAAAAGTTGCGCACATCAAACAATGGAAAAGACACCAGGCAGAGTTGTGTGATAATGAACAGACACAGTTGTGTTAATTTCAGAAAATTGCATGCAGTTGCAGCAGGAGCAGCACAAATGCATCGAGAATCACCCCTTTGCGGCTGAAGTGTCACTGGAATTCTTGGGGGGAAAACTTGGCAACTGTCCTGAAAATTGCAATTTGCTCGCTGCACTTACAGATGTACATGTGCCCTCATGACTGCCCAGTCTGGATCTATATTAAATTGATATTTAAAGACAGACTGTTTCGGAAAGCTTCACAAAGAGCAGATGCTGCAATGAGTGTAGCACCTAAGACAGCCATCTGTTCTATATAGCTTGTGTGCATGCCAAATTATAACTTTTAAGGCTAATGACATAGGGGCCAAAAAAACAGTATTGGCTAGCCAAAGACAAAATGCCCGTATGTCTGGCATCACTCAAAAATAATTTTTTAGTATAGTTTCTTGTTTCCCCTATATTTCAGTAATCAATTCCTCATAAGCCAACCATTGACCTATTCCCAAAGATAGTACATTTACACTACATTAACCCCCTGCCTGTAATCTGGCTCCTTATGGAAAACAAGTCAGTGTCAGAGCACGGTTTATCATTTAGCAAACTGCTTTTGTAAAATCTCTTTTGAAATCAGCAGCTAGTTGCTGCACCAGACACCGACTGACACTGCCCCATGAAGATTGTGCTGCTGTCCACTACTTCTTACTGAACAGCTTGGGAGATAAGACATTGTGTATTGTTCAGCCTCTTTCCAACAAAACACTAAAGTGTATATATTGCCCATACTCACGGAAACTGACGGCAAACTTTGTGCGGTTTCCTCACACACTGTTTAAAATGAATAGCTCTTGTACTAAATACAAAATGAAAAGCCACATCCTATTTCTTGCTCATACACAATCAAAACAAGCAGTCCACTAAGCAGCTCTCTGGGTAAGGTTAATGAAGTGCATCTTCTCTGAAAGAATAACAGTCTGTAACTGGGAGAAGTGATGGGTTAGTTTATATGGGGCTTTAGTGGGGTGATTTGTTTCATTGAGCGAATATTGAAAAAGGGTTACGCAGCCCCTATACTAGAGTCTCTAGAAACTAAGCTCTAGACAAGCAAGCAAGGCCTTCTCTTATTTGGTTGAATGGA
>CM044437.1:114107209-114118346 GCA_024363595.1 Xenopus borealis
AAGTCACGTGATTTCCCTCCCTGGCCCTAATTAGCATATGCAAATTAGGATTCGGATTAGCCAGGCAGAAGGATTCGGCAGAATCCTGCTGAAAAATGCAGAATCCTGGCTAAATCCCAAACTGAATCCTGGATTCGGTGCATCCCTAGTTACAAAACCCTCAAATTTGACCACGTGAATAGATGGGGAATAAAAATCCTTCAAATTCGACTATCGAATTTGAAGGATTTTACCGCTATTCGTTTGGTCAAACAATCAAATAGCAAATATTCGATCGATAAAATCGTTCTAATCGATCAATTCGAACGATTTTAACCATTCACATCAATATTTTTAATCGATCAAAAATAACAACACCTAATTCGGTAGCTAGGCAGTCGAATAAAAATTTAAAGGGGAAGTATTTCGACTGTCAAATAGTCGAATATTGGAATAGATTTTTATTCAAATCATTCAATTCAAATTTTCAAAATTCACTAGCCGAAGTGGTCTTCAAAAACATTTGAATATTCGAATCTTTATGAAAATTCGATCGAACTTCGAATCCTTCATGTGGATTTAGTAAATCTGCCCCTGTCTGGTCATACTAAAAGGATTAAGGTGAAGTATAAGTACATCTCTGCTTTGCGCACCGCGTGTTCTCTCATTGGGCGCAGCGCTATGGGCTCAACTCTAGGCGCAAGTGCAACCTCCTGCTCCCAACGTGCCTGGCTTACAGCAATGGGAGATAACACGCATGTCACTGATAGTAAAAGTACATAAGGACGAAAAGGCAACGCACCAAACCCTTTGATCAGCTCGGTGAACACCCCGGGGTCGCTCTCCATCAGGCACCATTCTCCTGCACTGCCCGCCATCTCTCCCAATCACCGCAGCTTCGCATCAAGCGCGACTCCACTGGATGATCAAATGGGCGAAGGAAAAAAACGTCACAGCGAGGAAACGTCAACCTGTCATTGCTGTCTATCTAGGGAACTACAACTCCCAGACGCCAACATCTCCAATGTTAATGGAAATGAATCCTGGACAATGTAGTTCGCTGGCCGTAAACTGCGTTCGCGTAATAGTAGTCTATGTGGAAGTCTAAGCAGACATATCTCTGAAGGGAAAACATACACCCTGCGCATTTCAGAGCGTAACACTATGCGACGCTTCCATTGGCCCTTAAAGAAACTGGCTCGTTTTCATAAGTCACTAAGCAGCCATGTTGAAGTTGGGTAACCGTGGAATTGTTATTTTGGGGTTTGTGGCAGACTGGCAGTGCTTATCAAAATCTTTAAAATATTATGTGTCACTTTATGAATGAAGTAGCCACAGATTCGTTTCTAAATAGTAATGTCTTTTGAAGTAGACTGTTTTCAGTATTGCCACTATCCCCAACTTTGTTCGGCAAGCAGAACTACAAAAACATTGGGAAGCTAAACCAGCTACCGAGATGGCGGACAGATCCTTTGGAAACTCCCCTCTAGTTACGTTACTGTCCGCTACCAAGATGGCGTCTACTTGCTTCCCATGTTTCCACATTAAGATGATTTCCTATGACGCTACCAAGGCTGATACTTCTAACACCGGAATGCGGGGGCGGTTTCCAAGTTTGGTACTTGCTCAGACTGACGTCGGTCTCCCAGCTGCACAGAAGAAGTGCTAAAGCAGGTACAGTAACCTGTCAGGGGGCTTAGAGGCGTCACTGCGAGTTGACAGTGACTGGGCCTTCTGTAAATGACGTGTCTTGTGTTGGGGTGAATGGTCTCTGTGGCATATGTGTGCTCTTATGTAGAATGCAGGAGGCCACGGTTCATTTAATTTCTACTTGAAGTTGCACTATGGACCCTGCCTGTAGGTGTTCCACGTTGTGTTGGTTGCATCACTTTTCCAACAGAGTAAAACATATGGATACTGTTTCATTTGCTTAGAACTATAATAGTCATTTGTTTCTTGGTGCTGTACCATCTGGTTAAACTATATATGTAGCTTTGGCATAACACAGGACTTTGAAGAAAAAAGAAACATTAGTTATAACTGTGTTTTGTGACATTTTTGTTAAACTTTTATGTTTGCAATTTTCTCACCCATGTATTTGCCCTACTTTACTATATATATATATATATATATATATATATATATATATATATATATATATATATATATATATATATACACACACACACACACACATATATGAAAGTTGTGCTCTTCACTAATTTTTAAAACCAATGAGGCTGTGACTACAAAATACATATAGACAAATAAATACAAGAGGTCCTCCGCACTCAACCCATTATCAATATATTTAAGACATTGAGACATTTTGTGCATACAGCTACTAAAAAAAATACCCTTTAAACAAAACAGGGATTGTTTGTCGATATATTGCAATATATTTAAGTTGGCCAACTTTGTCAAAATCATCCCATATCTGGCCAGTTCTACTCTCAAATTGAATCTGATTCACTAAGAATTCTTATACCCAGATGTCAGTCATCCCATATCTGGCCAGTTCTACTCTCAAATTGAATCTGATTCATTAAAGGGAAACTATACCCCAGAACAATGTAGGTCTCTATCAAAATATATTGCATAAAACAACTTGTATGTAAAACCCTGCTTCATGTTAAAAAACCATTTTCATAATAATATACTTTTTAGTAGCATGTGCCATTGGGTCATCCTAAATATAATATATTGCCATTCTAAAAAATAAGGACACCCTCCTGGGATCGTAGGATTCAACGGTCACACAAACATACCAAACAAACTATAAAGTTAGGTCACATGAGCCAATTAACGGACGGAGTTCTGTCTTTTGCTTCCAAACTTCTTCCTGTTACAGTTAAAGTTGAAATATTTCTGGTCAGGTGATCTCTGAGGCAGCACACAGACCATCACAAAATAGTGGGTCAAGGCAAGCGATGTAAAATACTGAAATATATTTACCTGTTTGGTAAGATTCTTTAATATGCCAATTCATTTGATATAAACTATCTGTTGCTCAAGAATTCATTTTGGGGTTATAGATTTTCTTTAAGAATCCGATTCAATGTGAGTAGGACTGGCCAGATATGGGATGACTTTGACACAGTTGGCACATTCTTTATTATATAATATGTTGTCTTTAGTTGTTTTTTTATTTGTATTCATTATCAATATTCATAATTCCAGTAGGTTCAACGAAATAAAGATGGACGCAACAATGGATCAAACACAGCCCTTAAATGAGAAGCAGGTGCCCAATTCTGAAGGATGCTATGTATGGCAAGTATCTGATATGAACCGGTTAAGACGATTCCTGTGTTTCGGCTCAGAGGGTGGTACTTATTACATTGAGGAAAAGAAACTGGGCCAGGAGAATGCCGAAGCTCTTCTAAGACTTATAGAAGATGGCAAAGGTTGTGAAGTGGTCCAAGAGATCAAAACATTCAGCCTAGAAGGAAGAGCAGCTAAGCAGGAGCCTACACTTTTTGCCCTAGCAGTCTGCTCCCAGTGCTCTGACATAAAGACCAAGCAGGCAGCTTTCAGAGCTGTGGCAGAAGTGTGTCGTATCCCCACCCACCTCTTTACCTTCATCCAATTCAAGAAGGACTTGAAAGAAGGAATGAAATGTGGCATGTGGGGCCGAGCTCTGCGGAAAGCTGTCTCTGACTGGTATAACACTAAAGATGCCCTTAACTTGGCAATGGCTGTCACAAAGTACAAGCAAAGGAATGGCTGGTCCCACAAGGATTTATTCCGTCTTTCTCACATAAAACCTGCTAATGAAGGTGGGTTGAAGTTTTAAGGGTCTTTGTGTTCTATGTCTGTTTTTTTTTTTTTAACTCCATTTAATTTGGAAGAATTCGAAATTCAACTTGGGGAAATTTATTAAGAAAATCAAATTTTTTAGACTTTTGGACAAATTTAAGCGACACGAAAACTTTAATCAAACTTGATTCCAGTTTTTTCTCCAAAAAAAACTTGAATGTCAGGATGCAAACATCTCCAAATTGATCCCTGGACATCATCCATTGACTTAAACAATAATTCAGCAGGTTTTAGGTGGTGAATAGTTGAATTTGAATTCTTAAAGGAGTATGATAAATCTAGAAAATCAAATAAAAAATAAAAAAAAAACTCAAATGGATTTTGGATAGTTCCCTAGTCGAATTTGACAGTTTTGAACATAAGAAAAAAATAGAATTAAAATTTTTCAATTCAACCCTAATGAAATTATTTTTCTTTATTCATCCTTTTGCTGGAAGAAAGGTACATGCTGATGAGGGGACCAATGCATCTCTGTTTCTTTAAGGAACAGTTCAGTGTAAAAATAAAAACTGGGTAAATAGGCTGTGAAAAATAAAAAATATTTCTAATATAGTTAGCTAGCCAAAAATGTAATGTATAAAGGCTGAAGTGGCTGGATGTGTAACATAATAGCCGGAACACTACTTCCTGCTTCCAGTTCTCTACCTCTGAGTTAGTCAGTGACTTGAAGGGGGGCCATATGGGACATAATTGTTCAGTGAGTTTGCAGCTGATCCTCCGCATTCAGCTCAAATTCAAAAGCAATAGGTTTGACCCATCTGGCCCACCCTCAAGTCACTGATTGGTTACTGCCTGGTAACCAATCAGTGGAAACCAAGAGAGCTGAAAAGCAGGAAGTAGTGTTCTGTTCTTTTCTGTTAGACATCCAGTCACTCCAGCTGTTATACATTAAATTTTTGGCCTATCCGTTATTTTCACACTGAACAATTCCTTTAAAGAGGCAAAGAGCAAAGTTTCGACACAAGCAATGTAGAACTGCTGCTTGTAACACCTTAGCAGTGTGTAACTTGTGTATAGAGAACAAATGGACTAGATCAGTTACTGAGTATATTGCTGTTTGTAGTTATACAGATACACCTTTATAACACATTGTAATACTCAGATATTTATAATACTGACCGTTAAACTGGTTGGACAAAATATTCTATTCAGTAGAGATATAAATATTATTTCTGATAGAAAAAGTGTCTTTTTTTTTTAGAAAAAAAAAATCTACTGTGTGTTAAAAAATAATCCTGAAAAGGAATAATTTCTTTAGCATGACATGGTTCAATCTCGCATTCATTTGCTTTCTTCAATGCAGGCTTGACTATGGTAGCTAAGTATGTCTCCAAAGGCTGGAAGGAAGTCCAGGAGGCATACAAAGAAAAGGAACTCTCACCTGAGACAGAGAAGGTGCTTAAGTATCTGGAAGCAACTGAGCGAGTAAAGCGAACCAAGGACGAGCTTGAGGTCATTCACTTGATTGATGAGTACCGATTGGTTAGAGAACACCTCCTCACCATTCACCTTAAGTCAAAAGAGGTGAGTAAAAGTTGACAAAAGTATGCATCTGGTTAAATGCTAAATACCACTCTTTTTTTCCTGGTTACAACTGTTACACATCCGATACAGATGGTAGAAATCCAAAGCACCCAATATTCTGAAGTAGCATCAAAATATTAGAGGGCAACACAGCATCATTTTAGATGGCAGCTGCAACATTTAATACATTGGTTCCAAAGGCAAATCATTAGCCTGTACAAACACAGCTTAGAGCTGAATATAAAAGTTTGAGCACCCTAGCCAAATTACTTATTTGGTTAAAGCAGTAAAGTACTGCAGTATTTGTTTAAAAAATGTGTGTTTTGCACACGGTTATATTTTATTTCACAAATTTTACAACATAGAAACAAAGAAAAATAGTAATTTTGGGATGTGCAAAAGGTAGTAAGTCAGTATTCAGTACCTTTGGTACAGATGGCAACTTGTAAACACCTTTTTTGTCAAGAGTCTGTCAGATTTTTGACCGCTCTCTCTTGCCGATCACATCAAATTCTGAGCCAGTGTCATGTATGTTTAATATGTACCTATACATTTTCAGTTGTATTTAATTCAGAGTAGTTTGAGGGCCATTGTCTTTTTGTAAGAATAGTTTTTCTGTTAAAGTGGACCTGTCACCCAGACACAAAAATCTGTATAATAAAAGTCCTTTTCAAATTAAACATGAAATCAAATTTCTATTTTTTATTAAAACATTCATAGCTGTTGTAAGCTCATTTGAAAATCTCAGCTGTCAATCAAATATTGTCTGCCCCTCCTCTATGCCTTAGGCATAGAAACGGGACAAACAATTACTTTCCATTCAGCACTTCCTAGATATTACTGCTCTCCACACATTCCCCCCATTCTCTTCACCATTTAATTGTGTAGCCAGTGCTTGAGGATGGACATCAGGTCCCCCATTCTGGTGCACAAACAAGATTTTAAGATGATGCAAGGCTTGCCTTAATAACAGTGTCCACATAATGGCTCCTGCCTGTTTGCTATAATTATGAATTCCCAAACTGAAGGAAACAAGATTCAAATAATCTGAGTGCAATTAAAGTTCATTTTGCTTGATTAATGTGATAAAATAGGATATTGAATCATTTTTTTTTTTGGTGACAGGTCCACTTTAAATGCAGATTTTTTTTCTCCCAACAAAGCTTTGGTGATTGTGGCCAAAGAGTTCTGTTTTTACTTCTTCAGGCCAGAGCACTTGTTTCCAAAAGACCTCTGGCTTATCTAGATGCTATTCTGCACACCTCAAGTGACGTTTGTGATGAAGTTGCAGATAAGACTTCCTCCTGATTATGTAGATTATGTTTGTTCAAGCAACACTGCTTTGTTGCAGCATTATTCCTGTGTCATCCAAATTTTCCAGCAGGTCCTTTTGCAGGAAAAGGACCTAAATCGCTAGCAGGATAGCACTTGGAGCACTTCGTTTTTCTTGTGAGGCAACTACAGGCGACTTTTGGAAAATGAAGCACTCACAATCATTATTGGTGAAAGAGTTTACCAAGCAAAGACATTTTGCTTTTGGAAATGCACTTGTGAATAAAAATAGACCAAGCACATCGGGTGTTTGCAAAAATCATATTTGTTTTTGTTGTTTCCATTTTTCAGATCTGGAAATCACTGCTGCAGGAAATGCCACTTACTGCATTGTTGCGGAATCTAGGGAAGATGACTGCAGACAGTGTGTTGGCACCAGCAAGTCCTGAAGTCTCCAGTGTATGTGAGCGTCTGACCAATGAGAAACTGCTGAAGAAGGTATTATAGATTGTTTCTAGGATGGGAACTGCATTATGGATAAAAACATGGCAATCTCTGTCTGTCTTCATTTTAGCTAAAACAACTGTTGTATATTAAAATTTCTTCTTTCCCTTTGTTTCCCTAGGCTCGAGTTCACCCATTCCACATCTTAGTTGCTTTGGAAACGTACAAAAAAGGACATGGAAATAAAGGAAAACTGCGGTGGGTTCCTGACCCTTCTGTAGTCGAAGCGCTTGACAATGCCTTCTATAAATCTTTCAAGGTACTTAGGAATTCCAGTACATACGTTTGGTGATATTTTAAAGCATTAATAACAATCTGGGTCATTTACAAATGCAAGTGTGGTGTGCAAATGGACACATTGACAACTATGTAGAAGTGCAGGAGCAAATTGGACACTGTTACATTAATAAGAATTTCCATTGAATCCTTTGTAGAGAACAGTACTAGTGGGTGCAAAACTTCAGCTGCAGAAGTTTAAGGGTCAAATAGATAACGATGTTTAAAGTATCTTTGGTGAAGTTAACAGCGTAAAATAAATGGTGACTTCATTGTAATTCTTATGTGTGTGTGTAATTGCAATGTATCATAGCCATCAAAATCCATTATAAGGATTACACATTTATAAAATGTGTAATAATTACAGCTTTAGTTTACATCAACCAATTAATGACATTTAATCCAATCAGTAAATCATTTTTGGTAGAAAAATTGGTGTTTTATATGCCAAAATGTTACACATGTACTACACATACCCATAAGATCATTGCACGTATTGACAAATACAGGTGTTGTGGGAATACACAGGCACAGAAGATCACTTGAGGTAGAAAGTTAAAGTTTATTGACACAGCTGCGTAGATTCTGTACTTGTAAGAGGCAGGATACAGAACAAAGAACAGGGTAGGTGTTTATACACCTTTTAACACAACACATTACTACAAAGATATGCAGAGACAGGAAAACAGTGTTGTGAGAGCCGTACATAAGTTTTGAGAAACCTTGAACACTTGTTCACCTCCCACAACCATAAAATCATACACCGTAACGGAGAAGACTCCGCTCTGGAGATGTTACACCAATGGTGCAGCAATGAAGGGGTTATCTGTAACTGCTTCACTTTGTCCTTGATGGGTGGATAGAAACAGAACTGACTATGCGCTGATGTCACATGCACTACATAGGGGGCGCATTTAGGTCAGGTGCCTAGGGCAGCATCGGACCTAAATACAGTCCTGGCTAGAACCTTTGCAACATGGCATGGTTCAAAGGCTCCAGACATTCGCCTTTTCACAATTTATTTCGCTCCCATATTTTGAATGATTTACTCTGCTGGTTGAAGACATGGGATGTTTTTAAAGGACACCTGTCGCTCAAATTTGATTTCCTGCACTAGAGGTGTGGCTTAACAGAGCCTGTGTTTCAGATAAGGGAAAAAGTAGTAGAAACTACAGGTATGGGACCTGTTATCCAGAAAGCTCAGGACCTGGGATTTTCTGGATAATAGATCTTTCCATAATTTGGATCTTCATTCCTTAAATCTACTACTAATATAAACATTAAATAAACCCAGTAGGCTGGTTTTGCTTCCAAGAAGGATGAATTCTATCTTATTTGGGAGCAAGTACAAGGTACTGTTTTATTATTACAGAGAAAAAGGAAATCATGTTTACAAGTATTACAATTTGAATTATTTGGATAAAATGTAGTCTATGGGAGACAGCAATTCCATAATTTGGAGCTTTCTGGGTAACTGATCCCGTGCCTGTAGTATAAAACCTCCACGAGTGCTGCAGCTTCACACCAGGAGCCCACTCCTCATGCAAACAGCCACACTGGGACACAAACATGCACATATTGAGTGAGCCAGGAAACACTGAAAATGCACTGACTAAATTGCCTGAGCCTAAAGGTTTTTAGGAACGTTTGGAAGTTGTATATTATATAATCCTTTCATAAGCTTTATAGTTTTAGAATCTGACCTAAAATCAGTCTGTGCAGGAACATGTAGATGAAAGTGACCAATTTCAGATTGTAAATCATATTGTCAATATAGAAATACACTGCAAAATTCATTTTGATATATTTTATTTTTTTTCAGTTGGTGGAACCAACAGGAAAACGTTTTCTTCTTGCTATTGATGTCAGTGCGTCTATGAATCAGCGCGTTTTGGGCAGCATCCTTAATGCAAGTGTTGTGGCTGCAGCAATGTGCATGGTAAGTAGATGAATGCCCCATACTTTCCTGCTTGTGGTTTTTAGGCAAAAGTATGTTCAGCACAAGCCCTATGTATTGAATGTTAAATAAAGTGGGTAATATAATGTGTCTACTACTATTTTTGTGTGGGGTGTTGAGCCTGGACATGGGTCACTCTGTTGACAATGAATTATGTAATTAAGTAGCCATTGGGAATTCCTTGTGTATGGACAAATCATAATCTTATAACTGATAACTGTCTTGGCATCAAATCATCTTGAGCCGCATCCTGCTTTTCTATACAAAAACTGTATTTTCTGCAGTGCTCCTCTGCCCAGCCAGACTCGTTTTGCTTTTTCTGTACTGCAATTAAGATCTTCACCTAAAAATTGTTTTTTTTGTTTTGCCTGTGTGTAATGAAAATGAAAAGCAATAAATAGTTTTCAGTGGTTTAAAAGGTATTTGTAATTGTTATTGAAAGCAGTATCTGTCTGGCTGTATGTTATTGGCACTACTGGTTCTGACTCCTGAAAACAATGTTGCAGAAGCCAGCTGATGAACAGACCAGGAGGAGAACTGGCTCGTACTACTTCATATCTCTCACATATATTTATGGTGTGCCCAGCATGTCATCGATGTGACCCATGTGCCTATTTCACTGTGTGTGCCAGTAATAAATTGACAATTGTGCATAACGGACATCTGGCTCACATTTAACTTTACTTTTCTCCTGAAAATGCCTTGTCATTAACTAACATTCCATTTGCCGCATGTGAAACACATAATTGCAGAGAAATGCCTTCCTCCTCATTTCCTGCGATTAAACCAAATCTGTGTATTTAGTTTGTTTTACATGTGCTGATCTGCAGGTTAGTGAATGGAAATTGGAAACATTCGCAGCTTCATACTTAAGACATTTATCTGTGCATTTTAACCACGGCAAAATTTCATGTTAACACCCCCCCCCCCCCCCCCCCCCCAGTCTGCCTTGTGCTAGCCACACACCCCTGATGCTCTCACGCTATTGCACGCTTCATCATAGGACGTGTGGCTGATAGCGGTCATGTCCCTTAAATACCTGTGGGCTTATTTTCTACAGGTTCCGGAGCTTCCCATATACCTATCTGTATCAACCCTCACCACTTAACTTATAACACACTTCATTGCACTCTGAGCCAGTAGCCTCCCTAATTCCCCATAATTAATTCTGAAGAAAAAATTTTAAACTTTAAAAAAAAAAATTAATTCCTTGGGACTGGGAACATTTCCATTATAGTTAAAGTTAAACAAATCTAGTTGTGAATAATAATAATAATAATAAAGTGCTTGAGTGCCAGATATTACATGAATAACTCAACTGTCAAATTCATAAATAATCTGAATTTTTTTATTTGTTCCAAATTTTACAAGCCATTAAAAACAATATTATTAACTCCATAGTGATGTAAGAAATCGTGTTAGTTCAAAATGACTGTTCATTCCCTCAGGTATAATTGACCCTAATTTAAATTCAATTCCAGTCTTAATAATTTAGTAATTAAATTACCCCCCACATTTATACTATTTTTGGCAAACATTTAAATTTTTTTTCCATGCACCGCTTGGAAATCGTTATCTTTATTCTCAATACCTCTCAGATGTTCCCATATCTAACCCGTTATAGTCTTATCGTATGGTCAACATATAAGGTGCCACATTGGCATTGCACCACATACACCACATATTTTGTAAGAAAAGTCATCGTTTTCCCTATTTTAAACTCTTGGCTATTTACTTTATAAAATATTTACTTTATTTTGCTGTGGTTAAAATGCACAAATAATGTTTTTAAGTATAAAGCTGTGC
>CM044437.1:114129674-114175529 GCA_024363595.1 Xenopus borealis
TCATTCAACAAGGCTCAATGTTATATTGTATACAAGCTTCTCAGAAATGCAAAGACAATTTCAGGTATGAAATTAATTAAAAACAGTTTTCATAGTTTAAATGATGTTAAAGCCCTCAGCAATTTCATCTGCAATAACATTTCAATAAAGAATACCCCCAAAAAATTGCAGCCCAGGTATATATTCTTCCACTGGGATCCCAATGCTCTGCAAGTAACCAAAATAATGTAAATAACTGATCAGGGATCACTGACATATAGATTAGAAACACTGGGAAATCTAGTCAGGTGAGGACTGCATCAGAATGTGATTCTCATCCATCAAGACTTCATGATACCCTATGTGATCCATTTAGCAGCCCAAGCAAAAGGCCAATGAGAAGATAGGCCTAATTTGGCCACACAATGGAGTGCCCAAACTGGACAAAGATCTACTTGTCTGGCACCTGCATCATATGAATGGCTGTTGCAAGATTTAGTTCTAGAAAAATCTCAAGAGATAAATTACATAAAGAAGATTATGTTTTATTGTAACTTTCTTTGCTCTTCTTTCCACCATAAAACAGCAACTGGATATAGGGTTGCTACCTTTTCTTTAGGCCTGTGCCAGCCAATAACAGGTAGGTGGATACATGAAGGATCAGTGCGGGGTGTGGGATCTCCGTGGAATCTGACGCAAGCTAAGTAGGTTGAGTTTGTGGACACTCCGAGGGAGAGAAGCAGGTGTTTTGGGGTGGTTTGTAGGCAGGCCAGGGGCTGAAGAACTAGGCTTAGCAAGCTATATTTCCATAAGATGCTGTAAGGTGCATGCTTTGAGGCAGTTTTCAGAAATTTCATTTAAAAAGTGAAATTTAAGGGGTTATTTACCAAACTTTCGGGCAAAAATCCAAAGCGAAATTCAGGCTTTCCGGGAAAAAGCTAGAAAAAAAATCAAGTGATCAAAAAAAAATCCATACGATTTTGGTTTTTGCTCGAGTTTTTACCCGAACCGATTAAATCAAGTTTTTTTTAATACTAAAGGTAAAATCAGGAATGGGAGTTCGGTCGTGTTTTTTTTTTTATTTAAATAATGAGATAATTTGGATTTTAGTAAATAATCCTCTTTGTAATGTTTTGAAGTTTAGAATAAAAAAGGAGTATTTTCCCATTTTGGATGTGACATCATGTGCTCTTTCCAAAACTATAATGCTTCCTGAGATGAGTAATATACTGTGGTGCACACTAGGGGTCACCATAACAAAATAATACAGATGAATGCGTTATACATGTAAAGTAAAACTTGTTGGTGTAGAAGGTTTTGCAGTCATGTTGGAGTGTATTAGTCTGACTAGAGATCTACTCCCATGTTATTGTGAGTAGCACAAACCTCACGGCATCATTGCATGGTGTCAAAAGGGACATTATTCTTACATCATGCACTTTATCTGGCCATGATTTCAGTTTTTGCACTTTTTTCAAACAAAATGTGGAAAATATGCTGATATTGATTTTGCAGTAATTGAGGTGGCAATCACATACCTACCAACTGTCCTTTTTTAACGGGACAGTCCCAATTTTGACAGCTCAACCCGCAGTCCCAAATTGTTAGTGAAATTGAGTTTCTCTTTGATCTCCTGCACTGAACAACAGTAACGTAACTAGAGGGGGGACAGGGGTTCGGGATGCACAGCCGGGCCCTCCACCCCCCACTATATACACTTTCCTGTCTGGAATTAGTGGCGCATGAGCTGCCGGGGGGGCCCTGAGGGGGTTCTGGCCTTGGCACAATCGCACCCCCTGCTCCCCGGTAATTCCACCACTGCTGAACTGCCAGAAAAAGATTCATTCATAGAGCAGTGGAGTTCTTCGGGTTCCTCACTTCAACAAGGAACACAGGCCATTGTGCATGCACATACGAAATCACATCTAGAATTACCCAAAAAACACGAAAAAAACTGTGCATGCACCAGAAAGATCTGAAGGAAAAGAAGAGCTCCTGAAGATGCACAAGAGTTGCTTTAATCAGTTAAATTTCTTTGAACAACTGTGGCCAAACTAGCACAACCGTAAATGCACTTTTTGAATTCATTATATGGATAAAATGGAATCTTTGGGAGATAGCCTTCCTGTAATTCAGCACTTTCTGGAAAACAGGTTTCAGGATAACAGGTCCTATAACCAGGGTCATAACTAAAGAGGAAGCAGACCCTGCGGCTACAGGGGGCCCAGAAGATATAGGGGCCCTTTAAGGCGATAATTCATATACTATTCCAATATATATTGGTAAAGCAGGCCATCTTTAAGACATTTTGGGGGCCTAAAAAATAATTTGCTGTAGGCCCAGTACTATCTAGTTACGCCACTGCCTATACCTATAGTAGCTTTTACGAATGCAGACGTACATAAGCCCTCTAATGTCCTGGTGCTGCCATATAAAAATATTATAGCTGAAGGATATTCAACTCTTGCTGAAGCCCGATATTACAAAACGTCTTAAAATACAGATAAATACAGCTGTGGATTAGCACTTGACCTCATTGACAGACACGCAGCAGATTTATTTGAGGGTGACATGGGCTTCGAAAAATCTAGACTTTCATAAGGATAAAGATCTGCTAAATGTTGTAAATCTTTTTACAAGTACAACAAGAAAACATATCTCTATCTACTGGATTGGGAAGGAGGTTCCTACATTCTGTCCTCTTTAAGCCAGTTATGTTTGCAGGAAGCTTTGCCATTTGAATGTGGAAGTTGTGAACCCTCTCATTCTTTTTATCATCTCTGGTCTAAATATGTAGAATTATTTGACAGGTCAAAGAGGAGGTTATTGTTCAAATTGGGGTTACTTAGGGGCAGATTTGTCATTATTCACGAATTCGAGGGTTTTTAGCCCTCGAATTCGGCAGAAATTCGATAGTAATTCGACTATCTAATAGTTTTAGGCTATTTATTCTTCGCTATTCGATTTCATGAAAAAAATCATATGATTGAAGAGCTATCGTTCGATTTCACAAAAAAATCGTGAAATTTCCTTCGATCGTTCAAAAAATTTGTAAGATTTGAACGATCGAGGCGTTCCATCGTACGAATGGTATTCGAGCAGGTGGTATTCGAGCATAGGCTTCTATTGCAATTCGGTAGGTTCAATCTGGCGAAGTAGGCAGTCGAATAAAATTTTAAAGTTGAAGTACTTTGATCATCGAATGGTCGAATTATCTAATATTTGATTATACGCTCGAATTTTGCATATTCGATGATCGAAGTGGCCAAATTTGCATATTCGAATACCTGATAAAATCGTACGATCGGCATTCGTTCGAATTATTCATGTGAATTTTGTACATCTGCCCCTTAATCTCTAAACTTGTATGGTCTAATGATCTAATTCCAGGATTATATCTATTTTTATTTTTTGTGTGCTCTGAGTGTTATTTTAACGTTTTTTTTTTTTTTCAATTGTGGAATTTATAATTTATATTTGAACTTTGAAATAATTTATTGTTTACTCTATAGGATGTTATGGACGTTAATTTGATTTTTCCCTTGTATTATATCATACTTAGTATTTTGAAACTAATAAACATGTTGGAAGACAAACACGCAGCTAATTTTCTGGATTAAATTTTTAGACTGCATTTTATTTTTTGTGATAAAACATGTCATACATAAGACTTTTAACATCATAACATTTTTAAAATGTTATCATACACTTCATGCAACATATGCTTGGTACAAATGCATAGACTGCAGTGAGTTTACAAAAATAGGGAATGTTATTTCTACAAAAGAAAAGTAACACTGGAATATGTACAGTGAGTTTAACAACGGTTACCAATCTCAGATACTCAACAATTTGGCCCACCCTGCACCAAACTTGACTTCTGCTGTGTTGTGTACAGAAAAGGGTTACAAATAATAATATCCATAAGTTATATAGTGCCAACACATTTACACAGCACATTACAGAGATTATACCTCATTCACATCAATCCCTGCCCCAGTGGAGCTTACAATCTAATGCCCCTATCACATTCACACACTCAAGGGACAGTTTGATGTGGAGCTAATGAACCTGCCTGTATGTTTTTGAAGTATGGAAAAAAACACAGACACGTGGAGAACATACAAACTCCTTGCTCCCTGGCTAGAACTGAGCTCAGCACTCCACAAAATATTTGGAAAATTTGGAGTTGGTTCTCTTGACCAAATGTTAGAACAAGACATCAACATTGCCTGGAAACAGTTCTTGTACACAACATGAATGATTCCCACAGCACAAGAATATTGGCAGCAAAAAGTAAGACTTTATGGGCAGTGTTTAATTTTAGCTTGGCTTTCTGTAAATAAAGTATATTTAACATGGCATTAGCCTAGTAATCAGACCACAAATCACCATAAATCTTTTTTTTTGAAACCGTAGAAATTTTTATATGCTCATGGATCCATGATGGTAACCTATCATGTACCTCTACATGTGTAGCTTAACCCAGATATGTTGAAATGTTGCCAGCCATTCATTCCATTGATTAGCCTAATATTAGCAAGTGGGAGCCCACTGGGAGTGCAAAACTAAGGTCACTGACCCAGATAAAAGCCAAATTCCACCATGCCTGCCCTTGACTTTCAGTATTGAATGAAACTATATGGTGGTTTAGAGCATTTCTCTGTTTTGCACCATAACTACTATGTTGCTTCAGAAATTGTATGCACATCTTTTTGGGTATGAGACGCCGCCAGGAAACTATCTCTTTATTTAATATAATATCTATAACATCTATCTTCTGTGAAGTGAAGTACAAAGGGACTACACTGTGCCAACCATGACTTGATGGACATTATATGATCATACAGCTTAAACCCACCAAATAGGTCAGTTTTTTGTGACTAGGTATGGTCTAATTTATGTCTAAACACAACAGAAAATCACAAACTGGTTTTAAAAAAAAACTATTTTGGACTCATCTGACCACAAAACCATTATGCTCATTGCTACTCGGTCACTTATGTTTTTGGCTAATTCCAAATGTGATTTCCCATGGCAATGGCTCCTGTAGTGCCCCTCCAATACAGACTAATGATGACAGGGCTATTGATATTGATGTTTTTAGTGAAGTTTGGTGGTGCTAACATCATTCTGTAGGACAAGAATTACAACTTGGGCAAAATGTATTTTTATTATTAGGATAATGATCACAAAAGCAAGGCCAAAGTGAAGGCTGTTATCATGAAGAATCCTGTTATGCATGGAAAAATACTGAATAGAAAAACAAAGGATGGCACCAGTGTAATGGTTTCTGCAAGCAAAATGGCAGTGGGTTTCTATAATATCATTCATTATGCTTCCAGTTCTAGATTCCTTCAGTTCATTTTCTAACAGAGTATAATATATCTGTTGTTGCATCTTGGGGGGGGGGCTTAGATGTATTACTTTGCTAACGTAAATATCCTGCAAGATTAGGCCGACAAATGAAAACAATACACAATATAAAATATACATCCACAGTTTTTGCTTAAAAAAAATTGCATATGGTTTGATATTAAGTTACACAATTATTTAAAAGTGCAGTTTCTGACAAATAATTACACATGAGGATTTACATTTTAGTAACAGGGTTGTGGAATTGTTTTGGGATGTGAGTTTATAAAATTGTTTAAGGGGATATAACTCAACAAACATGTGGATGTAGTAGTACCCCTCTCAACCAGTGCTACTGATGTCTGGGGCTACTACCTTATATCTGGAGGGCCTCAAGTTTGATATCCCTCCCTTAAAGCATCCAACATTTAAAACAAAAAAAGTCAATTTGATGAGTTCTCTTTGGATTGGCCGTCACTTTAACACAACGCTGCGAAAGAGATGAAGAAAGGCATCTGAGTAGTTCTGTACATGCACTATTTAGATAAGGAAATACCCAGCAAAAATATGTGACAGTTGTATTTAATCTTGGGATTGGGGGTATAGATAGGCCTGGATTTGTGGAAATGGTGCAAAGGCCAGGACCTAGGACAGCACAATTTGAGGGGCACTTTTGTTTGTTTCTGACAACACCTACAGCACTGGGAACTGGGGAGCACCAGAGATTTTTTTTTAATCTCCTGCAGGGGGGAGGCAGGGCAAGGTAGCAGCCCACCTAGGGGCCACCATTGGAAACCCAGCCCTGAGTATAATGCCATAGAGTTAAGTCCTAGTAACTGAACAGTGAGTAGAAGCAAACTGAAAGAGAAAATCTTTCCTATCTTATTACTTTGTATTCACTCATACCATGCACACACCATATGTACTTCATGTAGTATTATGGGGCTTGTTTAATAACATTTCAAATCACATTTTCCCCAGTTATTTGAGAAAATCTCAGTAGAAAAGATGTTCTTTTATCAATGAAAAAAAACGTTCAAAAAATGCATTAATAGCCACCAGACAAGCTTATATTTAACTCAGCTATTTAATTTTTCAAGTTGTTTTAGACATTTCAATTTGTAAAAATGAATGAACCAATGAGATTTTCCTTTCCGACTGTGTTCTTTTTCTCAGTGAATTAACACAATTGATTCAGTATTGATTTTGACCCAAGATTTCTTAGCGATATTGAGTTAAAAGACATAGCTGGGTTTTTTTAGCAACAAAATTTACGACAAAATTTTTTGGAAAATGTAAAACTTCATGTGAAGCCTTATGTCTATGTTTAATTGAAAGAGAAAATGCAGGAAAGTTCTGAGGTCACATAAAACTAATGATCCCTTCCTATGACATATATATCTAGTGAATACTATATTGGTGCTCTGCGATTGAAACTGAACATATTCAAGGACAACGTAGCACCGTATAAAGTAACTGTAGAAAATAAAATATGTAGAAAAACAGAGTAGAGTTTCCCGTATGAGGTGCTCTTGGCAGAGAAAATAGAAAGGGGAAGAAGAAAAGGAGGCTTTGTTTGGCTAAGTGCTTGCTTCCAACTACTCAGACTGAGCCAGAGTACTGGAAAAGTCCTTTTCTTTTTACAACACACACAATAACAAGCATTTGTAACAGACAAAAAAAAAGCAGAAGAGATCAGAGGTTCATATTAAACGCAAGTTGGCTGCTGCTTGTTAGATTTCTGCATCACTTTGACATGTCCGTGTATACATAAACCCTTCAAGAACCATCATATGACACTGTAACACAATCCACTGGGCACAGGAGTTGCTATAATATTTCTGCAGCCAAACATAAACTGGTCTTAAAAGGCTGAGCGTACAAAACGCCATTTCAAATGATATTTTACATTTAAACATGTAGTTAGAGATATATACACATCCCTTATAAATGGACTGAAAGGACCATCCCTGCTTCCGTGACTACAATTTAAATGTCGCACCCAGAATGAATGGATTTTCATAATGATTTAATCTTCAGTTAGCAAGAAAAGTAATGAAACGTCATTGTGAGCAGTGCATATCTCCTGAAGGGGTACCTCATGCTCCTACTTCTGACCTTCGTCTTGAATTAAGGTACTGAAAATGTTCTTTAAGCCCAGATGTTGAAAATGAATCTGAGCAACGTTTCCGTTTTTAATGGACATTGTACGAATTCAGTCTAGATCCTTTGTTCAGAAGGAAAGCTTTCGTACATTCTGTAGATAGGCAACCCATATATATTTGATTAAAAAGAGCACCTGGAATAGAAATGGGTACATGTGTGGCACAAGGACATTTCTGGACAGATGAAACAACTTCTTAACGTATGAATTGCTTCCAATAGCCTTCATTTGTTCAACGATTAAACACAAATGACACCATGCCCTATGCATAAATCTGCATGCCATTGTGTGATTGTTCAGGCATATGTGTGGCGGGCATTCGTTGATTGCCATTAGGGGTCGGACTTGTAGTTACATCTGACCAATCGGAGGCAGAGTTAGGTGAGGAGCTGGACCACTGATCTGGAGATTCCGGTGAAGGGGTCAAGTAAGGATGCTCTCCTGGTAAGTGTCCATTGTGGTTTGGGGTTTTGTCGGTGGAAGCATAGCTGTGTTGTGATGGTGGGGTTGGATATTTCCCCATTGGGTTCTGAAGGGGATGATAAGCTGAGAGCATAGTTTGAGATAACTGTCCATCATGTTGATGCATCATTGCTATGGGAACAGAAGAGCCAGTCATCCGTGCTCTGTCTGGCATCTGATACATGTTGGCCATATTCTGAGCATGACTTGTCTGCTGCACTAGTGTCTGGATGCCAGACTGCTGATTCATTCCACTCTTTGGGATAAGTTGGAAAGTCATAATGGGTGGCAAAGCATCCCTAGCAACACCCATATGCAGCGTCGGCTTGATATCTGCTTGGATAATCCCATTTTGTTGAATACGTGAGTGGTTATTTGTATCATGGTGGACTAAACCAAACATTTCATTATACTGGGTGTCGTTTCTTTCCATGCGACTTAACCAATCAGATGATAAATTGAGCTGCCTTTGTCCAGCAAGAACATTATTTTGGGCGGCGTGTGATAACAACTGTCCAACAGAAGGCAGCATATTATTGGCTGCACAACCAACGGACTGAAGGTTAGTCAAAGACATAGTTGTGTGTGGTGGCTGCAATGTAGATGTGGCAAGCATCTGTCCAGGGGACGTATGCAGAGTTCCAGGAGATGTTATGGTAGGAGATGAAGTAGCATGGGGGGATTCAAGAGAATCCACAGGGGATAATGTTACTGAGCTTTCAGAAAGCTGCCCTTTATTGTCAGTATCTGACTTTTTCCTCCTCCTGTTTTTGGTATCTTTTGGTTCTTTGGCTAAGTTTGGAAGACTTCGAGGTGCTACAGTTTTGGCACTTGGCCTCCTGGTCTTCTTGGTTTGTGTGGCATGTTTCAGGTTAAGGAAAGATCTGTTGGAACCACAGACTGCTGGTGAAAGAGAGTTTGAAAGCATGGAACCAGGCTGTCCCTGTGGGCTGTGGACTAAGTTATACTCGTCCAGCAGACGCACAATGTCATGATGCATCCTGTCCTTGGCAATATCACGGGGAAGACGATCCATGTGGTCAGTGATTTCTCGGTTTGCAAAATAATCCAAAAGCATTTTAGCTGCTTCGAAACTACCCTCTCTTGCAGCAAGAAACAAGGGCGTTTCCTCCTATATCAATAACAGAAGAAAGGGGATTATCAACTGTGATACTTCCTATTATTGGTACAGTGTATGGCAGCAGAATCAAGTACTTATAATAATATAATGATATTTATTAAGAGAACAATACTTACATTTCTCAAACCAAACATACCAGACTTCAAACATTCAAAGAAGGTAAATATATCAAATGAAATCTATTTTTGCTTAAACTGGACCAGCAGAGATACTGCAATACTGTACATCCATATACTTTAAGAACAGCACATTACAAGATTTGTACCTTGTTGTCTTGCATATCCCGATTTGCTCCATTCTTTAGCAGAACCATTGTAGCCTCAACATTGTTTACCGCAGCAGCCCAGTGAAGTGCTGATTTACCTGTGGGAAGGAATATTGTTTAGACATGACAAACTGCAATTAAAGTGTTACTGAAAATACTGTTCAGTCTAGGTGCAATTTATGGACACTATCATCAGTATCATCTCAGTATTAGCAAGGTATGTGGCAGGGGATGCACTGCACCCTTCTGGGATAACCTTAAATGAAATATATAGGTGGCCATTATTTCCTTAGACATCATTTTGATGGACAAACTACTGCTTGCCCTTTAAGGTTTACATGTCCAAATGGGCTTTGCAAAATTGCACCACTAGGGGTCATTGCCCAACTTAGATAATGCTTCTACCAATCATCCTAAAATCTCCTATATAAATAAAAGTACTTTTGGTAGCTGCAAAAGCTCCAAGGTTGCTCAGGAGCCCACTGTTTCATTATAGGGCTGAAGACCTAATTTACAGTTATAGATCAGGATCTAAGTTGTGGCTGTTAGACAACAGAAACCTCAACATAACAACACATATCAGATTACAAAGGCCCACTAAGGAGCACATTTTCAATGAGTGTCCAGACTAGAGACTTTATCCTTATGGACCAATCTATTTTTGTGCGAAGTTCCTCCTCCTCTGGAAAAGTGTTCCAATATGATACCTAACCATAATAAACAACTTGTATACAAAAGCCACACAGAGGTCTGTCCCAAAAAATCAAGAAGGCCTTTGTAGCCTATGCTTTCTAGAGAGAATTGGAAGAGTATGGAAGAGCAGACACCTTCACAGCATGTGTTACCATTATCAAAAAAGGCTATCTGATTCCAAATTTGAATTTTCCATGTGGACAAAGCAGAGTTATAGTCAGTTATAGACCCCCCTTTCATGTACCCAGAAGCCTCTCCTTGAAAGCAGCCTGATTTTCTTCAAGATCAAACTGGCTTCCAAGAGAGCCACAATCAGGTTTAACAAATCTGATCAAAAATGTTTCTTACCATGGTCATCCACTGCATTAACATCAGCCTGGCAGTTTATCAAGTCTGCAACCATTCCTTCCACTGCAAGACGGGCAGCCAAGATGAGAGGGGTTGTACCATCGTTCATTCTAGCATCAAGGTCCGTGACTCTGTTTCGGATCAAAATCTATAGGAAATAAGAAAATAAATAGATTAGATCATAAGGAAAGATGCAATATGATACAGAACATCCAGGGAAGTTCTTATAAAAGTGAAATTTAAAAACAATATCGGTGATTTAAACCAGGCAGACTGGAATAATAACTCAGTGGAGTGATCAAACCCACAAAATGCAGAAAAGTTGGCTTTCCTGTAAACTGTCCATGAATATATATATATATCTAATACAACAACCGGAAATATTTGTTTTACCCACTCCTAACTACCCTCTCTTTGATCCCAATCATGAGCAGGAAAATAGTTGGGATGAGGCTTGGGTCTTACTAACCCTAAATAAACCCTAAATATCTAATGCAATGAACAAATTTCTTGAGCACAATCACATTTTCCATAAGTCTCACAAAGAGGGCATTGTTACGGTCATACCCTTGTGAACAACTTTGAGGGCAAGGATTCCATGGGATCACTACTTAGATGAATGAATTATCTTTATTCCTATAGCCCTTAAGCTGTGAAGATATGTGCCTTTGAAACTGCCCACAATAGCTCCCTATCTTTTTTCCACTGGCTTACAGTTACCTGAGCTTAAAGCCATACAATACACCACAGTATACAGTATATGCAACACATACACCAGTGGATTCAGCATTAAAATCAATTAATAGAGAACCATGTAGCACCAGTTTCTATTACTATGTAATCTCAGTTTCTGCTAATCTTCTGATAATTACATCCTCTGAGATTAGGTAGAGTAGGATGCCAAGAGCAAACTAAGCATATGCAGTGTTGCTGACACTCATAAGATGGACATTTGGGATAAATGATGGGGAGCTGCAGTGGACGACATTGAAAATATGGATTATATTATAGGGATACTGAATCTTGCTGGTATATAAAGTACAGTATTTCCTGCTGTACACTTTTTACTCTGTAGGATAACAGGGATTTATCCTAAGTAAAGACACACAGTTACACATTATTATTATACTAAGTATATATTCCTTTTTTTTTTTAAATTCCAGAATGGCCCTTCCACAATAAGGTTTTAAAATCCCAACAGGCAAGTGTCAAAACCAGGGATACTGAATCTCTTGCTGGTAGGTCATCATATAAATTCCAGGAAAGGCAGAACTTTATACAATTTAGGTGACTACTGTTTATGCTTTACATAATATCAAAGCAAGGATAATAATATAATATAATACCTACATTATTATGCTTTTTTTATGAAAATTACTGTCAAACATTCTAGATATTGTGAATATGGAACTAACATCAGTAAAGGAGCTGCAACAAACACAGCACTAACATGTTCTCACAATAATCAGGCTGCTCATGGAATTCAGCCTCTGGTTGCATTTCTTCTACTTCCAAGCAACTCTGCAGTGACATGTTCAACCATACAAGGCTCTGGAACAACAAGCATCACTATTCTTCCCCTAAACCACATTCCACATTGCAAGGAGGATGGGAATTTGAGCTTTTTCTCTTGCCGTGCTAGTTCTGGAACAACCTGCTGTATCATATTTACTCCTTTCAAAAACAATATTAATAATTTGTAATTTAATGGCACAGCATTTGTAGATGCTAAGTTATGTTTATAAATTATGGAATTAAATGAAAAACCTCCCACCCAACACATTATGTAGCCGTTTCTTTACTTTATGAACTATATTATAAGTATAGCTGGCTTACAATATTTAATATATAGTTAGAATGAATTTAGTTATATCTAATCTATCTGCTGCTTTTGTTTGGAAGCATACCTGGAAAACCCCCTGTGCATCGGCTGACACTGAGGCATGTAGGGGGGTCCGCCCCATACTATCTTGTGAATTGGCATCGGCTCCAGCATCCAGCAAGCGTTTGGCGGCATCGGCCCTCGAGTAGCGAGCTGCCAGGTGCAGAGCAGTTTCTCCTGTACGATCCGTCTGGGCCTGCATACAAGCTCCCTGGTAAATCAGGTCAGTAATTACATTAGCAGATGGATCTTCTGCCTCATCATCGTCTTCCTCTAGATGTGGACTTCCTATTCGCAGTGAGGCCAACATAAGAGGTGTACAGCCATCTGTAATGCAAAAGGAATTTCCATATAAGAAGTTAAAGAGAGCATTGCCAGTCCTACAATGTACTCTTAAATTACTATAAAAATGAAAACAAAATGGTTGGTAGTGAGAATTGCTTATTCTTCAATCCCATGCAACTATAGGGCATAGGAAAAATTGTATTGTTTATTTTAGCTCCCAAATGTCATGATATTAACTAGCTTCAGTAGCCTGAATATAAATGACTGCCACTTATAATCATATTGGTTCTTTCTTATTCAGCTGAAAGGAAATGCATTTTGGTCCAACATACATGTGACAATTAGATACTGCAGTTTTAAGTTATGTGGACAACCAGCCAATGGTTACTGACCTGGCCCTTGCACGTTGACATCTATGACATCAATGTCTTGCTCTGCTTGAGGAGGTGTAAGAGCCAATGATGGGGTCATCCGAATATCTGCAGCCACCAGGTGCTGCTGTGTCCACTGACGGCTATCAACTTGGTCGTCTCCTCCCGACAGAAGAGCCTGACCTTCAGACTAAACAAAGGTCAATAATGTAAGAGCAGCACACAACTCTATTTATAACCAGTAAAACAGGGAAGGTCACCTTTCTAAGGCAAAGGTTATGATTGTAACATATCCCTCAGAAGTGCAACATCTGCAAATACAGTGTTAGGCTTCCCCTTAAAATGATTATTCTGCCTTATTGTTTTCATACTTTGATTAACATAGTACCTTTGATTTCTTGGGCTGTGGTCCTCGATCAGCCGACCAGTGATCATTTTGATTAGAATCCAGTAAGTTTCCATCCACAATGGGCACAGATAGATTTCTAAGAAGCAAACACAGTTTATAATTTTAATAAATTCATGTGTGTAGCACCCTTTGGGTTAAGATGTTTTTGAGTCTTTCAATGAGCCTTACAGATCCCAGTTTTAATACTTGAGGTTCTCGGAATTAATATAATGGGACACCACATTCAGACTGTGGGGTCGAGGGCCCACTGAGCCCAACCTTAAATGCCCACTCCTCCATGTGGCAAACTCACCTGAGCATGTCCACCCACCTACCCAAATGCACCGAACAAAGGCCACACTTCTTGCCCTCCAGCCCCTCCATACATTGTACTTCATCCTTCTCCTTCTAAAAAGTTGCTGCCATTCGTCCTGGCGAGGGGCAGGCCTGGGTCAGTGGGCCAGTGAAATCTAGGACCCCCTGACCACATTTACAATCTTATGTGGCAATCAGTAGTCTTACACAGGGGATCCAAAGTGCTTAAACTGACAATGACAGTTATGATCTTTTTCAGCCATGTCACAAAGCTAATAGCTATTGCTAATCCATGATTACTACTGATCTTGGCACTGCTAGAGCGTTAAGGGCTGTCCACTTAATCTCAATATTATAACAATGTCTTGGTGCACTTACTTCATTCCAACAGCATCTTGCCCAACAGGCTCTCTGCGCTTCTGGTTACTGTTGTCCCGGTGCAGGAAGAAACCTTCTGGGAACCAAAGGGTTCCATTTTTGCGCTTCTTTTTGGCCAGTACCACAACCATTAGAAGGATGACAATAATTATGGCCAATGTGATGGGCAATATGTACATCAGTGTTTTGTGCGACATTGGAGCATTTTCAACTATTGCAGAAAAGTTCCAAGAAACACAATGAATACAGATTAGAACATGGAAGGAACAAAGGATTTGTAAGCAGAGAGTAAACTCTGCTACTGTAAGTATCCATAAAATAACCATATTAAAACTGGCAGCACTAGGCTGAATCAATACTTTCAACAAAGGATAGCTCTTTTATTTAAGATGTTTCCAATTCTGCATAATGAAAGAAATGGGATTCTAAGCAACTTTCCAATGTATACAGGTACTGGATCTGTTTTCCAAAATGCTCGGGATCTGGGGTATGGATTTTTCGGTAATCTGGATCTTTGTACCTTAAGTCTACTAGAAAATCATGTAAACATTGAATAAACTCAATAGGCTGGTTTTGCTTCCAAAAGGGTTTAATTATATCTTAGTTTGGAGTAAGTACAAGCTACTGTTTTATTATTACAGAGGAAAAGGAAAGTCTATGGGAGACAACCTTTCTGTAATTCAGAGCTTTCTGGATAACAGGTTTCCGGAAAATGGATCCCATACCTGTATTAAATTTCATTGTGTTTTTCACTGATTTTAGGTAAATGAAATTTACATTCCCAAGTATTTTTCTGTCAATGTCCATTGTCTGCACTTCCAGTTCAAACCCTTAAAAACAATCTGACAGAAGGCAGCTGACTAGTGAAGAGGCATGCAAGGCATTGGAGTCTTGGCTGGAGGAGAAGTGGCATCTAATATTGTGTTTTGGAAACAGAAAACAGAAAGGGGCAAACACATACTGCTTGTCATCTATAGTTTACAACTAACTTTAAAACCCCAGAGGCAAGTCAATTCATGTATTTTGGAAAGTTGCTTAGAGTTCCCCTTTAACAATGCTTACTGAAATGTTTATCATTAGTCAAAATGACAAATCTATACAGACTGCTTAATATAGGATGGTATGGGATCCATTATCTACAAAGCTCCAAAATACAGGAATGCCATTACCCATAGAGCTCTATTTGTTGACTTGATAGCAAAACAAACATACTGGTTGTTTTTTCATTTTTAAATGTTTTATCAGCCTCATGGTATGGTGTTCATCATATTACAGAAAGATCCCCTATCTAGAAAACCCCAAGCTCCAAGCATTCCAGAAAACAGATCCCATGCCTACACTACTTTAGATAGGTAACCCCTGATACTCCAGATATTGCTGTTCTACATCTCCCACATTTCAAACTGAAGCACATGATATGTGACATAGAGGTGCCACCAATGCCTGCCCTTGGACTAGCCAATAACCCCAACCTTGTATCACCCAAATGTATCAATGGATAGTTTCATTTACCATCTGTATTAATGAGGTAGAGAAATATAAAGCTCCCTATAAATAGTGTAACATAGTATATATCGTCAATGTTTGTCATACTTTGTGTTTGTTTTAGCAATACTATTCCTTTTAGATACAATAAAGTTGGGTTGAAATGATGACTTACCCTCCACAGAGACCAGGGGGTAATTGAGTGTACCCTGTACAGCATGGGCAGCCAGCATGGCAGCGGCTGAATCTGTCGTTTTAAAGCACTGATCTGAATCCACGACGCACTGTTGGTTGTTAATTTCTAATGAGACTTTTGAGCTGCAGAACAAGACCAGATTATTATTATTGATAGTAATAACAGGTATTCCATAACATATTCCTCAGCACTGTGCATACATTGAACACACCAATATCAATTCAGTTTTTTTTTTCAAGCTATGTGTGTATAGTGACTATTCAGATTGTGAGCTACTCATTTGGCCTCACTGTAAATGAGTACCAAGGTCTAAATAGGACAGATTCGATTTTTCAGATGACAACTGAATCACAATGGTCTCTGGGCAGCCAGACCTATAGAATATCATATACACATGCTCATTGGTCAGGCTTCCAGTTCTTTGCATTTGTACTATGTTCAGCACCAAAAAGTTGAGTAATTTCATCATTTAAGCCCCATATACTGTAGAGTGATGTTCTGCCAATTAGGTCCAAAACGCTTGTGTGGCCAGCTGTATATTGATCTCTAAAACTTGATTTTGTCATAGTCACAGATTAAAAAATATCTGCTTGGGAGCTTTGGGGCAGGGTCACATGAGAAACGTGTGCTCTTTGTGTGGTCCTGTATGTTGAACAAAGCCTTGGTTAGTTAAGTAACTTAAGCTGGGAGAGTAAGTCCAGCATTTGGTGGTTGTTGTATGTTTGTTATCCTCAAACTCTTTGCTATAGGATCATCTGCCAAGTGCACCCCATAACTCAGCTATTTGATAGCCAGGTGGACACCCAAACGTGTATTTCATGAGCAGTAACCAAGATAATTCCTCAGCCATCCCTACTGTGCTCTACTGCTCTCCCATGACAACTGAATATATTTTAAACAATCTCTCTCTCCCCAGCTTAGTTTTTAAATACTACAAAATGGTTACTGCCTACTTAGCCTACTGAGGTGGATGCAAAATGAACATACCCAACTGGCTGTTCCTCCATCTCCCGTACTACTCGTAACTTTAAAAGAGATCTACGTGAACGCTGGCTGCTTGCATTTTCTCGAAAATAAGGAAACACCATGTAGCTCCCATCTGGGTTTTTCTTGATTCTAAGGTTGGTGCGAAGGATGCTGCCCAAGACCCTGAGAAAATTTCTGGAATTTTTTAGTAGTTCACTTGGGGGCATCAGCACTACTACCACCAAGGTACCCTCAGCAAGGTTCTCAGGTCTATCTGTAGAGCAGTCGAGTCCATCCCAGCCACATTCTTTTGTGTTACAGCTTTTGTCACAATGATCATTTGCATAGTGATCTTCACAATACTTATCATACCTACAGGTAAGTAAAAGATGACATAGTTTTAAGCTTAAAAAATTATACGTCCATTAGGTACTAAAACATTGGCCAATAAAGGCAAAGGTCTACTTACTTGCAGATTGGTTCTTTTTGTTGACACTCAAAGTTGTCAAACAGGCACTCAGGAGTATTACACAGCTCATCACATTGCCCATTAAAATATTCCCAACATCTCAGTGAGGAGGAACAGTTGGCCCATGGGTCTCCCATTGTTAAAGAGCAGTCTCCACCATCCCAAAGGCACTCGTGTATGTTACACTCCTGATCACAATACCCGTCTCTGGCTTTCTCAGGACACTGGTAGATTTGACATCGATCAGGCTCAATGGGGAAAAGATTTTCACATTGGGGTCCAACAACTCCTCTAGGGCAATGACACGTATAATAAGGAGGATGATCCTTTCTCTGGCAAATTCCATTGTTTTTACAGGGCTGGCTGGTACAGCCCAAGTTTGATTGGCATGCATACCCAGCTGGTCCCGTAGGACAATAGCACCTTGGTCCCAAAGGAGTCTCAATACAGTTTTCCCCAACTTTGCACTTGTAGTGTCCACATGTATTATTGTTATTACTGTTCTGGCATTTAGAACCTGAAAAGCCCTGGGAAAATAGGGAAAAAGAAAAGATTAATAATTCTGCCAATAATTTTACAACTAAAATACTGTTATCATTGGAAAGATGCTTGATACAATACTTGTAGCATCAGTATTTAGTTTTTGTTATGTTATCCAGCTACCTTGTGTATATTACCCAATAATTACCTAGCAAGGTGTTTTTTGATGAGGTGAGATGTTAAATTAATTCTCAGAAGGTTTGGTTGTTGGTTTGGAAAATAATACTTAATAATAATAATACTGGATGGTTATTTAGGGGTATTGCCTTCATTAGTGGCTAGTAGACCAGCTAGCAGCTTATGGTCAGAAATATTGTTGTTTTGGGTTAATAAAGGTTATGTTATCTATTAACTTCCCTTCTGTTAACTGTGCCATTCAACAGCTAAGCCTACAGTCCCATTGTTTGGATCAGTTGACCAAATCACACTTAAAGGGGATATACAGGCAAAAAAATGAAATCCTGTTTTACTTTCTTTAATGAAAAAGAAATCTATAAAATCAAATATACTTCAATTAAAAAATGTGTACCGTTTTTATAATAAACCTGACTGTATGCAGTGAAATTCCCCCTACATTTTACTTGCTCTGACAGCTGCAGATAGGAAACCTCAGACAGTCCCTAACTGCTCTGCAGGGAAAAATCATGCTTTCAAACTGCTGGGGGGAGCCCCCCCGCCCCACTTTACTTCCCAGAACGCGATCATCTTTGTTTGTTTCCATGTAAAGCACCATGTGTAGAGATTTGTATCTGCAGACCCAGTGCAGTCTGTATATTATTAATCAGTCTTGTATTATCAGCTTCTGGCAGATATTATTTAACTTGTGCTGTCTTGATAATTTATGATGACCCCTAAGCTTAACCTCCCAACTGAAGTTCAGATCACACTGAGCATGTGCACAGTCTTGGTCTTACAAAGATGTACAACAAAGTTACAAGATGACAGCCCCCTGTGGCCAACTTTGAAAGCATAAATCATTTGTTTAATTAGACTTGTGGTGCAGTAAGTTCATTTTTATGTTTAGTATACAAAATACAGTTTCTATCATTATTCTATTTTAGACTTTAGTGCACACCAATACCCTTTATATTTATAATCCCTAGCACACATCCAAGTGTACAAGATCAATATAAGCAGTCAGATTGTACTCACCGGTGGACACTGACAGGTAAATCCTTCAGGCATATTCACAGCAACTGCACATGTCCCACCATTCAGACAAGGTTGACTTGGGCATAAATCCTTTATCATCTCACAGTGGCGACCTGTAAATTAGACCCATGAAATATTTACATTGAGAGATATGAAGATTCTCATTCATCTAGTATCAAACAAAGAAACAACGGCACAACTTGGGCACTGCTTGCAGGCAAAGCCTTGCTCGTTTAATTGCGGATGCAATGTTTCGGGGAATAACCCCTTTGTCAAGGGGTTACGTCCCAAAACGTTGCATCTGCAATTAAAAGAGAAAGGCTTTGCCTGTGACGTTGTTTTTTTTCGTTTGATACTTTATCGGAGGTTGCCAATTTCCTCCTGCACCGGGCACCTGGGGTTCAATTCGGAAGGCCAGGGAGTGTTCACTTTTTCCATTGGTCTCTTTCATCCAGGTCATGATATACAGTATCTAGTATAAGCAACTGGACTTTTCTTGAAAAACTGTACTGTATGCTGTATATCATGACCTGATATATTTATTCCCAAGGAATAACACATCTAGAAAGGTAGTCTTTATACTTTGGGTTGGTTCCTATTATTTACAATCCAACCTGCAGCTCTCCAATGTCAACTGAAACATGTCACCACAGCTGATCCTGGGATTTGTACATCAAAAACAGCTGTAGGTTGCACATTGAACAGCCAGAGTTAATGGCCCATCCACAGAAGAAGATACATTTTAGGGATGCAATAGAATTTCCATATTCCCCTCTGAATAGAACATCTCTTCTCTAAGGCACAAAGAGGTCGGCCAAGAGCAGTCATCTCTCCTTACCTGTGAATCCAGACTTGCACTTGCAACGGTAGTTGTTGGCCAGCTGAATACAGTCCAGGCTGCCCTTTGAACTACAAGGACTGGACAAACATTCATTCACATCCCCTTCACATCTCTCCCCTGCAAACCCAGGGAGGCATTCACATCTGTAGCCTCCAATTCGATCTATGCACCTTCCACCATTGAAACAGTGCGGACCCTCAGCGCTTGGAGCACAGTCATCTATGTTTTCTTCACAGAGGGCACCTGGTCACAGTAAAAAGCACACTTTTAGCCTAAATATTCAAGGCCAACATACAAATTGTATAAAAGCAGTTCCTATGGAGAGTAGAAACTTTTAAATATTGCTGTGGCTTGGTAGATTTACAATTCCAGACAATTCATACTTATACAAGAGAATATTCAAATAATGGAAATGTACTTCAGCAGAAGCTGGATTGGCACAAATTGTCCAGCCTAACAGCACTAACCTCGTGTTCCTGGAGGACAGGAGCATCGGAACTGATTCACCAAGTCAACACAAGTCCCACCATTATGGCAAGGATGGAGCTGGCACTCGTCTATTTCATACTCGCAGTTTACTCCTTGGTACCCTGGCATGCACTGTCACAAGAAATATAAGTAAACAAAATGCATGAGTGAACATGGGGCTACCCAGTATTGAGAATCAGTGTGTCACCTACTACCCAAGAAAGACCCCAAAGGTTTAGGTGTCCCTTAGAAAGATATTTGACTAAACACTAGCAGTGGCAGACAGACTAAACCCACCTGAAACTAGCAGCAATTCCATTGGATTTCATTGTAAATTATACAATGTACACTACATTTAGATACTTCCCTTTCAACTGAAAAATTCTGAAGAATATGCACTGTGGGCCACACAACTAATTTTCCCATGAATTAATCACCCGACCTGCAAATGACGGTTGACAAATGAGACCATAGTTCAATACAAGTTGGAGGCCCACTGGAAATAACATATTACTGCCACATCAGCAGAGGTGAGCCGAGGCTAAAGCTGATATTGAAGGAGCTAGCAATCACTTAGATTCAATGATATCTCCTTGAATAGGGAATTATACTATTATGATTCCAAAGAGATGATACCTTGCACTCATATCCTCCATGACGATCCACACAAGTAGCACTATTCTGGCACGGATTGGAGGCACACTCGTCCAATTCCCCCTCACAGTAGCTGCCGATGTAGCCTTGCCGGCACTGGCAACGGTGACTGAAGCCAGTATTGATGCAAACACCAGCGTGCTGACACAGATCTTGCACTGCCACACCTGGGGTAATAACATAGGACTCAGTATTCCATCCTCACAAAAAATTCACAAACTTATTATTACTTAAAAATCTTTTTTAATAGCCTAAGCCATGGTGCGCCAGAGAAAGACCCTTATTCATACCCCACACGTTCTGCATAACATATCCATTACAATATTTTTGCAAAGTAAGGAACTGTATTATAAGTTAGTTTTGCCTAAAGATTGCCTCTGTTATGGATAACTGTGCTGGTTTAGTTTAACACCCATGTTAGTAAAAGAGTTCCAGTATCGACCGCAGCCTTTTTTCCTGCTGTGGAGCACAGCATGGCTGAGACAGTCAGCACAAAGATATAAGCCTACATCCTGCCTGCACTAAATCTGTAACAGATATGAGCTAATACAAAAGGTGATGTACCTCTCTGAGATGCTGCCACTTCACAAGAGACATCAGGGATATCACAGTAAATGCCGGTCCAACCTGTTGGGCAAATGCACTTGGGTTCTGTTTTTACTTGCTTGCAGATGCCTTTGTTTTTACATGGAAAGCCATTGCATAGATCAACCAACTCCTAAGAGAATCAAAATGGAAATAAAATGCAGTTAGTAAGAATGGAATATGTTTAGCATCAAATAATCGATCATTCAGGAGTCACTTTAGTTTAAAGAAATCAATGTTCTCCGATGAAACTGAAAAACTTGTGGATCAGGCTCTCAAAATAAAGACATTCTTCCACCAGGCAGATACAATCGATTAGAAAAAAATTATTATGTCCAAATATACAGCCTTACGCGTTTCATGTTACAAACACTGAGTCATAGGCTCTCTGATGATAGTTGTGTTAATATGTACTGTGTCTACACTTGATATTCATTTCCTTCAAACCTCTACAGAGAATTGTATCCAATGAACTTCTTTGCCCTGGTAAATGCAAAGAAGATATTGAAAAATTGGTCTTGGACCAACATTTTTAAACGTTGGGTTGGGATCCTAAAACGGATTGCTTAAGATAGGTCTCCATAACCAATTACTCAGTAAAATGTGCTTCTTACAATAGACACTTGTTAGTAAATAAAGCACATCATTTATTCTAAGTCAGTTTGCCAGGCTGATTCCAAAAAGTGTATCTTGGTCCCCAGAGAAGTTACTCACAATAGACTGCAAGTTCAAGCATCATAAGGGATCCTGGGAGTTGTAATACCACTACAGTGAGAAGATTGCAGGCTAGACATCCTTGATCCTATAGCTGTTACTTTAATATATACTGGTTGACAAAGCTGTTTTTGGAACTCACCTCACAGTTCTTGCCTCTGTAGCCAATAGGACAAGTGCAGTGATACGTTCCCATTCCATCCACACAAGTGCCCCCATTAATGCAGGGGTGTGACCCACACTCATTGATCTCAAACAGACAAAATGGTCCTGTAAAACCCTGAGGGCACTGGCAGGAGAAGGAATTAACACCATCCACGCAGGTAGCACCATTAAAACAGGACCTGAAAAAAAAGGCAAAAAGAAAGGTTCCTATGGGGACAGATACATCTAATAACTATCATTGCCCCACATTTCTACTGCTGTGATTTACTTTAAGCATTGAACACAATAGCTGAAGATATATTTTAATAATGTTTAATTTTAGGTCTCCATGTTTAACCTCAGACTCAAGCCTGGGGATATTAATTATATGAACATTGGGCCTGAATAAAAAGGCCAGATGTCCAACCTGTGAATGAAAAAAAAACACAAGAAACCTGCACAGCAGACTAGGAAAATATTTGCCAGAATGTTCCCTTACGTGTCCGTGCATTCATCAATGTTGTTATCACAGTGGATTCCATCAAATCCCGGCTGACACTTGCACGTGTAGCTGTTGACGTAGTCTGTGCAGGAGCCTCCATTTTTACAAGGGTTGCTTGCACATTCATTCACATCCCTCTGGCACTTGTCCCCGTGGAAACCCGCCAGGCAGTTACAAGAGAAAGTGTTGATTCCATCTACACAGGAAGCTCCGTTCTGACACGGATCTGGAATTATTATTATTATTATTATTAATAAGGGATGTCACATACAAAACATCATTGGGAACTGGAAAAGTTAGGTGAGAATATTAAGGCAAATAGACATGTATAAAGCAGATGTTTCAATAAAATGAAATGAAATGTGAGTAACCCTGGAAAGAGAGGAAAGCTGACTGATATAATACATAGTGGCATATGCCTACGAGGGGATGGGGGTTGAATTCCCCTTTAAAGGGGAACTATCGCAAAAATTTAAATTTGATATAAACTTCCTCATATTGAAGTAAGAATCTTTCTAAATCCAATCAATTAAAAATTCTGCTTTGTTTCTGAAATAATCAAGTCTATGTTCACTATTCTTCTATCAGCATCTGCTTCTTTTCATTCTGTCTTCTTGCAGCAGTTGGGTGTCAGATGAATGATCCAATATATCATATAGGGAAGACTTCCTTTCCTAGCAGATGTATTAGAGCTCACTCAAATAACTGATTCCAGTACAAACATTATCTAACAAAATAACTGACTTTTGCACAAATTCTGCATGTAGAGAGACGGGATTTCTGGTGATTTCAGTATGCTGAAGCTAATATTACATTTTCATTTTCATGATACTTACCCTTTAAGTCTGCTAAATATCACAAGCCTTAAATAAACCCAACAGGATTGTTTTACCACCAATGAAGACTAATTATATCTTAGTAGGGATCAAATACAAGTTACTGTTTTATTATTACAGAGAAAAAGGAAAGGTGTTTTAAAAATGTGAATCATTTGATTAAATAGCAGTCTATGGGAGACAACCTTCCCATACATTAGATAACAAGTTTCCAGATAACAGATGCTATACCTGTATATACAGCCAGGCAATAAAATACTTACTAGAAAGGCAATCGTCAATATTGGTCGCACAGTTGACTCCACTGAAGCCGTCGGGGCAATGGCATTTGTATCCACCTTTAGTATTTTGGCAGCGGCCATTATTTTTGCAGGGGTTGGTTATACATTCATCAACATCAATAGTACACTTGTGACCTGGAATATAAATCATTAACAAGCCCATTTATGCAATACATGGATAAAACATCAGTTATTCTAAGATCCAAGGAAATGTATCTCACATTCACCTCTAATAAATATATATTGAATCTGATATTTGCCAAGAAACAGCCCATCCTCTGCCCTTTTGTACGTCTTTGCTGTTACTGAGTACCTGGATACGTCATCAGTCTACTTTATGTATTTCACACTAGCCTGTTCCTCACTATATTGTCTGTTTGCTTCACCCAAAATTATTAATCCAACTCTATTCACAGACACGTACATACAACCCACTGCTTATTATTACCTTGCCAGCCAGTTGCACACAGACAGCTAAAACTTTTGAAATCTTCAGATTCCTGGCAAATTCCACCATTGTGGCATGGTTCAGGGCTACACGGGGTCAGAATGTTCTGGCAGTTTGTACCTAGTCACAAAGAAGAAACTTCTTAGTATGCACCTACTGTATATACTTATATATATATATATATGTTATGAATGGACAGTAAAAATAAACTGCATGACATTTTTATAAAACACTCTACTATGATCAGTGTGACAAGCATAAAAAAAAAGAATAAAAGTGGGGAAAATCATAAAGGATATTTAAGCTATAGAGAGAAATATTACAAATATAAACATTTAGGGGCAGATTTATCATTGGTCGAATTTCGAATTGAAAAAAATTCGAAATCCGACCATGTGAATAGGTAGGGAAGTAAAATCCTTTGAATTCGAATATCGAATTCGAAGGATTTTACCGCAATGCGATTGGTCAAATGATCAAAAAGGAAAAATTCGATCGATCACTAAATCGTTCGAATCGATCGATCAAATTTTAACTAAGGAAACCCAATTCGGTAGCTTTGATCTGGCGAACTAGGTGGTCGAATAAAAATTTAAAGGGGATTTACTTCGACAGTCGAATGGTCGAATATTCAAATAGATTTTTATTTGAAATAATTCAAATCATTCAATTAGATAGAATTTACAAAATTCACTGGTCGAAGCTGTCTACAAAAACATTCGAAAATTCGATTCCAATGTTTTTGAAAATTTGATCATATTTTGAATCCTTCATGTGAATTTGCTTCCCTTGTAGTTATGCCCCTGGGTGCTCCTTTTGCCTAGACATTGTATTAGAGCCGGTGAAGAATAACTTGATTATTTCAGAAATGTTTCATTGATTATATTCAGAAAATGCTTTATTTCCATTGGATGAAATTGGTGTTAAATTTTCATTTTCTCAATACTTCCTCTTTAGAAAACAAGTCAGTGTGACTTCGCAAATACAACTGATATTAGAGAAACAAGTATGCCGATAATTTTATAAGCCACGTCCATATACCCCAGGAACATAAAGCCTGTGGGCCTCCAGCAGCTGCTAAACTTTTATTAGGCAACAACTGGAGGGCCATCATCCCTCCCCTGTAATGCGCGTAAATGTTTGAGTCCCTCTAGCACTAGAGGCTCAAACAGAAAGTTCTTTGTTTTATGCAATCTGAAATCCGTTAGCTGCAAAATAGAAGATAAATAATAATAATTACGGTTCAGTAAAATAGCACACAAGCACATCTGGAATCAAATACTTTCCCTGGAATATTAAGGTTCAGATTACCTGCCTCTTCTTTTTTTTTCTTCCAAGCAAATCATCCTTTCCAAAAAAGCATGCAGCAATAAAGGAACACATGTGGAGTTAATAAAGGTTTAATAGTCAGGAGATTCAGTTATGCAAAACTCACAGACCATGAAGAAATGCTGTTCTGCCCCTCGGGCATTTACATTTGTATTTAAATGCAAATCCCTCAAAGAAGGCCAAATCCTCCATAAGAATTCTTTGTCATGCTCTGAGCAAAATCCGGTCCCATAACTATGCCCTTGTAACATTTTCCCCGGTTGGTCTATGGGGGTAAATTTATCAAAGAGTGAAGTTCCGCCACTAGAGTGAAATTCCGCCGCTCTCCATTCATTTTTATGGGATTTTGAAAGGCCTATTTATCAATGGGTGAAGTGAAAGTTCACCCTTTGATAAATACGCCTTTAAAAATCCCATAGAAATGAATGGAGAGCAGCAGAATTTCCTTCTATTGGCGGAACTTCACTCTTAACTTCACTCTTTGATAAATATACCCCATGGTTTCTTGTTTGTGGGTACTGCACCTCTCCTGGTGTTAGACATTATTACACAGGCCTGCCTGCTTCTGAGTTATTCTAAGCACAAGTCAAGTTCCTGGGTAGAGACAAAATGATTTAAAACCCTCCGAGCTCTACTAGCTTAAACCTGTACATCTATTTATTCATATCAAGGGGAAAATGATTTTCATCTTGAAGAAATCTTCCCTAGCCCCCATACAAGGTTCAATTTAATATCCCATCCTTTCCCATGGTCTGCCCTGTCCATGCCAAAGACTCCTGCTGTGCAGGTGGAAACTATTTGCCATTTATAAATCGTAAAAAGGAAAAAGTCTCCGCTAAGACCGTAATTAAACATTGAGGAGATGATGATGGTAACAAAGCTTCCAAAAATAGAATCTGCTCAGGAAAGAGTTCAGGAAACATAATCCCCTAAGGGAAGTAATTGAAGTTAAAATTAAGAGTTACAAGGGATCCAAAGGGATAATAGTATTCACAGGGACTGGCAGTTTCCAGAATTTTAAAGTTGCTGAGCTACAACCTTGGGATACTTGGAGCTGAACTACATTATCGGTGCACTGATGGTTGTCTATCCCAGAGTGAATTTCCATTAAAATGTTTGTGTAATTGGCTTTCCATCTGTTGGTTCACATGCCTCTTCATTTATAAAGAAAGCACAAGCATAAATATAATATTGGATTAAGCTCTCATTATTTTTATAAACGTATTTTCAGAACCAGTTTTTCGAAATCAATGAGGCACATATCAGAAGACAAACAGGTTGGTATGTACAAGTAAGGGACATTTTACCCGGAATGCTCATGATTTGGGGTTTTCTGGATAACAGATCTTTCTGGAATTTGGGCGCCTTAGTTCTACTAGAAAATAGTTTTAACATTAAATAAACACAATAGGCTGGTTTTACTTCCCTTAAAGATTAGTTATATCTTAGTTTGGATCAAGTACAAGGAACTGTTTTATTATTATATTTGGATAAATCTACCCCTATGGGAGACGGCCTTCCCATAATTCGGAGCTTTCTATATCATGGGTTTCTGGATAACAGATCCAATATCTGTATTAGAGTGGAGTGTAAACATAAAGCGTGAAGCGTCTAACACTAGCGCTTATTTGCCAGCGTGACGTCATTTCACTTTGCCAATTTACTAACAGTGTCCCTGACGAAGGAACGTAACTACACTTATTCACTAAAATTCCCATTTTACTGAGCGTTACCTCTTGCGCTAAACTGTACTTCGCCAGGTCAGACCTGGCGAAGTTCAATACAATAGATAGGAGTTTGAAAAAAAAACTTGACATTTTTTCTAAGTCCCAAAAAAATGCTGGCGTCTTTTAATTTTTTAAGGGTGATGATAGTCTGAAAAATAGCATAATTTTTTTGGGGAGTTACCCTCCTTCCCCCCTACATTTCCTAACATATGGCAACTCAATTATACAGGGGGCACATGTAGGGCAATAGGACAACTTTATTTTATTTATTAAAGGTTTCCTGGGCTTGTGTAGTTTAATGTTGTGGATGAAACATATACTTCTATTATACTTTCAAATTCGCTCCATATGCAAATTAGGCATCGCTAGCGTAAATGTGCTTTGCCTGGCAAAGTAACGGTAGCGCAACTTCGCTAACATTCGCTGCCCTGAGTGCAAATTTGCATTTTAGTGAATTAGCGGCGGGCTGATGAAAATTCGCCTGGCAAAGTGCGGGGAATTGTGGCGAAGCCATCGCTAGCTCATTTTCGCCGCTTAGTGAGTTTGCCCCATAGTCCCTTGATGTCTTTGCAAGCAGGTGCAAATAATCTTTACAACTATAATATGCATTAGAAAAAGAAGAGTGAGAAGAGTGAAATGAAATATGAAAACAGAAGTTTAAGTAGTTGTGCTCTCCGATATTATGAAAATGTGGCTGGCTGTAACGGAAAGCGCCAGTTATGAAATTCTGGATTGAACAACAGAGGAAATAGCTAAATGCAGACAGTGAAGCAATGGCCTGAATGAGTCATTGAGGAAAGCGAGTTCTAATCAGAACCTGATTCCTTTGCAAAACTACAGCAGGTGCCATGTCTACTCAGCCAGGAAGCCACAAGTGATAACTCCAACAGTGACTGTGTTTCTGTCTGGGACAGCTGCTGATAGCATCACCCTCTCTCTATGCTTGGACCAGATTCCCTTCATTCAATGGTATCTGCACTTATTATATTTTATTAGACCAATCAAAAATCAGAACAGCAGAAAGGCATGTACCGTACTGCAGTTATCAGGAGCAGATGTTATTAAATAAGATATAAGACAACAGGGAGAACAAATAAAAGATATTAGTAACAGCAAAAAATATGGAGAATCTACTTTGTTGTCCTAAAAACCCCTTCCTATATGCCCACACTGCACAAAGAAATGGCTTAAAGGGGTGGTTCACCTTTAAATTAATGGTGGATTCTAAGCAACTTTGCAGCTGGTCTTCACTATTTATTTTTTATTAGTTTTTGCCTTCTTACAACTCTTTCCAGCTTTCCAATGGGTGTCACTGACCTCATCATGCCCTGTAAGGCTGTCAAATGTATTGTTATTGCTATTTATTACTCATCTTTTTCTTCAGCCCCTCTCCTATTCATATTCCAGTCTTTTATTCAAATCAGTGCATGGTTGCTAGGGTAATTTGGGCCAAATCTGCAAACTGGAGAGCTGCTGAATAGCAAGCGAAATAACTCAAAAACAACAAATAATAAAAAATTGAAATTGAAAAAATTGACAATTGAAAATTGTCTCACATTATCACTTTCTACATCATACTAAAAGTTAATGCAAAGGTGAACAACCCCTTTAAAGGAGACTTAAACCACCCTTTAGGCAAACTTCGCCACTGGGCCCCTCTCTGCCTCCCCCCTTCTAATTGTTACCCAAGAATTGTGTCCCCTGTAAGATTACTGACCGCAATGCAGAGTCAGCGCATTGGAGCTCACGGGCGCCATCTTCGTTGCTTTGGTATTCCTCGTGCAGAGAGTGCCGTATTGGCACATGCGCAGTTGGAGCAATTTCCCAGCCATTACAACTGTGCATACGCTGGAAGTGATGGAAATTGCCGAAGGAAGAAGAATACCGAAGAACCAGAAGATGGTGCCCATGAGCTCCACTGCGTTGATTCTGCATGTGCGGTCAGTAATCCTACAGGGGACACAATTCTGGGGTAACACTTAGCAGGGGGGAAGCAGGGGGGCCGTGGGGACTAAAGGGGTTTAGTTCTCCTTTAAAAATGCAGTCTATATACAGTATATATATTACATACATTATACAGGTATTGAACGTGTTATCCACAATGATTCTGGATAATGTATCTTTCTGTAATTTGGGTCTTCATACTTTAAGGGGCAAATTTACAAAATTCACGTGAATGGATCGAAGTTCGACTGAATTCGATCAAATTCCAATCGTACGATTTTTTCAGAGGCTCGAATATGCAAATTTGGCCACTTCGAACATTGAATACCCAAAATTCGATGATTGAAGGACTTTAAAATTTTATTCGACTGCCTACTTCGCCAGATTGAACCTACCAAATAGCAATAGAAGCCTATGGGAAGCCCCCCATAGGCTTCTTTTTCAAACACCTGCTCAAACACCATTTGTACGATCGAACACCTCGATCGTTCGAACCATACGAATTTTTCGAGCGCCCGAAGGAAAAAGTAAGATTTTTTTGTGAAATCGAACTATCGGTATTCGATCGTACGATTTCATTGAGAAATCGAATATCGAGGAAAAAGATAGCCTAAAACTATTCAATAAGCATTCGATAGTCGAATGCTTATCGAATTTCGAACAGATTCAAGGGATTTTATGTGAATAATAGTAAATTTGCCCCTAAGTCTACTAGAACATCACTTAAATATTACATAATCCCAATAGTCTGGTTTAGCTTCCAATAAGGATTAACTATATCTTAGTTTTGATCAGGTACAAGCTACTGTTTTATAATTACAGTGAAAAGCGAAATGATTTTTTTTTTAAAATATGGATTATTTGGGTAAAATGGAATCTATGGGCGATGGCCTTTCCATAATTCAGAGCTTTCTGGATAACAGATCCCATACCTGTACATATGAATATATACATTCCCTATATGGTTCCTAAAAAGGTGATCAGTCAAAAGAGAACTATCCTGTAAAACAAACTCGGCCCACACTTACCGGCGTAAGGCAGCGCACAGTGGCATGTGTAACCGTTGATTCCATCTCTGCATGTCCCATGGTTCAGACACGGATTTGAAGCGCATTCATTGGTATCAATCTGACAGTTGTAACCTACAGGCATCAACACAAATGCTTATGGAGGGATTGGAATACCTTTCTACATTTCCCAACATTCCATACTAAGCATGGCCTTAGATGATGATTGTAATTGCACAGGTAAAGAACCCAGCAGCATTTCTCCATGCCACACATTCCACATATGAAACTGCATGTTCCTAGCCCCTTTCTTCTGATTCCCCAGTTCCTTTCTCAGCACCAGTTAACCCACTTTTAGGAATTGTTCAGTATAAAAATAAAAACTTGGTAAATAGATAGGCAGTGCAAAATAAAAAATGTTTATAATATAGTTAGTTAGCCAAATGTACAAAGGCTGGAGTGAATGGATGTGTAACATAATAGCCAGAATCCAACTTCCTGCTTTTCAGCTCTCTTGTTTTCCATTGACTGGTTACCATGGTGACCAGGCAGTAACCAGTCAGTGACATGGGCCATAACTGTTGCTTTTGAATCGGAGCAGAATGCTGAGGATCAATTGCAAACTCACTGAACAGTTATGTCCCACGAGGCCCCCCTTCAAGTCGCTGACTAAAAAAGATGAAAAGCAGGAAGTTGGATTCTGGCTATTATATTAGACACCCAGTCAATCTAGCCTTTATCTATTTATCCAGTTTTTATTTTTACACTGAACTGTTCCTTTAAAAGTCTCTTACCGGTCATTTTACTAAACATATTTTGCCTGGCATTATTAAATGGAAAGAATTATCTAGACATTTATAAGCATCTTCCTTACCCTTGAACCCTTTCTTGCAGGAGCATCTGTATCCATTTACCAGGTTATCACATGTTCCCCCGTGCTGACAGGGGTTGGAGAGACACTCATTTTTATCCACTTCACATTTCTTGCCAGTCCAGCCTGGTTGGCAGAGACACTTGTACCTGTACAAATAATATCGGATATGTAAAAGCTGTAAGGGCAGTGGAGAAACGTGACTATTCTATATAGTCCTATAGCTGAGCCTGTATAATATTAAACACATGATAAACACATAAAAAATGTGACCCACCCATTGACATCATCTGTGCAGTTGCCATGGATACACGGGTTATTGACACATTCGTCCACCTGCGAAAAACAGCTGGGCTGGCGAAATCCCTCCGGACATATACAGCGGAATCTATTCTGTTCATTTACGCACGTTCCTCCGTTATGACAGGGGTTCGAAGCGCACTCATCAATGTCATCTTTACACTGCGGACCTAGTAAACGCACAACAAATGAGATTCGTTTGGAGGGAATACGTGCTTTACTTGTTAGAAGAGAAGGCTAGTCTCTAGAATTTCTGATCTTTCTATCCTGTGACGCAACCCAAGCAATCATGTGAGAACAGTACAATGATTTGTCTTGTGCAAGGCTTACAGCTGAAATGAAAGCAGTGCAGACCTTGCATGAATGATCCTTTACATTTTTTGGGGGATTTTACTAATACTTTATTACATAATAACCTTTTATGGAAAAAGGGAAAGTTGAAAAAAATAAAAGGATCTAAATTTGCATGCCCATAAAGGCAATCTGGTTGCCACTAGAGGTCTCCCCTTTACTAGTCATCATCAGATTGGGTCAGGCCACTACTGCTACACAGAGTTATTCTCTATCATGAGGGAAAATGTAACAGTATACTAATAACATAACAATAATAACACATTATACAGGTATGGGATCTGTTATCCAGACTGCTTGGAACCTGGGGTTTTCCAGACAAACGACCTTTCCATAATTTGGATCTTCATACCTTAAGTCCACTAAACTGAGACATTACATAAACCCAACAGGCTGGTTTATTATTACAGAAAAAAAGGAAATTAATTTTTTTTTAATTATTTGGTTAAAATTGAGTCTATGAGAGACAGTCTTCCCGTAATTCGGAGCTTTCTGGATAACCCGTTTCCGGATAACAAATCCCCCATACCAATAATATTATCTACCACTACTCTGTACCACTCAAAATAAATTTTTTGGGTAAATTTTCATGCAGTGTCAGACTCTGGTATGTTTGCATCTAAAGGTGCACCCTTAGCATGACTTGCGATTCCCTGTTCCCGTGGCTTCCTGCTATGGGGGGGTGGGGGGTTTGAGTTAGCGCCGGGGGGGGGTTCATTCTCTTTTAAGCAATAATGGTTATTTTTGCTACAGTGCAGGAAGCAATGGAGAGACTGAGGCTTCCACAGAGTGAATCACTGTTTCTACCCTATTTCTAGGGGAGCTGATTTGTTTACTTTTTAGATGGAAAGAAGTACAGGTATAGGATCCATTTTCTGGAAACCCATTATCCAAATTTTATCCAAATAATCCAATTTTTCTTTTCTCTATAAAAATAAAACAGTAATTTGTACTAGATCCAAACTAGGATGCTTTTGGAAGCAAAGGCAGCCTATTGGATTTATTTAATGTTTACAAGATTTTCTAGTAGATGAACATCCAAATTATGGAAAGATCTGTTATCCGGAGCATTCTGGATAACAGATCCCATACCTGTACATAATATTCTGATGTTTACAATGAAAATGTGCTGCTTCTCTATTAGTACACTCTACCTGTAAATCCTGGGGAGCAGACACAGTCATAGCGGTTTATACCATCCACACAGTTCCCGTAGGTGCAAGGGTTGCTTGCGCAGTCATCAACATTCTTCTCACATCTTGGCCCTGCAAGATGGGAATAGGAATGAAGCCTGGGTAACCTCACAAATCAAACAGTATGCTGTATCCATAATATTTAAGGCATTCACCAGCAAGGTGTAGCTGTTGTTCTACAAGGCTATTCAACTAGTTGTAACTAGGTACCACTAAGGATGTTGGTAAGTATTATAACTGGGAGTTAATGCCCCTGTTGACATTGGTTTATAAATATAAATATAGGTATGCATGGCAGGAAAGTAGTAAGCAAGAGGTACATGTTGGGAGACAATGAACAATGAGCTACTGAGTTTATGGTTAAGTAAATGTAAGATACCATACAGAAGTTTGTGGAGAGCTCTTAGGTCCCACAAGTGTGAGAGTAGAGCCCTAGGTGGACAGATATAGGCAGTCAAGCAAAAACACAATTAATGAGGCAGATGGTTGAGTCATATCTTATACAATATGTATCTATAGTTTCTCAGCAAAGAAAGTGGGGATATGCTGTCCTGTATTGCTGTATATTTATTGTTCTTAGTCAGTCCCAAGGAAGCGGCAATGCGATAAAATGCTGTTTTATCTCATTCCCCCACTTGTGAACACAGACACAGTCACTTTCACAGGCTGTTATCTTGACTGGTATTCTCATCAGCATTTCCATGCAGCTTGGAAATCCTGAAAATCGTGAAGAAGTGCATGCAACGCATCCGTAATAACAAGTATTAGTACTACCCTGAGCAATGGGGAGCATCTGAGTAAAATGGCAGCTCCTCTGTGCTTCATAAATGGCAAAACCATCTGACTAATAAAATTTGAATGACAGAGTCCACGTTGTATCTAAAATTTCATGTTGTATCTTGAGACTCCTGCAGTGTAATAAACTTTAAAGTTGTAAACCACAAACATAAAAAGAGACAGAGAGAGATTAGACACCTGGGTAGTTTTGATACATTTATCAGAGATCAGCCAGGAGTTCTGTTACATATTTCTGTTTACTCAAGATATATTTTAGAAAGTACATGTGAAGTACATCACACAGACTGGCTCCCAGGAACTTCCTTATCTTCTAGGCATTCCTAGTTTCTAGCTTCTCTAAACAAACAGCTACTCTGGTAAACGTTTGCTCCTATACTAGCTAAATTCTTTATACTGAGAGGATTGCACCGGGTGGTAGAGTGGGACTAAATCAGTTTTTGTCCCTCACAGTACAGGATCAACTAAGTCAGATCCTGTCTTCTAGAGTAACAGTGTTGAGGGACAGGTGTAAAATAATATAACATTTCGGAACAAAAAAAAAATATGGAAAATGTGCTAATAATTTGGTTTGATAGAGTATTTCTCCACTTACCAGATGTTCCAGGTAGGCAGTTACACTGATATCCATTGACGAGGTCAACACAACGGCCTTCATTGAGACAAGGGTTACTCAAACATTCATCGATCTGATCACTGCATATGGCACCCTTATAGCCAGGCTCACAAATGCATGTATAGGAGTCAATGCCATCTTGGCACGTTCCATAATGACAAGGAGGTGGTTCACAATTGTTGATGTTTTCTTCGCACAAAACTCCTGTGAAGCCTGCAACATCAAAGAATAAGATATATATAAGATATAATTGAAAGAGAATGAAGGGAGGTTGTACCCCCCGAAACGTTGAAATTGAAGTTGGTGGTTGAATAAAAGAAAAGGGGAATCCCCCCACTGCAGAAATAAGTGTGTGCGGATCCATTATTGGGAATTGCTGTTGCTAAGGGACCGTGTCGGGTCAACGGACTACCAGCACCACGAAAGCAGTGATGTGAGTAAAAATCCGGGAGTGCAGTGTAAAAATACCATACTACAGAGAGGAAGAGCATTGAACAATGCAAATGTTTTGGATGAGCTAAATCCAACCTGTTGACTTTACAGTATCGGTATCATAGATGAAAATGACTGTATCCTTCCTGCAGAATTTAGCAAGGAATTATTAAACTACATGTTAGTTCATAAGGAATAAAAAATTTATTTTTCCTCATATACTTCTTCCTCTAGTGGAGCAAGATAAGCCCTACCTGTTGCACAAAGACAGTCATAACCAAGTGGATGATCAATACATTTGGCACCATTCTGACATGGAGTGCTAGAGCAGTCATCTATATCAATCTGGCACACTGGTCCGGTGAAACCTGGAAAGGAATGTCATGAGACAAAAGTTTTAGAAAATTCCATATAACGTACCATAGCCCAAAGAAATGAGGAACAAGTTGCTAGTCAAAGTTCTCCAAAAGGCATTGAATAACTCTGTTTTATATTGTCTGCAAAGCATTTTGGTTTGGGAACCAACTGTAACTTTGGTCAGTCCACACAAAAATGTAAAACTGCATTAATTAATTCCAGTAAACCTGGAATTTCCCTTTGGAGAGGGTGAAAGGAAACCTTTCATTCCATCACCAAAACATATTACTTATGGTATAAACAGCCATCTAATGGGAACTTTATTATTATGATGTTCCATAAGGTGTGGACATGGAACACAAAGCAATTTAATACGATAATGGTCAGTCCACACGAGGGGATTTGGGAAGATTAGTCGCGCCAGGGACAAATCGGCTCTTCTTTGGGGGTGACTCATCTCCCCGAACCGCTTCCCCCCAGGCTTTGAAATCAAACTACGGGTGATTTCAGAAAACTAAGTGCTGTGTGTGAATTGCTGCTGGCAATTTTCATTTTAGTCAACACAAGACAGGGGGAAACGGTTCGGGGAGATTAGTCACCCCAAAGAAGATGTGATTTGTCGCTGGGGCAACTAATCTCCCCAAATCTCCTTGCGCAGACTGACCCTAAGGGGTACCCTATCATGAAAGCCCCATAGTTACCTCAATTAAATTAATGCAATGCATACATAGATCATGATAGATAGATAGATCACAAACACAATCTGTAATTTGTAAATTAGGATTTGGAAGCCATAATTTACAGAAAAAATAAGACCAATAAATTAGCCAGTTCCTCTGTTTGAACATTATTGCTTATTACCTGAAAAGAAAGTTTCTAATACTGCTCTGTCCCATGATCCATGTGTTTTGGCTTAGAGCATTCAGACCTTTATCCTTACATACACTTTCATTTACTATGTTTCTGCTGCCAATTTGAGCTGAATACATTAAAAGCTCAAGCTTAGCACATTACCACCACCCTATAACCCCATTATTATGAAAGCCAATATTTTTTCCATAAGGCCATTTAGTGGTTGCATTCCATCACTGGCTAAAAACATGTTTCCCTTACTTCTAACAAAAGGAGAAGCCCATGTCTGATAGATGGTGCTAAGTTTATTCAGCTCTTCTCAACTGGGAGTCTGTGTGTCTGGAATGATTTGGCCAAGCAAGCTGGGAAGTTTATTATGCTTAAATAAAGCTGAACAGGACCATAGGCTAAATTGTAATCAGCTACAGTGTGAACTTGTTGTTAATGAATTCCACAATATAAAATATTGTGTTGCTGGGAGGTTGGCCCAAACTGTTAGGCTTGTGCAGTTCTGCCAATCTGGACATTTGGTTAATCAACTTTGGCAGAGGTTGCACACCCATTTTATTTTGAGGGCCTACATACATATAGCATCAAATAGTTTGGTCTGAAGTGGAAAAAATATAAGAATAAAATGTTTTTGTGTGACCAGTTGACATTAGTCTTTCTGTCACTCGCACCTTGGTTAGCTACTAACCAAGAGGTTGTTATCCTGATCAACCAAGAATGGGGGTCTTTCCATGATTTGGAGCAACATTCCTCAAAAAATTGAAGTAATAAAAACTGTAAAAATAGTATTGTTTTGCCACCAACATACATTTATGCATTTTAGCTACCATCGCCTCCAAGATACTGTTTTATTATTACAGAGAAAAAGGAAAATCACCCAAAAAAGTTGTTTACTAAAATAGAACTTTATGGAAAAATGTCAGAGCTTTCTGCATAAATGGTTTCTGGATAATAGAACCCATGCTAGTATGAAGTCATCAGTCAAACAAACACAATGGTTGAGGATATTTTGGACCTAATTTATACTATTGTTTTTTATCATCTTCTTAAATTTCCTTAAAGGAATGATCTACCACATTTCTGGTCGATCTGTACAAACATATCAGAAGAAACATGATACATTAATGTTCCATGACAAGGGTTGGACGTTAACCAGTGACACATTGGTAAAAACTGAAAAGGGCAAGACCAATGTCCATAAAATGTAGACATGTAGAAACAAGAGTTTTTTAAGGGAGCAGAGTAGAACCTGTGGGAATCAGAATAAATGTGAGAAGCCCCCGAGGGGAAATCAGTGCATTTTCATTACGGCAAAGGAAACAGAATAAGGGATATAAAAGGTAATAAAGATAGCCTGAAGAAATAACATGTCATGGATTGAAGTTTAAGAACTAATCAAATAAGAGACAAGGCAGAGTAGGGAAGGAATTTAGAAGGTAATGGCAAATGGCAAGCAAATGATAAGCTAAGTGCTGAAAAGGCCTCAGCTAGGGGATCGCTCTGATTTTTAACTTTCAAGTTGCTTCTTTTAGATATCTTATTAAAAATCAGAATGAGATAAGAGAAGGAAAATATTCTGTAGGATTCATGGAATTTTATAACACTGTACGTATTGTTTCTCATGGTAACCGAGACAGTAAACACAAATCAAGTGTTAATCATGAAAATGATGAGCTGACTGTGCTTAGAGGCTGTTTATGAACTTGCCCTTCTCAGTGAAATAACAATTTATTTTGTCAGTTACTTAACTACATCTCTTGCAATGCATGTCTGAAATACTCAGAAACATTAATGCAGAGATGGCAACCATCTCACCATATAAATGTGAACTGACATCTCTGTGAATGAATCTAATTTTACTATGTCAAACTTGTTCTGTTCAGCACAATTGGGCCATCAACTAACACCAGATGCGGTCACATCAAAAGACGTAGGAAAACAAATTAGCAATGTCCACATTTTAGCAGAAAATACAAAGAAAGGAAAGTGAATCACCATTACTGAGCTGACAAATGCTGACACACCTCACAGTTAAACAAGTAATTGGACTAAACATGCAGCAAGGTGTGGGGCTTGAGGTAACAGACTAAATATTTGTTTCCACAATCCAAGAGAACAATAGGCGAACATTAAGCAATTTCAAGATCTTTCTGCTTCTGGATCTGCAGCCTTGCCCCAGGACAGTTTTTCAAGATAGCAAACATTCTTTCTCACCCACATCTCTTTGGGCCCAGCAGAAAGCTGTACTTTTTGCTACGTGAGTGAACCAGTTGAACTCATTTTTGTATAAAAGTTCCTTTAGCCAACAATCACAAGTCTGCAGAGCTCTGGATTATAAGAGCTGAACAAACATGAAGTCTGGCAAAGTGCTTTCTATTGTTATTCTAAGCAGGGGCACCGGCAGTTCCAGTTCAGGGAGAGTCCTACAGGGAATGTATAAGCTCTGCATCTTCTACATTAGGAATAATTATGTCTGAGCATCTCCTGTCGTATAATGGTTTATAAAATTGGCCCCTTACCACCCACCAACGATAAAACTACAAAATAGGAATTAGAATAAGAAACTTCAAAAATGTTTAGCCTGCTGCCCTCTAGCTGTTGTTAAACTTTAAAAGTCCAGTGTTTTATATTAACAAGCAGGCCCGGATTTGTGGAGAGGCCACCTAGGCCTAGGGAGGCAGGATTTTAGGGGGCGGCATACTATCCAACCACACCCACATTGGTTCCGAAATTTTATTTTCCTTTATGCCAATTCCCATTGCTCTGTCCCAATCATGAAAATTTGAGAAAATAAAAAGGAGGGGACAGGGGCGACAGCGGGCCTAGGGGCGCCAGCTAGGTAAATCCGGCCCTGTTAACAAGAGCTAGAGGACATTGATAATGTATGTAATTCCACCAGCCCACAGATGTGGGGAACACAAACTTTCCAAATTGCAAGGGACATCACTTATTCATCTCCTGGCCGGCCAAAACTAAAGGTACTAGTGATGGATTAGTAGTTCTACAAACATGTAATTAATATGTATGCAAAAGTGTATTTATCACTAGTAGTACTATTTAATAGGGTTGTTCACCTTCCAAATGCTTTTTTCAGTTCAGTTGCTTTCAGATTGTTCTCCAGAAATCAAGACTTTATTCAATTACTTTCCATTATTTATTTTTTTACGGTTTTTCAAACTCTAAGTTTAAAGTTTCATGACCCTGTCTGGCAGCTCAGTAATGCAGGTTCAGTACTCAACTGTTACAATTTTGCAACATTTAATTGATACATTTAGTTGATCTATTTTCTGGAGTATTAGCAACTATTGGATCAATTCTAACAGCTGCCTGTAATGAAACCGGGAGATTCTGCTCAGCAGGGACAAAGATAAGAAATGGGTTAACTAAATGTACCAATTTTGAATTATTTACAGGGTCAGCGACTCCCCCTCCCACAGCTGCTTTAGAAGTCAAAAATTTACACTTTACACTTCAATATTACAAAAACGGTCACACGTAGAAAATATTTGGAAAAAGTTATTATTTCTGTGATCTATCTGAAAACAACTAGTTGTCAGAAAGTGAACAGCCCCTTTAATAGTGGCTACAATACTGATGTATATGAGCATGAAGGGAGTTGGAGGGGGTTGGAAGGGGTTGCGGGGTACGAAAATCTTTTTGTGTTGGGAAACCCGGGCAAGTCACTTAAGCTCCAGTAGAGGCATCCAAGCACAACTGAGGTATTATTATTCTGAAGACGGCTCCATGTGAGCCGAAACGCGTTGATGCACCATGTATGAATAAATACACTTTGCTACACAGTTAATGGAATATGCTGTGAGTGCTTCCTTTGGACTTTATATATATATATATATATATATATATATATATCTATATATAGATATATATATAAAACATTTTTATAGAACACAAATTCTGACCCCTAATGCAAGAAAAAAAGGTACAGAACTTTTCTAGTTTATTAAATCTTATAGATGTGTTTTGGTAAATTCTTCCCCTTTGTTCCCACTATACAAGTTACATACAAGTGTTACTCTACCTTGATGTATACCTGAACACACCTAACACATCTGGAAAACCAGTAAGTGAATTGCCCCCTGGCTGTAATAGCTGACATGGGTTTAAATGCTACTTTTCTAGCGATGATAACAATCAGTGATGGCTGAGTAACGGACATACTGCATTTATAGACTTTTTTGGCCCGCCCCACCTAGTTCCGTTACTGATATCTTGTGATATATTTTCCTAGAATTTGATCATTCTTGGGCATGTAACCCTCCAGCTGTCACTGAGTTGCAATTCCACTTCATCCTAGGAAAGAAGCTGAAGAGCCAAAGGCTGGACACCCCCAAGCTTCAATACTTTACAGTTTATTGATGAGATAATACACCCTCCTTATAAAAGCATTAACAGATTTGTTATTCTGATGCACCTAATTGATCCTTAGCATTTTTGGTTTCTGGTCACTCACCTGGAGGGCAAATGCACACAAAGCGATTGACTTTGTCAACACACACTCCATTGTTCACACAGGGGTTGCTTTGGCATTCATCAATCTCAATTTCACAGTGTATTCCCTTGTAACCTGTGGGTGAACACAAGGACATAAAACTTTATCCAGGATATGCATTTGTATCTTCTCTCATTGTATAGAGGCAGACCCAGAGTTGTGGAAAGAACACAAAGGCCTAAGACGGCAGAATTTTAGGGGCAGCACATTATCCAGCCACTTTGCACTTCGGGTTTAGAAGCACTGCCACTAGAAGATTTGATTTGCGCCGTATGCAAATTAGGCATCGCTAGCATAAATGTGCTTTTGCCTGACGAAGTAACGGTGGCACAACTTCGCTAGTTTTCACCTCCCAGATCGCAAATTCGTATTTTAGTGAATTAGTGGCAGACTTTCGAAAATTCGCCTGGCAAAGAGCAGCAAAGGCGTCACTTGCAAATTTCCGCACTTTGCCCCAATATTTTCTTGTGCCATTTCTGATGGAAACTTTCTTTAAAAGGTATTCAAAATTGAAGTGCTTATGGTGCCCTCCTCCCTTTCCTGGGGGGGAGGGCCTGGCATTCGCCCATTCATTTAAATATTATAGTTAATACATTACACATTGAAGGGGCTCTGTTGACATATGTAAGTGAAAGCAAAAAGTAATATTTATGATTAAAGAATCACCAACCTGGCATACACAAACATGTGAAGTCTCCAATTTTATCCAGACAGGTGGCATCATTCTGGCATGGCTCAGATATGCACTCATTAATGTCCATTTCACAGCGGGGCCCATTGAAGCCCTTGGAGCATTCACAGTAAAAGGAACCTTCGGTATTAACACATTTCCCAGCATGCTCACATGGATTACTGTTAACTGTATAAAACAACAGCCAAATGGGTCACTTTTAATACATCTATACAGGTATGGGACGTGTTATCCAGAATGCTCTAGGCCTGGGGTTTTCTTAAGTCAACTAGAAAACAATGTAAACATGAATTAAACCCAATGATTAATTATATATTAAGGAACTGTTTTATTATTACAGAGAAAAAGGAAACCATTTTTGGATAAAATTGAGTCTATGGGAGATAGACTTCCAGTAATTTAGAGCTTTCTGGATAGCAGGGATAGTAAATCTTACATGTTCTATGCTGTATCACACAAAAGCAGTCTTACAGGAGCAGCACATCTTTAGAAACTAATAATTAGACAAGCAGGCCATTCTTCACCTTTGAGTTAACTTTTAGTATAATGTAGAGAGTGATATTCTGAGATAATTTGCAATTGGTTTTCATTTTTTATTATTTGTGGTTTTTGAGTTATTTAGCTTTTTATTCAGCAGCTCTCTAGTTTGCAGTGTCAGCAATGTGGTTTCTAGGGTACAAATTACCCTAGCAACCCTGCATTGATTTGAATAAGAGACAGGAATATGAATAGGAGAGGGACTGAATAGAATAAGTAATAAAAAGTGGCAATAACAATACATTTGTAGCCTTACAGAGCATTTGTTTTTAGATGGTGTCAGTGACCCCCATTTGAAAGCTGCAAAAAAACAGAAGAAAATTGCAAATCATTAAAAAACTATGAAAAATAAATAATGAAGACCAATTGAAAAGTTTCTTAGAATTGGCCCTTCTACAACATACTAAAAGTTCATTTGAAGGTGAACCACCCCTTTAATGATTACACAAGCATCTACTCTATATAAATGTATCCTAACCAACAAGAATGCCTCTCACCTTTACAGTAGGTCACTGTCTGAAAAGTTCAGTAAAGGTTGCAAAGGAAAAACTGAACCAAGTCTCTGTTGTTCTTCTGCAGCCGGCAGTCATTAGTAATATAATATTTCAAATAAAGATCTAGCTAAACAGGGATTGCATCTTTTTTCCTCGAGCTGTCTGCCTCTGCCAGGCTGGTCCCTTACACCTGATTTCCTTTACCGATGTTATCACATGGTCTGCTTAAATCGGCAGAGAAAAAGCCAGCCAATTAACTGGATCCAGCAGGAAAGGGTATGGTGAGAGGCTGCATTCCACTTAAGGCAGCAACCTCGGGTTAATGATCCAACTCAAATAAAACTGTGCCCAAAACAGCTCCTTTTCCAACAGAGCTTTATTGAAGCGATTATCCAGCCTGCTTGTGAAAGGTATGATTAAATGTCTTGGATCGTAATGTTAGATATCTGCTCTGCATCTAATCCTGCAATGACCTTATGAGTTTAGCAGCTTTCACATTGAACCATTATTGCCTGGATTTCAGGGATATTAAAATTTAATATGTAAAAAATACAGGGGGAAATAAAAATCCAAGGCTCTTTATTAATCCAGCACAACTGGAGAGTTACTTATTTTCTATAATATGATCGGGTGATGCAACTGAAACAGTAGGGGTGGAAGGAAAGACCTGAGGAGGAAGAGGTGACGCTGAGGTGATATACAGTAGATGCTTATAAGGAATATACACACAAAGATATAGGAAAAGGGTTAATAAGGATACATGTGCTTATAAAAGAAAGAGCTATAGGTGCTTGGGAAAGAGTTTTTACACCTGAAAAAAGTAAAACGTGATAAGGTGCTAAGAAGGCATGAAAAACAAGATGACACTGATAAGGTATATGAATACTATAAAACAGAAAAGACACTGGAGAAAAAATACAAGAGATAGAGAGAGAGAGAGAGAGAGAGATTGAGAATGTGCACATGAGCTGGGAAGGAAGAAGAGATGGAAGAAGTAGGGATGCACCAAATCCACTATTTTGGATTCAGCCGAACCCCCGAATCCTTTCTCGAAAGATTTGGCAGAATAATGAACCAAATCCGGAAGGGAAGGGGAAAAATATTTTGCTTCCTTGTTTTGTAACAAAAAGTCATGCAAGTTCCCTCCCCAACCTTAATTTGCATATGCAAATTAGAGAACAGATTCAGTTCGGATAGGCAGAAGGATTCATCCGAATCCGAATCATGCTAAAAAAGGCCGATTCCCGAACCCAATCCTGGATTTGGTGCATCCCTAGGAAGAAGTAATACATTCCACACAATGATGGAGTGCTCAGACGGCATCCAACGAAAATCCCCTTTCAGGTCAAGTGCTTGAATAGTGTTAGATCCAACCTGCCACCTGGTCAGATAATCAATTCAAAATCCAATACACTGCAGCACTCTGTGAGTTGATATATCAAAACATGTGAGCCAACAATCAGTGGCAACGTTCCGGGCCTCTCAGGACCCTTTATCAATGTTTGGAGCTGAAGACAAAGAAATTACATGGGAGTTGTTGGGGGAGAAATTATATGGTAGGTTAGGAGAAAGCAACTGATAGAATAGAAAAAGGAATTATTAGGGTGAATAGCTACTGGAGCTGAGGAGGAAGATTTGATAAGGGAGTTGTGGGGGGAGAAATTATATGGGATTTTAGGAGGAAAATTTGATTTCAGCAAAGAATAAAAATAAATAAAATAAAAGGAACTTATGAGAGAGGATAGATACTAGAGCTGAAGAGGAAGCATTGATAAGGGAGCTGAGGAAAAAACAGATGTGCATTCAAAAAGAATAGGATATAATAATAGTGCAATGCCTTGTGGGCACATCACAAGTAAAATATACAAACTGATCAGGCGATAATTTAGTCATCTGGCTTATGCAACTACTATAGCTCAGCTACAAGCAATGTTGAGCACCACATAGGCATGTCGATTCTGTCCTCTCCTGACAGGTACCCCATTATTATTTAAATCGAGTAAAGAATTGATTATTTGGTAATATCACCAAATCTACATTGCTTTTATTTGTAGAGTGCATCCAAGGCAAGAAGGAAACATACTCACCCAGGGAGCATTCATCTATGTCCTCTGTGCAGGCTGTCCCTTTGTACCCTGGGGGGCAAGTGCAAATGGCTTGTCCAGTCAGAGGGTTGGTGTCACACAAAGAGCCCATGTGGCAAGGATTACTAAAGCAAGCATCATTTCTGTGACACAGGAGTCCTGAAATGCAAAGAAATAAATGTGAGTGCCACATGTTTTGTCTATAATATATCATTAATAAAGTCACATCAGCCCACTAAGATTCATTGGTACCAAATGTTATTGGAGACTTCAATGCCGTTCATACAGTTAACCAACAACAGTGGCCAAACCCCAGGACTCGTTTAATGATCACTGGGACCACTCCATATCTTTTCAAGGAATGTTTTGTTCCATCAAATGCAAGCAATGCCCCTTGGGCTAAAACACATGCACACCTAATTGACCAGCTAATGGCAACATCTGGCATGCACATCTTGTGTGTCTGACTGACATTTGTGATGAGTCATCTGGACTAAAGCACTTACTAGAGCTATTTGGTCATTTGTGCGATGATCTCAGAATGTGCATTAAAAAAGAACAGCAGTCCAGTTAACACTGTACAGAATATAATAATGGTGTGATACCTTGTGGGTACATGGCAAGTAAAATATACAAACTGATTAGTTGTCTCGCATATGCAACTACTATACAAGCAACATTGAAAGTAAATTACAATATTTAGATATCATTTACACAGTGGGTTATCCAGTAACATGGTCAAGATTTGCCTGGGTCCAACTCCAATTATTGTTAGAAACCAATTAGCAGGTGGCTTTGGTCAGCCTGATGCAAGTAATCTGCAAGTAATCTACTGCTTTGTTGATATGGGCATAATTTGCCAATATCTCTTTATGGTAACATTCTATGTTTTCCAAGTGTAACTCTTTGGCTATGGGTATGGGAACTAAATATGACTAGGTCTCAAAGAAAATCACAGCAAGAGAAGAATATTTAAAAATGATGAAAAAACACACACAGACTAAAAGATCTGCAGTCAACCAACACCTTCAGGGCAGACAAAAGTAGGTGAAAGATGCTGAGTGTTACACAATACATGGTTCTTACCAATCTTTCCCTCTGGGCAAACACAAATAAAGGAAGCAACTCGATCAATACAAGTAGATCCATTGGCACAGGCAGCAGTAGCACAGTCATCGATATTCTGGCTGCAGTCATCCCCACTCCATCCATTTACACAGACACAGTTGTAGCCTCCATTGCCGTTGGTGCAGGTTCCTCCATTTTGGCAAGCATTGGGTTGGAGCAGGCATTCATCCACATCCTCTGTGCAGAACTGGCCTGTCAGGGGTATTAATATGCTAAATATCAGCAGGTATCATTCCGTCTATTAACATGATCACATGACATAATATTTATCTCATAAGCTTACTTTCTATCAATACATTTCTATTGGTTTGTTAAAAGCAA
>CM044437.1:114193577-114210281 GCA_024363595.1 Xenopus borealis
GGAAAAATACAGTGCTAAGGAAAGGGATTCACTGCAAAACTGTGCAACAAATACAAATAAGAAATACTGCTTTCGCTGTGGTTCGACACAACTGCCTTACTTCCTACTTTCACTTTCCAAGCTGTACAGAAAGTCCTGTGTATCTGCATAGCACAAGTTATGTGCACAGTGACACCCGCAGGCCATTTGTATAAACACCACACCATCCATCCCCGATAATTGTTGATTAAACCTCTTCTAATGGATAGGAAACACTGGAAAGTGTGTAAATATTGTTAGCTACTAAGATGAATTAGGGGTTTGACTGGAAGTATACACTAGTATACACGTGTTGCAGTCAAGGAAAGAATTGGGGAAGGCAGATACCCTGTAAGGGACAACGCAAAGTATTGGGTTACATTTGATGAGATAAACATCATGTCCTTTGCCAATCCAAATCCTAAGTCTGGAAGTGACCCTGGTGACCTACAGGTCAAAAGATTCTAAAGTCACATAATCCTTGTTTAGTTAGTGGCAGGGAAATAACAAGACCATTCTTGTTTGGGGGGTAAAGAGCAGCTTTTAAAATCAAACACAACACAGTTTACATGAACTAAACCAAAATACATTACTGACAACCCAAGCCCTATATTACCTGCACACAGCTGGAGTAGCAATAAAACCATATACTACATTTCTAGTAAAACTCCAGATACATATAAGCTTTTTAGATACAGTTGCCAGAATAGGGAATAGGTTTATTCTAGGTCCAACACAAAGAATTAAAAATGATATGTTGATGGCTCGTTAACATTACAGTATAGTTCTGACACAGTATATAACTTGTATTCTGGCAGGGGAATAAAGGAACAGCAATTGTACCATATGTCTCCTATTAAACATCCTATTGGCTTTATACATATCACACAACGAATTTGTTCTGGATTTGATAACCCTTTCCCTGGATACTCATGTCCTGTTTTATTATGAGGGGTACGAAAATATATTTATGATTGCAATCACAAATATATATAGGTATGGGATCCATTACCCAGGAACCTGTTTTCCAGAAAGCTCCAAATTACAGAAAGACTGTCTCTCATAGACTCCCTTTTATCCAGATAATTGAAATAAAAATTGAAAATGAAAAATTATTTTCATTTTCTCTGTAATAATAAAACAGTACCTTGTATTTGATCCCAATTAAGATATAATGAATCCTTATTGGAAGCAAAACCAACCTATTACGTTTATTTAAGGTTTAAATGATTTTCTAGTAGACTTAAGGTATGAAGATCAAATTACAGAAAGATTCCTTATCTGGAAAACTCCAGGTCCAATGCATTCTCACTAACAGGTCATATACCTGTATCTATGTATATTCAATAGAGTTCCTACACCTCCTTGATCCTTTAACTTGCTGTATATACTAAATAAGAGGGAAACCAAAGGGTTTTTTTGTAGCATTCAACATCTGAACTTTCCATTACAAAGTGAAACAAGGTAGTCATAGGGAAATAAAAGGAACATAAATTGAGTTGCATGAAGTTATATTGGGGTAAATTTATCAAAGAGTGAAGTTCCGCCACTAGAGGGAAATTCTGCCGTTCTCCATTCATTTCTATGGGATTTTAAAAGGCCTATTTATCAATTGGTGAAGTGAAAGTTCCTTCTAGTGGTGGAAATTCACTCTTAACTTCACTCTTTGATAAATATACCCCATATTGTGTGCAGCCCTATATACCAGTGCTAATAAAACTAACAAAAATCGTTCTTCTTTAGCTGTTTGTCAGATTCTAGAAACTCAACTGTGTGCATGCCATTTTATGGAGCTTAGGTAAACTGTCCCTTTGGTTTTCAATATGTGAAATCACATTTCTAGCTTCTATGGAAAGGCAGCCACTCTCTTAGACCTTCTGAATTTCATGGGTCGGTTATGTCATATGGAAGTAATAATGCATTGCATCATTTTGAGTCCGAAACTGTCAGTTTCTTGTATAATTTCAGGGTGTGACAAACCCACGCACAAACACCGTCTCTAATACTTTCAGTACCAAGTTTCCAGTAACTTTTCATTTTCTCCATCCAGGAGGAATCCAGCTTTCACTCAGGAGTCATGTAGAAATGAAGAGAGAGAGCTGGGAATAATTACACTGTTTAGACATTTTGCTAGCTGATTAAAGCTGCATTTCAGGGTCAGGCAGGAGTGCTGGCAGGGCTCACAAGCAGAGGAGGTCAGAGTATGTAGGAGGCTAAAATTCTTTTGCTCCTCTTTGAAAGGAAAAAAAACTGGATTCACACCAGGGCTTTTCATCTGTATACAGCAATCACTAGGAGCGGCAAGATCCACCCATTTATAACTTAAGGGGGTAATTTAACCTCTTCCTAGACATATATTGGGGATCCATATGCCAACTTTCTAGACACAATAAAAGATAGATTCTATAAATTAAGATCAAAACCAGTTCCGCAGAGAAGCCCCCACATCTTCCTGCTGCCATTCCATCCAGTTCTCTCCTAAAGGAATTCATAATATGAAACTCTCAGGGAGGTTAAATATGATACAAGCCCTGTGCAAGGCTCAGGAGATTAGAATAGACTCCAGGTAGACAGGGGATCTCCAGGCTGTAGATGTGCAGCTGTTATTGAAATACAGTGAATTTCCATTCAATCTGGATATCTGCGAGAGCAAAGATGCCTGGGGGGAGACGTAACAGTTTAAGAAAGCTTTCCAGTTCCTAATGTACTCTAAGGATTCTCATTCTCTTCCAAGATAAAGATAGGTCAGATACGGTGTGAAAGAATTATAGGATAATCTGGGGACAATGCTGTGAATCATATTTCAAGATTTAGATTTGTAAATTGTTAACTGTATCTCCCTCATCCTAAGATTTTTCCTGCTACAAACAATTCAGTAGTTCTGTGTGTCAGTTTCATTCCAATAACCATGTCGCAATCAGTTTGTTAAATATAGGATTAAATCAGTCTATAGTGTGACCTCACAGCTCACAGCATGATCAAGTTATTTGAAGCAGGAAAAACAAAACTATGGTCTAGAAGCGCAAACAAAGCAATCGTTAAATAGAGGTATGGGACCTATTATCAAGAATGCTTGAGACCTGGGGCTTTCCTTAATAAAGGATCTTTCTGTAATTTTGGATCTTTACATCTTATGTCTACTTGAAAATAATGAAAACATTAAATAAGCCCAATAGGATGGTTTTGCTTCAAATAAGGATTCAGTATTTACCAGCAACACCGGGATATTCCTGAAAAATAAAAAAAATAGCATGGCTATTCATGCTTCACTAAATAATTTGTACAGGTATGGGACCTGATATCCAGAATGTTTGGGACCTGTGGGTTTACAGATAATGGGTTCCCCCATAATTTGGATCTTCACACTTTAAGTCTACTAGAAAATCCTGTAAATAATAAATAAACCCAATAGGCTGGTTTTACTTCCAATAAGGATTAATTCTTAGTTTGGATCAAGTACAAACTACTGTTTTATTATTTTAGAGCAGGGATCAGGAACCTTGGCTCTCCAGCTGTTAAGGAACTACAAGTCCCACAATGCATTTGCCTTTATGAATCATGACAGACTCCTTCATTGCATTGTGGGACTTGTAGTTCCTTAACAGCTGGAGAGCCAAGGTTCCTGATCCCTGTTTTAGAGGAAAAGGTAATCATTTTTGGATTATTTTATTATAATGGAGTCTATGGGAGATGTCTTTCTGTAATTTTTAACTTTCTGAATAACGTATCCGATACCGCTCTCTCTGTCTCTCTGTCACTCTGGGGAGGACTTTGTTCACATTTAAAACAAGAACCTGTAACATTTGTTTGGCCACTCATTTAAAAAACAATTATTATTATTATTATTTTAAATAGTGCAGATGATTAATTAGAGTAGTTAGGGCTCCATTTGCATTCTGGTAAAAGGAGAGGTTCCTTCATATAAATGTGTTCCTTGACCCTATACACAAATCATATTCTGCATGTTTGCTGTGTGTATATATCACCAACTGCCATTTTATAATGGCTGTCCATGGACAAAACAGCACAAAACATCTGGACATTATTTTGCTAAATTGATAGTTCTGTTAAAAAAAAATATATATATATATATATTCACCCCTTTACTGCCTGATACAATTTGCCATCTGAGAAGATGATGAGATAAGCAGTAGGTGCGTTTATTTTTCCTTTGTCTATGAAACGTAGTCTATAAGTCAAGCAAGAGGTCAAGTAGCCTATCTATACAATTTTAAACTCTGGCTCTACTATTCCAGCTGCCTGCCTTTAGGGCTATAATAACAGTTATGCTCAGCTTAACCCAAACCAGCCCTGACAGATGTTTATCTAACCTGCTCACACAAATACTAACTAGGTGCCATACTACAACCTTCCCGGGTCGCTTCTCTGTATTGCTGATACACCAGCCTCTCACACATGGATCTGGTTACTCTTTATTTCTGGTAATAAGAAACATGGAGCATTAAACATTGGACTTGGTCTTTATGTTTTTTTCTAATTTCCAAAACATTAAAACGAAGAAAGGGGTCAATAAAAATGCAGACAGAACAGAAATGGATTATGGGAAGTCTCTATGGTTTTGGCAGCATGATCAAATCACCACTATAAAACTAACTCCCAGCATGCCACGCTGCAAAAGAAACAAAGGGTAATAAAATCATGAAATCAAATTACTTAAGGTTTTACCCTCTTTTTCCACGCTTTCAAGCTAAGTATTTTCAGGTGTCCAGGGGTAAGAGTAAAGTCATTTCTCATTCTTCATGAAAGGATTCTGTATATCCCTGGCACGGCTTTAATTCTATCCTCGTGGGACTTCACTGCAAAACTGGAAGATGTTTCTTCCACCCCTTTGTCTGAACTGTTATTCGCTTAAAGGGGGGTTTCCTTTAAATTAACTTTTAGTATTATGTAGAGAGTAATATTCTGAGACAATTTGCAATTGGTTTTCATTTTTTTTTAAATTACTTGTGGTTTTTAAGTTATTTAGATTTTATTTAGCTGCTCTCCAGATTGCAATATCAGGCTACTAGGGTACAAATTCCCCTAGCAATCATGCACTGATTTGAGTAAGAGGCTGGAATTTTCGAATTTTCGAATTTGGCCAATTCAAATTGAATAAAGGGCTATTCGATAGTTGAATTTTGCAAATTCAATGGTTAAAGTAGCACAAAAAAAATTAGAAATTCGAATCTTTTTCAATTTGAATCTTTCACACGAATTTAGTAAATCTGCCCCCTATGGGGCTGTTTTACTAAGGGTAGAATTTCGAAGTGAATAAACTTCGAAATTTGACCATCATATTTTTTTTGGGGGGGGGGGTCATTTTCAATCTAATGTGGCCGTTTGCGATCTAATGAAAATCTTTCAATTCGATCGAACGTTTCGAACGATTTTCACCAAAATCCTTCGATTTCTCAGAACTTAGAAAAATTTCAGCACAAGTTCTGTGAGGTCCTCCGTAGGCTAAAATGGCAATTCAGCTGCTGAATAGTCGAAGGATTTTTAAAGGGACAGCACTTCAAAATTCAAATAATTGAATTTCTTGCAATTTTAATTGAATTCAATAGTAGCCCATAATTAATTCGAAATTTGAATTTTAAAAATTCTAAATTTCATTTGAATTTTTAACTTCGACCCTTAGTAAATCAGCCCCATAAAGTTAAATTAAAAGTGAATTATCCCTTTAATGATTATTATTATTTTTTACAGCACAAACACATAATATACACAATAATTATACATTTTTAAGAAAAACTGTGCAGCAATGTGATCGCAAGAATGCTGATTTGGTTAAACTGAATAATTTTGCCCTGGAATTGCTTTGGCACATGGGGTTTAGCCAACTTCTTAACAGACTTTGTTACAAACAGACAAAGGAATCTTGGGGGGGTATGTGAAAAAGGTTCTGCGCAATGCTGTGACTTTCACTAAGCTGGGCTTGCACATCCAGGCTTATTTCGTTAATACTTTACCATTCGCAGTCACTCAACGGGTGGGTCAGATGAGTGGATTATGTGTGATTTTACCGCACACATGAATGGCTATATTGTACTGTTTCAGCGGTTTGGCTTGTGGACTCTAGTGCACACCTTAACAGGGCTGCCATCAGAAATAGAGGGGCAACAAAATCTTCTGGGATTCGCCCTCCCCAGAGCTCCCCTACCCCATTAATGGCCAGGCCCCCTCCCCCAAGGTTAAAAAATACATTGGGGGCCAGGGCCTCTCTTCTTCATTCTTTTCCAGAGCTGTTTCCTTCATTCTTTTCTGAAGCAGTTTTCTTCATTCTTTTCCGGAGCTTCTTTTGCAGCATGACTGAGCCCCCCCCCTAAGAGCCTGGAATCTCTCAGGCCCAGTATAAGAGTGACCCCTGTGCCCCCCTGATGGTGGCCCTGCATCTTAATAAAAGCAGACAGGAGCTGGTGTTGCCCTGCATCTTAATAAAAGCAGACAGGAGCTGGTGTTTTTTTCAAACTTCTTGGTCAGTAGATGACCACCAACAGGCACCGATGGAACCCAATGAAAGCTTTCACATTGTATCTAGAGAGACCAACTGCAAAGTAATCTCAGCGTGGTCTGGCTAAATTGCATTTACAGGTATGGGAACTGTTATCCAGAATGCTCAGAACCTGGGATTTTCCGGATAAAGAAAATTTAGATCGTCATACCTTAAGTCTTCTAGAAAATCATTTGAACATTATATAAACCAGAATAAACTGGTTTTGCTTTCAATAAGGATTAATTATATTTTAGTTTGGATCAAGTACACGGAACTATTTTATTATTACAGAGAAAAAGGAAATCATTTTTAAAAATTTGGATTATTTGATAATAATGGAGCCTATGGGAGACGGTGTTTCCATAATTCAGAGCTTTCTGGATAATGGGTTTCCAGATAACTGATCCCATATCTGTATAATTTATGGATCAAAATAGACCAAAATCAGAAATACAGCTCTACAGAATGTGTTTGCAAATGATCAACTCTATGATATAAAAGGGTTATGGAATGAGTCCCAGTCTCTCAGTAGAGGAGATAGTGTGCAGGTCACTCACAAAAGGGAACATACTGCATTTGAAGTCTTGATACTGTCCTCGCTCTTGCTATTTTTATTATTTTTTAAATATTATTTTACTACTACTGTCAATCATAATGGCAGCTCAGTGCTCAGCTTACAAAATGACATGATTTTATAAATCTTTAAAAAAGACATACAGAGCTGCCTTAGAATGTTGGCATTTTTCAAACAAAATGTTAAGTTTTTAGGGTGGGGGACACAGTCAGATTCGGGGAGATTTATTCGCCTGGCCAACTGCCTCCCCCTGCATTCCCACTGGCTTGAATGAAAAGTCACCAGCGGGATGGCACTCACGGCCCTACGTTTTCCGCGGTGCCCAAAGTTTCCTTGTGAGACTTTGGAAAACGAAGTGCCATGAGTGCCATACCACTAGCAATTATAACATGCTGCGTCCCAACCTGCGTCCGTTGCCTACATGCGTCGGTGTGAGTACAAAATAATTGACTCCTGCACTCCCCTGCGACTGAACGGAGGAAAGTACAAAGCAGGGGAGCGCAGGTAAAACAGTTGTGTGTAAGAGCCCTAAAGCTATTGAAAATCCTGTAGCTGGAATTTCCTGAAGCACAGTACACACACATATATATATATATTTTTTTTTATTCCATGCTGCATCAGAGATGAGCCAGAAGAGGCACTTAATTAAACATATACAAAACTCCCTCCCTGTTTTAATCACTTCTTCTTCTTCCTTTGAACACAAACATTTACAGACAGCCTGCTGGGATATTCCACGTTTTTCTGGAGCCTTAGCAGTGGAATTAAAGTCGTTTAGGCGTTTCCTACGAGACCTTCATTCTATTCATTGGCATAAGAAAAACAAGTTCTGGATATGAGAGGGTGCGGAACTACACCCGGCATAATACTTCCATTCTTTCTCCATATTCATTCCCTTTAAAGCTGCTCTTTGAGCTGATGGAAGTTGCGTCATGAAAGTTCAGCAGTAAACTTTGCTGCTTAAGTTTAAATTCGTATATGCTCAGATTCTTTGCACAGAACTGCCTTTGTGTGCCCAGATAGAACACCCATACATCAAACAGCTTCTAAGCCTTATGTGACCAAGAGTGACCCATATTTTAGCTTGGATGATAAAAATCCATATATGGAAGCCGCTCATAACCCCACTGAAATTGAAGCCTAGTGGCAAGAAAAGATAGAAAAAGACCTTTCCCACGGCTCAGCAGTATGTATATATGATACAGGTGGTGGGTTCTGTCAGGTCAGCCTTTTCACATCATTATTATACAATTTCATTATGGGACAAGGTTCAGATGTAGATTGAATTACACAGAATGATATTGTGCTCTGAGTTTCTTCTCTATCTTTCCTACCACTGCAGTGGGCTGTTGTACAGTTCCCCTTTTATATCAACCTTATGCATCTTAAGGTGGCCATACATTGGCTGATACACTATATATCCAACCAGTCAGACCATTTATTTACTTAGCATGACATTGTTGATAAGGCTATAGACTGCTGTAGTCCGTCAGTCAACATAGAGGGTACCAAATAGACAACCCCAGCCCTTATTTGTCATCCCCAAGACTTATTTCATGCTTGTGTTGCTCCCCAAGGCTTTTTATATTTGAACGTGGCTCGTTTCTAAAAAATAGGTCGGGGACCCCTGAGACAATTTGAAATTGGTTCTCATTTTTTTTATCATTTAAGGTTTTTGAGTTCTTTAGTTTTTAATTCAGCAGCTCTCCAGTTTGCAATTTCAGCAGTCTGTTTCCTAGGGTCCAAATGACCCTAGCAACCATGCACTCATTTGAATAAGAGACTGGAATATGAATAGGAGAGGCCTGAATAAAAAGTAGCAATAACAACAAATGTACAGCTTTACAGAGTATTTGTTTTTAAATGGGGCCAGTGATCCTCCTTTGAAAGCTGGAAAGAGTAAGAAGAAGAGAGCAAATAATTGAAAAACTATAAAAAAAAGAATAAATGAAGGCCAATTGATAAAGTTGCTTAGAATTAGCCATTCTATAAAATATTAAATGTTAAGGTGATCCGCCCATTTAAGCGACACATTATAGGAAAGTGTAGTATTTTCTAGCACGGTTTTTAATGAGAAAACATACAGGGTAGCCATGGCCACTGTACTACAGGGTTTCCATAGAAAATGTCCCCCTTTTGAGTGAACAAAATAAACCTTCATATACATTTGATATGTTGCACAGTGGTTAGCACTACCCTGTAATACTCCAAGTTCAATTGTAATAAGGGCATTGTCTGCATAAAGTTTATTTGTGCTCCGTATGTGTGTTTTACAAACATGTTCCTCAAGTATTGCTACATGTTCCAGAAGGTTTTACAATGTAAAGTCAAATTTATTGCTACTTTTTCCATGTTCAGGTTACAGGTAACTTAAGGTCGCAGGTATATAGTAAAAGGTGCCATCACATAAGCATTGAGCTTGTGCAATAGCCATTTATTGCTTAAAGCAGGGGTGTCAGATTTACAGCTCTCCGGATACCAAGAAAAATAACCTGGATTAGGACAAAAGCACATACGTTTTGACATACGTTTTGACAGCAGCTAACACAGCAATTCTTTGTAAGCCGGAAGTGACATCATTAGAAGTAGGCATGATCAGAAAAAAAGGCGTAAAACTCGCTTTTGAGAAGATCATGACCCGAACAGCAAACCAGGAGAGCTGCCGACCCATGTCTATACCCGCTCCCTAAACTTCTGCAGGGTACTGCAGGTTTCTGTGGGGTACCACGGGTACCCAACCCACTGCAGGACTCTACTGAGCCTGAGATGCCAAAATCAGGACTGTCCCGCAGAAAACTGGAGAGTTATGCCACATCATAGTCAGGCAATAGTCTGGAGCCATTCACAGTGACACTGATATTGTATTTATGGAATTACAGCAGTGCACATATCTCACTTACTTGCAGTATGCAGAGCTGTCATCATTGGTGATACATCTTCCTTCATTTAAACATGGCTCACTGGCACCTCGACACTGTAAGCCTGGAAAATAAAATATAATTTAGTGAATGATAATAAACACCAGTCACCCCAGAGGTGTTGGAATCCCAGCCATAAAAAAAAATGATCATTATTTGCTTTTTAACGACTGAACTATAGGCAGGCGAGCAATTCCAGGATATACAAGCTGAAACAGAAACAATACATTTTTTTTTTTTAAATCAAAACACTCAACACTTCACATCGTGTTCAGGCACAAACACAAAAATATTTTGATAACAACATACATATTGAGTTAATCCAGGAATCTGCCCCACTGCCTTTTTAAAGTCTCCAAGGAAATAACCATTTTCAAGCAAAATGGAAACTTCTGCAGCAGTTTATTTGACTTTCTATAGGTCAGTTAAACTTGAATGTGAGTTAAAGAAAAACAGAAAGGGAGGGGGCATTGCACCTTGCCCCAATCTTCACTGCCGCATGCTGTCACCCTCAACTTTGCACCAAGGACCAGATTTGTGGAGAGGCCACCAAGGCCCGGGTCTAGGGCCTAGGGCTACAGGACTTTACAGGGTGGCCTGTTTCCCAACCACACCCATCATTGGTTCAGAAGCACTAGGGCTGCACAGGAGATACAATAGTTATTTACATTTACCATGCACCAATCCCCATCGCTCCGGTCCCGATAATGAAAATTTGAGTGAATAAAAGGGAAGGGACAGGGGTGAGAAATGACAGTGGGCCTAAGGGCGCACGCTATGTAAATCCGGCCTTGTGTGCACCCTGCACCCACCATTTAAAACATGTGCATGTGAGTAGCCCACACGGCTCCCTAACAGACTAAGGGGCAGATTTACAAAATTCGTGTGAAGAATTCGAAGTTCGATCGAATTTGCATAAAATTCGAATCTTCGAATATGCAAATTAGGAAAATTCGACCATCCAATAGAAATTCGATATTTTATTCAAATATTCGACTCATGGTCGAAGTACTTCCCCTATTCGACCACCTAGTTCGCCAGATCCAGGCTGCCGAATTGGGGACCATTATTTTTGATCAAATTCGATATTCGAATTCGAAGGATTTTACTGCACATGGTCGAATTTCGAATTTTTTTTAATTCGAAATTCGACCAATAGTAAATCTGCCCCTTAAAGTTGTAACTGGTACACGGGCGTAGAAGGCAGCTGCTCTGCAATAGGCATAAGTGTTTTGTGGACTTGCGCCCAGTATTCATATATTATCCCTCAGGTCTTATGCTGTGTTCATTGATGTTGCTCTTCTTGGAAATAAAATTAGCGGTTTCTATTTTCTATAATTCTTTTTTGTTTTAACATAAACCCTCAATAACCCCTCTAGTTATTTCCAGGGCGGTAAATTATAGGCCCCCCTGCAGATCATAGTGGTATTGCGAAGGTTATTGTGCTACAAACATGACCTATTGTAGGGGAGGCAATAGTCATGAGTCTAGTCTATCTATTCCTCAGGGATCCCAAAGTTCTAACCTTCTTGTTGTTGTTCTTCAACTGTGAAAATATACAGAAGAATTCATGCCACAAGATGCACAGGGTTAACAGGCTTGTTCCATACTATTGAAGTGTTTAGAATTGTGCAGTCCGGCAATATACTATGCACTTTATAAATACTTTATAACAAAAAATAATCCAAACTGCGAGCTCCTGGATACATGGTTAAGCGCTGAGTGCTGAGGCAGCTTCTGACCAATGGGTCACCCTGTGGCTTGGGACCACACACAATCGTAGCACACTTCTGACACCCTGCACATTCCACAGACAAAGCCCCATGAATAACAAGCGGAGGAAGCGGAGGCAAGAAGTGGAATTTGTAACTACGGCAGCAGCCATTTCTGTGGATAAAGTGATAGTCAAATAAATGCGCAGCTTTATTGCTTCATGCCAAGTATGTGCCTCGTGCCAGCATGGAGAGGTCGGACCAGTGCCCAAGATTTACAGATCCAGTCAGAAAATCAGACAATGACGGTGTTTATTAATAACTCTGTTATAAAATAGAAGTCTTTTATTATGGAGAGCATTACAGACCTCGGTCAAGTATCGGTCAAATCAATGTATAAGCTCATTGCACGAGCCTTGTTTCATACAGAACCATGTTCCAAACAGAATGTTACTGTTTCTAATGATCTGACTGTCTACAGAACAATCAATCTATAAACTATATAATGCTTACAGGTTTCAGGGTGTTATAGCCACACCGCTAATTCTAACTCTTTGATTGGCTATAGCGTGGTTAAGTCTTACCAATGTTCTTCTGAAGCTCTTTTTGTCTACAATGTGGTGTTGCTGTTAAGCTACTGGGAGGTATAGAAATAGCATCATTCTTCTACTTTTCTGATTGGCTACAGGGTGGTATAGTCATACCAGTATTTTTCTACTGCTTCTAATGTTTATAGCATGATAGATCTTTAATTATGTTATTCTAAAGCCCTGATCGGATAGTAGTTAATCCAGCAGATGGATAGCCTTTCAATGTTATGATGTTCTTACATCAATTCTAACCCTGCCCAATTAAATGTTTGTTACCATGGAACAGCTAAAATACGCTGACATACCTTTTGATTTAATTTACATTATTGACGCAAAAAATAGGAGGTCCTGACTGAGGAGTTTACAATATTATTAGCACCGTGCTCAACATTATTTCACATTCGCCTACACTCTGCCAGGCATGAAAACTGCTAGAAAAACTGCTCAATGTCAAAAAATACTATTTTAGAAAAAGTGATGTATTTATAGTCATAACACAAACAAAAAGCTGGCTATGGTGTATAATTTCTGTGGTGGCTTTGCTATGCCGTGCATACACACTTAGATAAATAAGCCACTCAGACATAGCGGAAAATCACATTCGATTTGGCTGTAGTGAAGCCAAGAACAGCACAAGGGGACTTTCTATTAATATCCTTCCCGCTCACTATGCCCTGTGCTGCACATACAATCATCACCAATGGAATTTCAGGCAGTTGCTAAATAGGGAAGAATGTTTTCAGCAATATTGCAGTATTATTCTTTATAAAGCTACAGCAATGAGACAAACATCACACATATCAGTATCACCGCACAATGGGGCAAATTCACTAAGTGCCAAAAATGCGCCAGCATTGGCTTCCCCGGCGTTCGCCGTACTTCGCCAGGCAAATTCACTAAAATGCGAAGTTGCGCTCAGGGAGGCGAACAGTAGCGAAGTTGCGCTACCGTTACTTTACCAGGCAAAGCGCATTTATGCTAGCGATACCTAATTTGCATATGGCACGAAGTTAAACGTATAATAGAAGTGTATGTTACAGCCACTACATTACACTACACAAGGAAACCTTTAATAAATAAAATAAAGTTGTCCTATTGCCCTAAACATGTGCCCACTGTATAGTTGCGTTGCCATATGTTAGGAAATGTAGAGGAAGTAAAGTCTAGCGCAAGAGGTAACGTTCAGTAAAATGGTCATCTTAGTGAATTAGCGTACTTATGTCCCTTCGTCAGTTAGCCTGGCGAAAGGGTGCGACGTTGCGCTAGCCTATCTACTTTGCTAGTGAATTTTCACCAGGCACACTGTTAGTGAATTGGCGAAGTTGCGAAATGACATCACGCTGGTGAATAAGCACTAGCGTAAAGGTGGATGGTGGCGATGTCGCCAAACGAGCGGATCTCTCCCCGATATGCCCACCTTGAGGTGGGCGATATCGGGCTGATCCGATCGTGGGCCCTAGGGCCCAACGATCTGATCATAACGGAGGCCATATGGGTGTTCGGATCGCGAGACCGCATCAACGAACAGATGTGTGCGCGATCCAACGGGATTTTTAGTCCCGCCTGGTCGACATCGGCCCGACTTTCGGCCAGATATCGATCGGGAAAGCCCGTCATAGGGCCGCATACACGGGCCAATAAGCCGTGGGCCATGTATGGCCACCTTTAGACGCTTCACCCTTTAGTGATTTTGCCCCAGTGAGGTTTCATTTGTGTTCCTCATGTAACTTGCCTCCTCCAGTTCTAGGCGTGCTAGCATAGCTGCTGCAATACAAATACAATTATACAATACCGTGTTACATTTTCATTCATCTGGCTTCTTGAGCAGATGTCAGAAAAGCTGACTTTATATATTTTCACTGTTAAACGTTAACATCTGTTGAAATAAAGAAAAATATTTTTTTTAGGAAACAGCAAAAGAACTACAGATACTTTGCACAGGAATCCATAAATTAGAACTACAAAGGAAAGGAGGAGATGATGGCCTTCTCTGACGTTCCCAAAGAAACAGTATGGAAGTTTATGATGTAAATAATAAGATGGAATCTAAGCAATTTGCCCTAACTGTCCCATGTTTCTATCCACCTGCAGCCTACAGTTGGACTTGGACACAAACAATTGGGTTGCTAAGAACGAGAACTGATAATTATTAGGGAAGCACCAAATCCACTATTTTGTATCCGGCTGAATCTTTGCAAAAGATTCGTCCGAATACTGAACCGAATCTGAATCCTAATTTGCATGTGCAGATTGGGCGTGGGAAGGGGAAAACATTTTTTACTTCCTTGTTGTGTAGCAAAAAGTCATTAATTTGCATATGCAAATTAGGATTCGGATTCAGTTTGGCCTGGAAGAAGGATTTGGCCGAATCTGAATCCTGCTGAAAAAGGCCGAATCCTGGCTGAACCCCGAACCGAATCCTGGATTCGGTGCATCCCTAATAATTATTCTACAGAATAAAAACTCCAGTGGGCCTGTTACTGCCTACCCATGTGCTATGCAACTGACCTCGATATTTATAGTAACTTATTAGGCAGTTATTCAGCTGCAGACCACTAATTTCCATGCATTTGCTTGTATATAAGAATCTGTCTATATTCTATCTGGGGCTGTTGTTCCTGCATGCCAGAAGAGGTGAAAGTGCACACTAGGAATCAATAAGGTGGCCTGCTGTTAGCATGGTAAGTGTCAATAACACTGTGACATTAAATTTAGCAATCCCTGTGTGTTTTTCCCCCTGCTCATCCCTTGCACACATTCCTGAGCTAATGATTAATTGCCACAGTTCTGAGGTGAACACATTTACCTTGGAGCCACATTGAAATTCTAATTATACGTTGGTGGGCTATAAATCACAATAAATCTGCTTTGATTTTCAGCAACTCTAAAATGATGCTTTCAAAAAATTAGGCAACAAAGAATATAATTGCCCCCATTTTGTGCCAAAATAATACTTAATAATCCATCATTCATCCACCCCACTGTTCTGCCATGTATCCCAGCATGTGAAATTTAGCGCCAATGTATAGTGAAAGTGGGCAAGCAATGCATCATCTGGAAACTCTTCATCCAGAAAGTTCTGAATCAAGGCCATCTCTTATAGACGTTTTAATCAAATTATTCGAAACTGAAAAATATATTTCCTTTTTTCCTTTAATAATAAACCAAGACTTTGTACCCATATAAGGAGCACAACAGTCCTATTGGGTTTATTTAATGTTTAAATGATTTTTTAGTAGTCTAATCCAAACTTTGGAAATACCCCTTGTCCAGAAAACCCCATGTCCTGAGCATTCTGGATAATAGGTCCCACCAGGCTCTGACAACAAGCTCAAGTGTGCAGCCGGTCTATACCTAGGGGTAAATTTATCAAAGAGTGAAGTTCTGCCACTAGAGTGAAATTCCACCGCTCTCCATTCATTTCTATGGGTTTTTGCAAGACGTATTTATCAATGGGTGAAGTGAAAGTTCACCTTTTGATGAATACGCCTTTAAAAATCCCATAGAAATGAATGGAGAGCGGTGGAATTTCCCTCTAGTGGTGGAACTTCACTCTTAACTTCACTCTTTAATAAATATACCCCCTAATGCCAGTGTAGGCCTAGTTGGGGATCTTTGCCAATGCACATCAGTATGCAGCAACATAAACACAATAGATGCCACAACATGCTTTAGGGCAATGACACATGGGGAGATCTGTCACCTGAGTTTAAAAAAAAAAACGCTACAACGGGTGGCAAATGTCACTGAAAATGCCTTGACTTACCCTTGCAAGAGTAGTCATTTTCCTGGGATAAACCATAACGTTATGAGTAATATAAATTATTTGTGGTGATTACAAGGTTAGTGAACGACAGGGCATTTATGGAGAGATTTATTACCCGTGAAAGCAAATTTTTAACTTCTCTACCATTGTGTCACTTCCCTAAGACATGGCAGTGATGGAGGACATACTGTTCTTGTATAATACTGTATAAGTGCAAAATTGCGCTTGATTTGTAGAAAATTATTTTATGGTTAAATTCTCTAGGGAAGTATATCGTGTATATTTATATACACATAAGCAATACAGACTATACACCCATACACCCCAAAAACACAGAATAAAAGCACAACCAATTATTTATTAGCAGGGATTCTTGCCATGTATGAAAAAGTGGATCTATAATTCCCAAGGTTATCACCAATCAATGGTTTATATTATAGAACTATCAACCAACTCAAATCTCAGGTGCCCCTCTCCCACCACCTCCCACACACATAGGGGTAGATTAATCAAAGAGTGAAGGTCCACCACTAGAGGGAAATTCCACAGCTCTCAATTCATTTCTATGGGATTCATCAATGGGTGAAGTGAAAGTTCACCCTTTGCTGAATACGCCTTTAAAAATCCCAT
>CM044437.1:114212064-114226053 GCA_024363595.1 Xenopus borealis
TATTATTACAGAGGCAAAAAGAAAATCAAAGGTAGACGGCCTTTCCAAAATTCAGAGCTGGGTATAAGGCTTCTGGATAAGAGACTCCATACCTGCACTAGAGATTAGCATGTGGAGGACCTCCTAGATCTGCTGGAAGATGACAGACTGTACTTATCTAACCTATTAAGACAATGTCCAAGTAAGAGTAATAGGTACATATGAAATACAGAGGCTACAACAGTCACTACCAAGTGATATGTTATTCCTAGAGAATTGAAAGAGCTATTTTATGAAGCTACAGGCCAAACTGACCAAGACAAAGCACAATACAGAAGAGGAGAGATATCAGTAGGCATCTCAGCTTATCTTGCTGACATCTACCTTATCCACCTCCTCATTTCACACGTGACACACTAAGATAAGACAGTTTGGGGGTGGTCCCTTTCTGCACTGCTTTCTCTTTGTATCATCATTCCAGGAATTCATTGTTTGTACTGAAACCCAAATGACATATGAAATATATATTTAGCACATAAAGGAACAGTAGTTTTAAGTAAAGTATGCTTTTATAAATGGTGCTGCAATAACATATACCAATAAGTAAAGCACTGGATTTCATAATAAAGAGGGGAATATTATATTAAGTCAAACTAAACTGATTTTTTTTCCTGTATGCTTTATATATGGCTTATGTTTACACATATATATTGTATTTTACTGTTCTGTAGTGCAACATGTATTATTTATCCCAGTAAAATCTGCCTTTCAGAGGACAAGATATAGGAACAGTGGCTGGCTACACATTCTACAAAGCTTGCATATTCTTATTACCTTTACGTACCAATGGAAAATGTAGGCCCATAACACAGACCTCATATATGCACATTTTTTCATGGATACATTTATAATGACTTACTTATACAGAGTCAAACTTGGAGGATACATACTGTGGTGGCATAGAAGGGATTTGTCTGATATAGCTGGCCAGATAGACTGGTCTTAAATATTTGATTAAACAATCAGTGCTTGCTTTAAAGGGGAAGGCACTTTCGAAGCATGTAAATCATTTTTACAGAGAGCAGAGTTCCATATATTAATTGGCCTGGAATATAAATCTAGCCGTATACAGGTCAACAAAAGCTAGCAACTTTGCCCCTTAACTTATTATCCCCTGTATGAGGCCCTTGAGCGCAAACTACTATTCCCAAACACTAGAAATCCAGTAAGCTTAGTTATGCCACTGCCCTGAAATAGTTAAAAAATGTCTTATTTACAAAGTTAGGGGGTCTTAAAATGATTTTGCTGTGGGGCCCAGTAACTTCTAGTTATGATACTGCTAGTATTATTATTATTATTAACATGTATTTCTATAGCGCCAACTTGTTGCGTAGCGCTGTAGTTAAAGTCCTCTGAATTATTGATGCTAAAATGCCTAAGGAGATGATGCTGGGTGAGAGTGACATAAGTGTGTCTTCAGACGTCTTGTACTCTGCTCTATTAATAAGTTTGTGGATCTGGGTGTGTCATGGATTTGGACTATTCTCAATAGTCTTCCTCATCCAAAATATACAACCATAAATTATTTTCATGCTCACAGTAATGAAGTCAGAAAAGTGAACGGCATCCAGAGTTAAAACAGCAAGAGAGCTGTTCTTCATACTATTAATACTATTACTTTTTCTAAATCAGAAAATATCAGAGGGTGTATTGTGTTATGTTTTCCTGTTTTAGTGGAATTCATGTTCTAACAATGCAGTACAAGAATAGTGGACTGTTATGACAGATATTACTGATATATATTATTGATAACAGCTATGTCTGTTCAGAAGACCTAGACTCAATATCTCCTCTACCAGGAGGCAGCTAGAATCATTTGGTTGGCAGTTTGAGTGCCACAGATATGTGCTTCAGAATCTGGCCTACATATCTCAGCAGTTTGTAGGCATAGCCTAAGGCAGGGGTCCCCAACCTTTTTAACCCATGAGCCATACTCAAATATAAAAATGGTTGGGGAGACATAAAAGCAAAAACTAATTGATATTGACATGTAGACTGCTAGCCTGCAGGAGACTCTGTTGGAGTAAACATGTGCCTTTATGCTTCCAAAACTTGAATTTAAGTTAAGAAATTCAAAGAGCTCACTCACTATGAGACCACTAGAAGCAACATCAATGGCAGTGTAGATCAACATGTTGCTCATAAGCTACTGGTTGGGGTTCACCTAAGGTATTCTCCTTGTATTTTCAGTAGAGTAAACCTAAAATTAACATTTGTGGTCACTGTCAGACAGACAACTGATAGCTAAAAATGATTCTGAGCTAAAATGCACAACGTCGGACACATCTGAGAAAAGTTTGTTTTCTTTGCAAAGCCTAAAACTGGTATACTGTATATGGATGGGTTGTGGACATACAAACTGCTTGACTAGAATAACTAGGAATTTGACTGTTGGATGTATAGTAATTGAATGTTTTACTGCCCTAGTTTCAGACTGACTGTATAAAAATAGCCTTTTCTATCACCTACCAATATATAATACTTTTCATAGACGAAAATACAGAGTGGTGTGGATTGAAATCATTTGGGGATCATGAATATCACACCTATGGGAAATGGCAGCCACAGCTGTGATACAAACAACCGCTAAATTTGCTGAAGCCTACACCAGTGATCCCCAACCAGTGGCTCCAATCCAAGCCATAGGATGTTGCTCCCAGTGGCCTTAAATCATGTGCTTATTTTTGGTTACTGGTTTAGAGGCTAGTTGTGGTTGTAAGAAAAAAGTTCCTGTCAGGATCGCACCGCCCGTAGGCGCGTCCTCCTTCCCCGGCGTCTCTCCCACAATGGCCGCGCCCATGGCCGCCACGTGGGTAGCGGCACCGGCGTAATTGTGCCACGTGACGTCATGCGCCTGCGCTGTTTTGGCGCGAAATTCAAATATTTAAAGGCGCATTGGACACCATTAAGGCGCCCAATTATAGGACCATATTGCTTTGATCCTGGGTTTGTTCTTTGTTTCTGTTACTTGTATTTTTTGACTATTGCCTGGACTTTGTTTTATTTTGCCTACCAATACAACCTTTTGCCTGGACTTTGACCTGTTTCTGCCTCATCCTTGCCGGTGCTGCGTTATTGGACCCTTTAACCCCTAAGCTTCCTCCTTGGTCCACTACTTCCCATGGGTGCCTATAAAGCCTACCCGTGACAGTTCCACGGCCAAACAGAGCCTTCAGTAGTGTGGCAGTCCACACAATGACCTACTGTTGTTGCATTCCACTATTTTTTGTGAATCAGGCTCACAAGTAAAAAAAGATTGTGGACCCCTGGCCTACATAGAGACACACTATAAAAGCTACATAAACATTGGGGGTTTCTGGGTATTGCTGCCTTTCAAACATAAAAAGGACACGATGCAAACAACCCAACAGACCACTACATAAAAAAAACAATATGGCAGCACCAGTTGTCAGTTCATTCTCTTTCACTTAATTCTGAATTGGAAAAGTTTGTAAAACACTGAAATAAAGATAAACAAAGATAAAAGAAAATCCCCTTTACTCATGAAATTTAGAGAAGGAAGGATTTCCACATTTAATGTTCTTCAGCCCTTATTTATAGGAAACAATGACATATAATTCCTGCTGATATCTTCATGTCACTCTGTTTACTCAGCCTGTCTGGTCAGAGATAATTAAGGAGTAATGCCTGAGATCACAAATCTGAGCTGCTAAGGTACCTGTGTACATACTAATACTGTGACTTTCTACAGGATGGTTCAAAGCTGTTACACTCAGACAATAATTTAAAGTGCTTGCACTCCAGGGCAGACATATAAGACACACTTCATGCAATTAGGCAGCAAAGTCTCAATTGTTTTTTCTTAAAAAGTGTGAAGGCAGCACAAGCTGTTTAATTATTAAAATTTTTGCTTCATATAAAGACTGGATAGAATTTTGGAATTATCTAAATAAAAAATGATTGGAGAGAGAGAATATACACAGGTACAGATGTATATACTATATATATATATATATATATATATATATATATATATATATATATATATATATATATATATATTGCCTCTATCCTTGCATACTATGAGTATTCTTTATGTTGCCTGTGAATAAACACAATAACACTTTCTGGCTTTCCGCTAATTATGGCTGGTCTCCTGACTATTTACCTAAGGACAGTGATTAGGAAAGCCCAGAGCTATGGCAGAGAGCACTGGTTTTTATTGTCCTGGGTTAAAGGTTAGCCGTATAGGTCAGGACAATCAAAAAAAGAAACAAAGAATACCCAAATGGTACTGGGGTATGTAAATCTAGCTTCTTTATCAGTTTTGTATACTTCTATTGCCGGCTGTAGATCAAAGGACACTTACGGGGTTATTTACCAAACTGTGACTGTATCTGGTCGTACTTTTTGGGGCAAAATCTCCAAATTTTTATGGGGAAAAAAATTTACTTTTCGAGATATATTACACCCTGATGTTACAAAAAGGCCAAATCGAACAATTAAGGTCCTGTATAAGTCAATGGGAGAGGCGCCTATCTCAATTTGAAATTATCGTTGTCTGCGCTGGGTTTAGGCCGAAAAATCTAACTTTTTTTTAGGGGAGGTTTTCTGGCAAAAACTTGAGAAAATCAAGTGATTCAGGATTTCGTTCATTATCTTTTTGTTTAGTAATTTTACAGCTTGGTATTTCAGCAGTTAGCAGGTTACATGGGTCTTATTTTGCCTAGAGGCCAGGCAGTAGTTTGTGTATAAGACCAGAATAAGTCTAGGAGGGGGATTTAATAAGAAGATAAGTAATAAAAAGTAACAAAAAATAAAATTGATGTTTCCCAGAGAAATAGATTTTGGGGTGGTAGGGTTGGTGACCCCCATTTGAATGCTGGAATAGGGCATTCTATAACATACTAAAAATTAACTTAAGAGTTGAACCACCCCCTTTAAAGCTCGGGCTTTACAAGAAATGTACCATGGTAAGTCCCTTTTGCCAGGAACACACTGAACAAACAACCACTAGAATGATAATATGAATGCCAAATCTCTATATCAGGGGTGTCCAACCTTTTTGCTTCCCTGGGCCACATTAGAAAAAGAAACATTGTCTGGGGCCACGAATGAAATGCACAAACACTTTTGATTTGTAAAAGTAAAGTAAAAAGCACAGAAAAGAACTACAATAGCAGTTGGATAACCATATGGAGCTCTACACTGGAATATGGGACACCTGCATATACTTATTAATATATAATTATTACTACTAACTGGGCAACGGACAGAGTATCCCCTGCTGCCTACTCCTATATCCTTTGTAATATGACATTTCCTTGGGAACCAAACGTTTCAAGCTGGGCCGCATTCATATCCATCCATCCTGGGCTGCATGCAGCCCTCGGGCCGCAGGTTGGACACCCCTGCTCTATACCAACTGGTGAAAACTATGCCAACCTTCCTAGTAACAATGTCCAATGTCCAATTATAAAACTACAGGAGGTTTTACCTCATATCCTGTCTGTGTCTGGTTTGTAGCTTTTTTTGGGAAAAAGGCATGTTTCACTGGCTGAATTCCTTCTTCCCACTACTGAGGAACATGTGGTGACTGGTACCTCCTGTATACCTTAAAGGCTTTTTAATGAGAGGTGCAGGCATCTCCTGAGAATGGAAATACTTCAAAGCCTTTCTTTAGAAGACCTATTTTAACTTGGCCCAACTAAGAGTCAAATTTATTATTTGGAGGATAGGAAAGTTAACACAGCTGCTACACGCTCCTTCAAAAGAAACCACAGGAAGCTGGAATTTTATATATTTCAAAAACCTAACAACTCTTGTAATATTTATCTATAATATACAAATATCTAAAATAACAATTCTGAAACAATTCTTTAGCTTGAATGTTGACTGATCAGCAGGAGGCCCATAGGCTTTTTGAATTCTGCATGGGTTTTTCCTCCAATGTGCAGTTTTCAATTTTGGACACAGTTCACCTGTCTTTCCCCTGTTTAGTGCAGACAATACCTAAAATTATATAAATTCAACCAAAATGAATGTTTATTGCAAACCCTAATCATCGAGCTTATGTAAGAAAAGGGGTACCCTGGATCCTTGCACAAACAAGGTCTCCGAAATGAAACAAAGAAAAGAGAATTCTGATTTTAAAATAGCATATTTTTAAGGTCACATGTAGTAATTTTAGTGCCACATGTAGTAGATCTCAGCCTAGGAATAAATGTGAAGGTTGAGAATCCTCTCCTATAATAAGAAGGAGCCTCTTCCTTGTCTAAACCCAGATCCATTGCATTAGTCAAGGTGCAGGCACAAACAGAGGATTTTGTTGATGAAATGTGAACTCTTGCATTGGATTTGGAAGGGGCTAATTCTTTCTGTAGGAGTGGATTCTTGGCCTGTGTATCAGAGGCTTAGAGCTTCTACATGTAACACTAGCTTTAAGGTTTAGGGAAGAAAGGAATAAGCCCCCCCCCAAACTGTTTGGACCTCTCTGATTGGAACTGCCCTTGTGTGCCAGTTACGTGCTCTTCAACAATGGGGTACCGTGTCAGAACCAGGGGACCTCAGGGGCTGTACCCCATTATAACAGCTTCCTTTAATTAATTCTACTCAAAAAGATTAAAAAAAATATCAACTAATGCACCAATTTAGAGTTTCTGTCCCCCTCCCAGAGTTGATTCAGAAAGATATAAGAAGGTGAAAAATGTACATTTCAGCTTCAATCTTGAAGGGATCCTGTCATGGGAAAAAACATATTGTCAATTTCCCAGCTGCCCCAAGTCATGTGACTTGTGCTCTGATAAACTTCAATCAGTCTTTACTGCTGTACTGCAAGTTGGAGTGAAATCACCCCCATCCTTTCCCCCACCCAGCAGCCTAACAACAGAACAATAGGAAGGTAACCAGATAACAGGTCCCTAACACAAGATAACAGCTGCCTGGTACATCTAAGAACAGCACTCAATAGTAAAACCCATGTCCCACTGCGTACTATTCAGTTACATTGAGAAAGAAAAACAACAGCCTGCCAGAAAGCAGTTCCCTCCTGAAGTGCTGGCACAAGTCACATGACTGGGGCAGCTGGGAAATTGACAAAATGGCTAGCCCCATGTCAGATTTCAAAATCTTGTTGGCTCTTTTGAGAAATGGATTTCAGTGCAGAAGTCTATTGGAGCAGCACTATTAACTGATGCATTAAAAAAAAACATGTTTTCCCATGACAGTTTCCCTTTAAAAAGAAATCAGTCACACAAAGCAAATAGAAAGTAATTGAAAAAGTTTTACTTCTAGTGAACTATCTGAAACTTACTGAACTGAAAAAAAAGTGTGGAAGGTGAACAACCCCTATAACTGATAGTCCATTACGTTTCATGTTCTGATACAGCACAACACTATTACGCACTAGTAAGATAAATGACTTGATAACACAGTAACTGTTGTCATATTTACTGCCTGCAAAAAAAGGGAAAACCAAAGAGATCTGTGATGTGTTTGCTCAAGTCACACTGAACGAGCACACATCTTTTTAAGAGCAGGGACCAGTCATCAGTGGATTAGTTTAAAGATATGTGCAAATTTGCTAGAGGGACAAATGCAAGGTGACGAGCATGGGTGGTTCCTCTTTGGTTAATCCAACCCAACCAGTTTAGTGACATGAACAGCATAAGAGGCCTGGGAAAAAAGTATATGACAAAAGATGAAGAGCTGAACCAGTAAAACCAATTTTAGGCAATTATAATTTAGTTTACAGCATCCAAAAAGGGTGGCATAGGGTTGCCAACACTCAGTCAAGTGTTAAGGAAATCTATGTACCCAGCTGCTAAAATTTCATGGATTAAGCTTTGTGGAATGACGAACACCAGAGGACACATACATTTTATTTCTTAAATACATTCACAGCCTGAGTGTTTGGAAGATGCAAATGAAGTATAGAGTAAAACTCTATCTTTCACAAGGCGTGTCTTCATACCTCCCTACAGTCCTGAATTATTAGTGAAATGTCCCTCGTTTCTATTTGATCTCCTGCACTGAACAGCCAGAAAAATATTTCTGAATTGTAATTAAATAAGAGGCTTTAGAAAGAGCACCCACAATACTCGGCAGGTGCACTTAAAGGAGAATTCAACACTGCTGGTGCTAAACCCCCCCCCCCCCCTGTAGGCCCCCCTCCCTCCTCCCCTCCCCCTCCCGGCCGACCTCCCTCCCTGGGCTATTGCCCCATACATGTAAATTACCCCAAAGCGCAGGTCCTCTTCTGGGAGGTTTACGGGTGACATCTTCTGCCGCACAGTCATTTTCGTCGTTGTCCTGAGGGTGTTTGCGGCACATGCGCAGTTGGGAGCACTGGCCGGTTGGTACTACTGAAACCTGAACGCCTGAAATTCACGACGTTTTCCAATTAAAGGGAGGTAGGGCCTACAGGAGGGAGGGGTTTTAGCGGCGCATGGTTGAATTCTCCTTTAAAATACATTTTTAACAATTTAAGATAAGCAAGTCTCTTGGGGAAACTGAGACTTACAGCTTAAGGGTGGTGGCGATTTAGTCACCTGCGATAAAACTTTGCTACTGTGGGTGACTGATCTCCCCAAAATGCCTTCCCACTGGCAAGAATTTGAATTGCCGGGGATGGCATAAGCGTCTCTTTGGTTTTCCGAAGTCAACCAAAGTTTCCTTGTGAGGCAACTTTCAAATGAGTTTGGTATAGGCAAAAAAATAGGAAAATATTTATTTTGTGGCTTAACTGTAGGAAATTTGCTCCCTTTACCTTTCCGATTAATCCAGGTCAGCAAGACTATTGTGTTTTACTTGTGGCAACCATACTGTTATTTAACGGAAAGCCTTTTAACGGACATTTGTTACCCACGTTGGTGAAGATTTAACTATGCCTGTCTCCCTGTGGGCCATGGCCCTTACTACCATCCTTATGGGTTTAAAACACACACTATTGCTTGTTACAGCCTGTAGCCTTCCTTATCTCTAAGGTTCTAAAAAATGTAAGAAATTTTGATTTGCCGTGTCTTTATCTCTTGTGAGAATATTGAAAACTCCTACATGTTCAAGCAGTTAGCTTGTCAATCAAATGCCAAAGATCCATTTACCCTAGATGTCGTGATATAAAATCCTGAGTTCATGCACTATTGGTCGGTGTGAAGGGCAATGCCAATGGCACTGCTTGTGGATGGAAAACCACATGATCATAATCAAGAAAGTCAGGTGACACGGATGGAGAAAATCTGAAGATGACTTGATCAACTAAGAAATGATTAAGCTTTGGAAATAACAGAGATAATGACTCAAAAGAGGGAAACTTACAAGCCACAAGGGGCTGACGCATTCCATGTATGACTTTACCCACAAAACCCACATAACACTGGGATATTCACATCTCACGTGAACCAAAGCGAAATTGCCAGGAACATCATTGTAGGCATATTTTTTTTAAATCACATTTATAAAATATCCAGCCCCATGAACGGATTTCCTGATAACTGATCCCATATTACTTATAAGTGGGCAGGCTGCAGAGGACCTTCCAGAGTCTTGCTGAACTGTGAAAGCAGGAGATCCCTAGAAAGTGCATGATGCTCTTGCCCTGGAGAATTTAAGGAATTCTCAGCTAAACATTACATACATTTGTTCTGATCACTTTACTGTTTGTATATGTTCTAACCGAGATGGATCCTAAATCTAAACAATCCACTCTTCAGTCGCTAACTCCGACAGTTACACCATGAAAAAGAACCCTTAAAAAATACATTTTAATTTAAGATCAGTGATTTGCCAGAAGCTTCAAAGAAAGTATGCAAATGCCGATAAAGCTGGACTTAATTGTAAAGAAGTCCCTGTGTTTTTATTAGCTGCAAATAAGAGGAAAGTCGTGACTTCTGGGGACACTTGAAAGCTATGAGCAGAGACTTTATACAAACAACGTAATATGTTATTAATAACTTATAATACACAAAAGCCATGACTATCCTGTAAATTATATCCTTATAAACGGTGGGTTCTGATATCATCAGTTATAAACAGTGACTTCTGATGTCATTCATGGTCCTGAAACTCCTTGGTAACTTATAATATCCTTACATTTTACAAGAGAGGGTTCTTTATTCCCTATATAAATCAACCGAACATTATGTTGCCGATGAAAGATTTGACGGTTGCATTATCCCTTTTAAAGTGTAATTCAATAACTTCTCGGGTAAAATCGATGATACCAGTAGTTTTGAGTCTAGAAATTCCCCCAGCCCCATTTCATTCAAGAGCAAAGTTTGCTTTAAGTTGTCATTTGTTTGTGAATCAGTTCTATAGTTTAACAAAATATTTGCCTTAAAAAATGTCATTGCTTAGCGAAAAATCTCTAGCTCGCAGTGACGCAGAGACGGGGATTAGCACGGGCCTGCCCCAGGGTCCATCCCAAACAGCTGCTGCAAAGAGGGGTAAACTATAATAAACCCTTGTTACTCATTATGCTGATAAATAAAGCTATTAATTGACAGCGACGGTGCATCATCTTCAAGTACCTCCTATGATTCATGGCCGCAAACTGGAGGTCAATAACCTTCATCTAAAAAAAACATATGTTCTCTAAGGCTACAAATGTATTGCTATTGCTGCTTTCTACTATTTCTATTCAAGCACTCTCCTATTCATATTCTAGGCACTCATTCAAATAAGAGTAGGGGTACACAGGCAGATTCAGGGAGATTTATTCGCCTCTTCTTCGGCGCAACAATCTCCCTGAACTGCCTTCCCCTGCCTTACCGCCGGCTACAATAAAAAACTGCCAGCGGGAAACTTCGGGCGACTCACGAGGAAACTTTGGGAAACTTTGAAAAACGGAGCGCTGCGAGTGCCATTCTGCTGGCGATTTTTCATTGTAGCCCACAGGGGAAGGCAGTTCCGGGATATTCCAGGCAACTTAACCTCCCCCGAATCTGCCCCTGTGCCCCTACCCTAAATGCATGGTTGCTAGTGTTATTTAATGAAATTGCAAACTGGAGAGCTGCTGAAAAAAAGCTAAATAACTCACAAACCAAAACCACATATAAACCAATTGCGGTTTGTCTCAGAATATCACTCTCTACATCATTCTGAAACATAATGTTAAAGAGGTGGTTCACCTTCAAGTTAACTTTTAGTATATTGTAGAAGGGCCAATTCTAAGAAACTTTTCAATTGGTCTTCATTATTTATTTTTCATAGTTTTTTGATGATTTGCAATTTTCTTCTGTTTCTTTGCAGCTTTCAAATGGGGGTCACTGACACCATCTAAAAACAAATGCTCTGTAAGGCTACACATGTATTGTTATTGCTACTTTTATTACTTATCATTCTATTCAGTCCCTCTCCAATTCATATTCCAGTCTCTTATTCAAACGAAATTGCTGACACTGCAAACTAGAGAGCTGCTGAATAAAAAGCTAAATAACTATAAAACCACAAACGATAAAAAATGAAAACCAATTGCAAATTGTCTCAGAATCTCACTCTCTACATCATACTAAAAGTTAACTCAAAGGTGAACAATCCCTTTAAAGCGAACAACCATTTGAATAGCAATTCAGAACAGAGTACATTTCATCAACTTGTACTCTCTAGAAATGGAATAAAAATGTTTCTGTAGCTGAGTGAGGACTGGGACTTAATTTGGAAAACACTAAAGCCTGTGTTACGTGCAGCAAACAGAAGGAAAGTATCTATAACATTTTAATGTACTGGTTCCTCACTCCAGTGAGATTACAGAAGAAATTCCCTGAAGCCCCAGGGGATGTACATATTTTGGTATTGCTCCTGTATCCGGCCCTTTTGGGAGGAAATTCAAATGCTCCTTTCATGCCTCATGCATGACGAGATACCAAAAGATATTCTCACTTTCCTGGTTGGCAGACCCATCATTGGAATCACTAAAGTGCAACAAAAATGATTAAATCATGTCCTCACTGCAGCCCGAACAGCCATTGCAGAAACAGAAAATGCTAAATATCCCCTCCTTAAAAGAAATGTATCTAAAAGTTAACAGCAATAAAGACTTTGAATACAGAAATGAGCTTCATCACAATTCTATCCCGAAATTTCTAAAAATCTGGGCTGCCTGGGAATTTAGAGATTAAAGGGGTTGTTCACCTTTGATTTAACTTTTAGTATAATGTAGAGAGTGATATTCTGAGACAATTTGCTATTGGTTTTCATTTTTTATTGTTTGTGGTTTTAAAGTTATTTAGCTTTTTATGCAGCAGCTCTCTAGTTTGCAGTGTCAGCAATTTGGTTTCTAGGGTACAAATTACCCTAGCAACCCTGCATTGATTTGAATAAGAGACTGGAATATGAATAGGAGAGGGACTGAATAGAATGATAAGTAATAAAAAGTGGCAATAACAATAAATATGTAGCCTTACAGAGCATTTGTTTTTAGATGGTGTCAGTGACCCCCCATTTGAAAGCTGCAAAGAATCAGAAGAAAATGGCAAATCATTAAAAAACTATGAAAAATAAATAATGAAGACCTATTGAAAAGTTTCTTAGAATTGGCCCTTCTACAATATACTAAAAGTTAACTTGAAGGTGAACCACCCCTTTAAATATACTAGACATTATAAATAAGAAATACTAAGACCATCAAAACCCATAGCTATAACTATAGCTAGACCCCATTTTATGGTTGTTACAATGATTTTGCAATAGTTCCTGTCCCAAGACGTTACCACTGTTGCCTTCAGCCTCATTCATCATCCTCGGTAGTAGGAAAACGAAATTAGATGTGGGCGTGTAATAATAGTTGTTTATGGAACAGAAGGTATTGTGTAAAATGTATAAATCAACTCTTATGTTTCATTATTTGATTCTGTCAAACAACATGCCATTGGCACACTGTTTGAAATGTGAACTATGCAATTTGTATATGAAAAGTTTATTTGTTGAAATAATAAAAATATAAATTACAAAAAAAAAATGCCTCTGTAGCATGGTTTAACTCAACCACACATGTAATGTAATTAAAAAGATTCAGTAAGGTAAATTATGAGCCCTTCTAGGAAAGCAGAAAAAAATAAGGGAACACTACCATATTATAGAAATGCTTACCTTGTAAGACTAAAGGCTTATTGTTTTCTTTACTGAAGTTTTTCCCTTTAAGGAATATTTAATAGGGCCTATTCCTCAAGCATGACTCATTGTATCCTACACTGCCCTGGCCAAGCATTACACCATTTCATTATTCTTCTGTTGAGAGAAATCCAGTTTATAGTTTGCTCCTTATGAAAACTTTGCCGAATACCAAGCCCCTCTAAACAGCTTAACTCAATCCCCATTGCTTTCAGATAAAAGCCTTTTCAGACCACCATGTGATGGAATTTATTTAGTTGTTTTTTTACTCAATCCAGTGACTAATGACGCTTTAGTACAGGTCAGGGATCCATTATCCAGAAACCTGTTATCCTGAATTAAAGGAAGGCTATCTAAAGCATATTTCCATTTTCTCTGTAATAAAAAAACAGTATCCCAGCTAAGATAAAATGAATCTTTATCTGAGGCAAAAACAATCCTATTGGGTTTAGTTAATGTTTAAAAACATTTTTAGTAGATCCAAATTATGGAAATACCCTTTACCCAGCAAGCCACAAGTACCGAGCATTCTGGATAACAGGTCCCCTACCTGCATATAAAATGATTTCTCACTGGGATTAATGCTTGCCATGTCTTGTAGACTTTTAGAACGCAGCACTAACATGCAGACAGAACTCTGTACACATCAACAGCATGTTGAATGCACTAGCCATATGTGCTCATTCCTGCATAGAGAATTATTCTATTACTAAGCACTAATTCATGGAAATCAATAGAAGCACAATTGGTATGCTGTCTCCAACACATGGACACATACATTCAGTATATACAGACTCAGATATATGCAAAACATTTTCAAGGACATTTTCTGTCTGCATGTTAGTGCTAAACCCAATATATATATATATATATATATATATA
>CM044437.1:114226607-114237843 GCA_024363595.1 Xenopus borealis
TGCGGCTGAATCCTAGAATATTTTGCAGGGTTCCGCTTTACCAAAATCCTGTGTTCAGACAAAGGCTACTGTATCTGAACCTTTAAATCATGTGAATTTAAATCTCAAGAACCAAATATGATAATTTTTTGTACAAAGCTGAATCCAAAAATACACTGATCCAGTGCATGCCATTTTTACTCTTTCTTCCTTTACAGCAGATTCTGTAGTATGAAGAGCAAGGATCTCCAAGGATTGTCTGACAGTGCTTTCCAACTTTTTTTATGTTGTGCCTTATGGCCTCAACACAGGTGATGCTTTTTCAATAGTGAAAATTACTATTTTTCAATTCCTAGAGCGGAGGCAAGTTTTGGAGGCATAAGGACACATCTGTTTATACCGGTATGGGATAAATTATCTGGAAACCTGTTTTCCTTGTACCTTGTACTTGATCCAAACTAATATAAAGTAATCCTTAGTGGAACCCTTAGTGGACGTAAAACACGCCTATTGGGTTTATTTAATTTTTCCATGATTTTCTAGTAGACTTAAGGTATGACAATCCAAATTTCGGATAGATCCATTATCTGGGACCTGCATATATTTGTGCTGATTAAGCCTCAACACATCCAAGTTTTTTCAGTGATCAAGACCTTGCTGTTCATGCAATTGTCAACATAGACCAGGGATCCCCAACCTTTAGAACCTGTGAGCAACATTCAGAAGTAAAAAGAGATGGGGAACAACAGTAGCATGAAAAATGTTCCTGGGGTGCCAAATAAGGGCTGTTATTGCCCATTTAGTAGCCCCTATGTGGATTGTCAACCTACATTGAGGCTCTGTTTGGCAGTGTACCTGGTTTATATACAACCAAAACTTGCCTGGAATTAATAAAAATAAGCATCTACTTTGAGGACAATGGACTCCAAGTGTTTGGAGAACATGTTGCTCACAAGCTTCTGGTTAAGGATCACTGACAGACTCTCAGCCTCAAAAACTGTCCATCAAAGCACCACTTACAACTGGACAGACATATTGGATTCTGACCTTTGCCAGCAAGCAGGAGATCACTGGAAAGTGTATAATGATCCCTGTGCTGGGGAATTCAAGGAATGCTCTTGTAATCTTTACATACATTTGTTCTGATGACTCTACAGTTTGTGTCTGTCCAAATCCCAAACCCAAATTTCTAGTTAACTCTGTTCATTTATACCCAGATCCTGTTACACAAATGTTGTCGCTGGACCTAACAAATGCTACTAATTGTTTTTCATTTCAACAAGAGCCCAGACATAAATAAAGACGTTAGCTGTAACCTCTGGGGAGAGAGACATGCTCCCCCGAGCGCTCACTCTGTTATCAGCCAGCAAGAAAACCCATTTAGTTGATGTTACTCGACTTTAGCAGTGACATGTGCTGAACCAAGAAAAGCCACCCTCATCATGTTCTGGGTCTTTTCATCACAGTACAATGATACTTCTAGTAAAAGTACAGCTTATGTCAGACTTGTTGAGAGAGACCCTTAAGAGCTTATTTATTTTTTTATTTTACTAAAGCAGGACAAATACGGTCTGCTGTAATAACCAATAGCAACCATAAACATGATTAATGCTGATGGGTTACTGTAGCTTGCCAAATGTTAATGAATAAGCCCTTGATGGTTCAGTGTTTATTTTTTAATAATGTCCTCCAAGTCAGATTTATTAGTATTTATTAGATTTATTAGTAGGATTTATTTCTATATCCCCATCATATTGTGAAATGTTGTATATAGATCAGTGACACTAAACACTGGGCCCAAAACTCTTCATTTGTTATGTATATCTAGGAATAATGGGGGTTAATAAATACGGAAAGGACTATTTATATTTCTGCAGATATCCATTTAGGATTCGGATTGGGAATCCAACACATTTTGCAGGATTCAGATTTGCCCCAGTGCTGGGTTCAGATAAAGGAAATCTAAACCTTTGAATCATGTGAATTTTAATCTCTGGGACTGAATTACAATGTTAATGGATTTTGTTTTTTTTTTTTGCAAATGCAAATTAGCATTTGGGCTTGGCTTGTGATTCAATCCAAAGAATGACTAATTCACTGCATGTCTGGTTCCATTTCTACTCTTTCTTCCTTTACTGCAGATTCTGTCATATGTAGAGCGGCGATCCCCATAAAGTGGCTCACAAGTAACATGTTGCTGCTTGCCAACCTTTTTGATGCTGTTCCCTATGGCCTCAAAGCAGGTGATCCTTTTTGAACTCCTAGGGGCAGATTTATCATTGGTCGAATTTTGAATTGAAAAAAATTCGAAATTCGACCATGGGAATAGTAGGTGAAGTAAAATCCTTAGAACGATCGAATAGGAAAAATTTTAACGATCGATTAATCGTTCGAATTGATCGATCTAATCTTTTTTTTAATTCGATCAAAAATAATGATTCCCAATTCGGTAACTTTGATCTGGCGAACTAGGTGGTCGAATAAAAATTTAAAGGGGAAGTACTTCGACCATAGAATAGTCGAATATTCCAATAAAATTTTATTTGAATATTCAAATTATTTGAATTCTTTTTGAAATTCGATCGAACTTCGAATTATTCATGTGAATTTAGTAAATCTGCCCCCTAGTGTGAAGGCAAGTTTTTGAGGCATCAAAACACATTTGTACTGTGAAAACAAGTGCCAACACTAATCTGTCTCTGTCTGGGCTCCTGTTCCAATCCATTTTCACAATTTTCCAATCCACCTTTCATTCTGACATGACATTTTTATGTTGAAAGCACATAATTCTGACCAACTTTCCAATTGAACGTTGATTAAATATCAACGTTTTATCGTTTTTTGTAAATCTCATTGCTATTGAACAATTTTATTATTTGTTCTGTATCTACTTCTGTTCTTGAAACAATGTAGCAATAGTCTTCTTTATGATTGTAAGGCTAGGGACAGACAGGGAGATTCGGGGAGATTCAGTCGCCTGGCGTTTAATAGCAGGCGACAATCTCCTTGAACGTCCTTCTCCCTGTCCGTCGCTAGTTGAAATGTAAAAGCTCCGGCTCTGTGCACACGCGGTGCGGCGATTTCCGGAATCGCCCGAAGTTTCCTCACGAAGTAAGTCGCCTGCTATTAAACGCCAGGCGACTGAATCTCCCCGAATCTCCCTGTCTGTCCCCAGCCTTAAAGGGGCTGTTCACCTTCCAAACTCTTTTTTTCAGTTCAGATTGTCCAGAAAAAAAGACTTTTTTTCAATTACTTTACATTTTTTTTTTTACTGTTTTTCCAAAATCTTTAAAGTTTAAAGTTGAATGTTGGTGTCTCTGGTGTTTGAGTCTGGGCAGCTCAGTAATTCAGGCGCAGACTCTAAACTGTTACAATTTTGCAACATTTAGTTGATACATTTCTCAGCAGCATCTCTGGAGTATTAGCAACTATTGTATCAATTCTAAGGCTTGTGACACATGGGCAGATTAAGTTGCCTGGCGACTAAGCGCCTGTTCTTCTAGGCGACAATCTACCGAAACTGCCTTCACGTGTCTTCCCTTCCACTATAATGTAAAATTGCCTGCGCTAAGAACATGCAGGGCTTTGTTTTCTGACATTGTCTCATGAGGAAACTTTGGAAAATGGAGTGCCTCGTGTGCCTAACGCAGGCGACTTTTCATTATAGCTGACGGGAAGACATGCAAAGGCAGTTCGGGTAGACTGTCGCCCAGACAAACAGGCAATTAATTGCAAGGTGACTAAATCTCCCCGAATCTGCCCGTGTGTCACAAGCCTTATGGTGGCCATACAGACAGACGGCTGCTTATTGGCACGTGTGGGGGGCCCTCCGATGGGCTTCCCCGATCGATATCTTTTTGTTGATGCGATCCGACCGCCTGTATCTGTGCGATCGGATCAGCCCGATATCGCTCACCTCAAGGTGGATCTCTACGTATATGGCCACCTTTACAGCTTCCTGTAATGAAACTCAGGGATTCTGCTCAGCGCTGTGGACCCCACCCCCGTCTGGCGCTCAAAAAGTGAGCGTCATGGGGAGGGGGGGGGGGCAGCAAATTGAAGGCCACCTCAGGTGGCGAAATGGGCTGGATCGCCCCTGCCTATTTTATTGTGTAACTTCTTATGGCATTTTATGGTTACAGGCAAATCATTTTTTAAATGTGATTCCATTGGACTTTATTCATGGTTAAGGTTCGGCCGACCAACACAGCTCTAAGTATTTGCCAATTCTAGATCACTTATATTTAATTCATAATCATATATAAGAAGCCTTTTAACCACAAGGCCAGCATGCCTAAAGTGTGTCGGCATATTTCTCTAGATCTCACACTTGTTTCAGTCCCCAGTTTCATCTAGAGACAAAGCCTTCATAGGTTGGGCAGTCACAAGCACCATTTCCTTCTCCCTACAACTGCACGCAACTGAATCTCTATTAGGCATTACACTAGTAACTTACTCCTAAGTTACTAGTGTAAGCTAGAGACTATATACAGAAATTAGGGTTCTGTGAAACCACTTCAATAGTGTCACTGCAGAAATTAATGACGACACTTTCCTTATAGAGCAAATATGTTTCCAGTCACATAAAGGAGATGTTATTGCCTCTTATCTTTCTGCTTGAATGGAAAGTATTATACAAGGTGCAATGGGAAGGAAACTGCACCCTATCCACGCTTATTAAGGAAATCCTTCCTTCAACATCATTTTGTCCATCAGCAAGTGATTTGTTTTTCTTAGTCATCTGAGCTCCGGATGTAATAACTGCCCCCTGTGAACCTGCGTCTCCTACTCATAATATTCAGCATTGTTTCAAATAACAATAATAACTAACAAGTAAAAGTTGTGTGGTACTAACAGTATGTTAAAAAGAAAACTGCTCCCATATTAATCAAGCTGGTGGGACATCCATTCAGCTTGAACATCTGGAACTTGCATCCCCAGAAACTAGCATGGGATTCTGGTTTTTCAATAGCTGGAGGGATATCTCTTGAACTTGGCATTTTCAAACCTACATCCCCAAAATTGCCATGCGGGTGCTGCAAGCTGTAGTTCTTCTATGGCTGGGGGGACATCTCTTGGAAACCAGGCCAAAACCCACCAGGATACCTCCTACCACTATTTAATAAAGGACTACAGAGAGGTTTATATTACAGCCAAAAATTAATGATGATATTTCTTTCCATGGCCACAACAGCATTCAATACAAGCTGAGTGTTGTAGTTTAACTACAACTGCAAGCTACACGTATGGCAGCATCCCTAATATCACATTATTGATCACATCTTTACTAGTTCTTCCATATCCGCAGTCCCCTTTCAATAGGTGATGGGGTGCACAGAGGTTTTCACCCCCTTCTTGCGCCCCCTAAAGAGTTGGCATTTAGGGTGGTTGCCAATCATGCTTGCTAGATACATTTAACTGGCTATCCTTTCAGTTTCTGTGCCACTGTTATAGTTCAGCTCACTGCATCATCCATGATATATATATATATATATTGTACTTTTGGAGTGGTAAATCCAGTTTGCTGCCAAACTGAAAGCCATTGGACCTTAAACTAGTGGAATCAAACATTCCTAAGTAGATTGCTTCAACCCGAAACTGCTCAAAGAGGAACTACAGCCCATCATACAAACTCCACATTGTGCAAACGCACAGAAAATGGCTCCTTTGTCTTCCCCCAAAACGTCCCACCCAAGAAGGCACTCTCTGACAGCCCTGCCTGTCTCCCGGGCCCTAGCATTAAAGGCAAAAGTTCTAATCAAGTGGCAGCAGTCAGAAAGAAAATAAAACGATGTCTTCCTTTTATTGCCGAAGCCCGTGTAACAGGAACAAGAACGCAATTCACAGCTCGGCACTGTATCTCATTTACTGGAAATGTGTCATTCTTCTTCTCATCTGGCTTGTGCCTCTTCCTCTTCCTCCCCTAATTATTCATATTTATGCATATGCCATAAATAGCCATGCAAGGGGGCTCTGCGTTTAGAGACTTAAACATACAATACCTGAGTCTTGCTCAAACATATGACTCCATGACTCAGGGTGCCAAGAAGCAATGGTAGCAGTGGGGTAACCTTGTGATCTCTGGCCCTCCAACTACAACTCCCTGCATCCTCAATGAGATAGCAAGACATTGCACTAGTGGGATCTGCTTCTAATCCAAAATACCACCTATGGCTGACTATAACCTTCTCTCTTTCTATCTAGATAAATAAGAATACATTCACTTTCCTAGAGCAGTTGCATCTTGCTATAATCTCTACATGGATACATTGTATTCCTACAGAACTAACCCTTCATGCAGGCCAATGACAAGGGCACAAGGGTACAGATAACAATCTAGTGGCCGAGCAAAGACTTGTGCTTTTTCCACGACTTTAACATTAAGCAGACTTATTTATGTGCCATTTTGACAGGCGTCATTTTACGCTTTGATTGATGATGGTCAATTACACACGTCTCAGTGCAGTGTTTGTAGGGACGGGTGCCTGTTGGTAGCCACACATAAATAAATCTGGCTCCACGGGGAAGCATTCCTGATTAGTTATACCAGTGTTGCTACTCCAGATGTTATTGCTCTACAATTCCCAACATCTCAGCCACTGTTGGGGGTCTGAGGTTCACCAACATCTATAGGGCCACAAGTTGGCCCTTTGCAAGTGCAGCTTTGATAGGTGACTACTAGCAACAACCACTGCAGTGTTTTTTCTTGCCCAGACAGAATTCAACAGCGGTTGCCAGGGTGAATCAATCCAAAATCCACACCGCCCTATCTGAGCTGCCACAAACATAACACAAAGATCAGCACAAGGATCACTTCTTGTGACTCTCCAGCTGGTTCTGACCTGCAACTGTAGTTCCCAGTAGGGATGGGCGAATTTGACTCATTTCGCTTCTCCGAAAAGTCGCCAAAAGTCTAGAGGGCGTCAAAAATGTTTTGACGCTATCATTTTTTTTTTCTCCCATTGAAGTCTATGCTGGTGTCATTTCTGCGGTGAGAAAAGATTTGCTCATCCCTAGACTTGCACTGAAATGTCAGGGATGTGGTTATCTACATATTACAGCAGCTGAAGGGCCACATATCAACAAACACAGACTGACCCATATAGACTACACAGTAGAAAGGACCTTCCAGACTACCATCGTACATTCCCATCATATTAAAATCTTCAGCCAGCACCTTCCTATATGAAAAGTAACTACTGCTCACACCATTCTGCCCCCTTCCAGGTTATATCTCTGCACATGGTATATATATATATTTTTTTTTTTTTTTTATAAATCTGACCAATAGGCATTTAAAAGCCTATTTATTATATTATATATATTATTATTACAGTTAGTGTGTGCTCATGATCTGAACTCTATTTGAGCCCAGAAAGACACTGGCCAGTGAAACAGAATCTCGGGAGCATATTTGAAAAAAAAAACAAAAAAAGTGGTTATCAAGCAACCCAAGACCTTGTAATTTTTATAGAATAGCTATTACTTTACTAGAGAAGACTTACATTTTACTACTTTCTAACATTAGGATGGACCCCACAGCAAAAAATTTTCAAGTCCCAAAAAGTCTAGAGGTTGACCTGTTTTATCAATATGTGTTGAAAATGCAAATGAATTAAGGCCTCATTGGGCTCCTATAACTCATGCCCCCCCCCCCCCTACAGCTGCAGGGTCTGTAGTTCCACCTCTGTCCAGCTCCAGCCCTTCAGCTGTTACTGACCTACAGGTCATAGTCAGGGGATGTTGGGAGCTGATGACCTGGGATACATGCAGGCATGAAAGTGCAAATGCAAGATTTCAGAGAATGATGGGAGTTATAGTTTATACGGTTGCATAATCAAGCAGTGCACATAATAGTGTAAAAGAGTGAACAGAAGGCACACGTGAATAGTATAGGGAAATAATGAAATACAGCACTGATTTGATGTGACCTGGTCACCTTCCCGTTTCACTACTTGCGCACGTGTCGCCGACCCCACAACTCTGGCATGTCCACTACTGCCCGGGGGGAGGGGGTGTAATTCACAGCAAGCTGTAAAAATCATGTTTACTGGAGTAGACACGACCCCCTGAAGTGCATTCCATACTGACTGGCTAACTGAAAGCCCCAGGCAAGGGCACCCAGTATTCGGACTCACCGTCACAGCACCGCATCCCAAGGAGCAGGACACACAGCCCAAACACAGCCTGCTGCGCCCCCATCTCCTCTCCAGATCCGCATAGGAACCAGTAGGCAACGAGAATAGAAAATCCAACAAAATCCGACGTTAGATTAGAATGCGATGCCAGCCATTAGTCACACTTGCGCTTTCCCCGGCCGCGACTCTGCCGCAATCATCAGCAACTCCAGGAAGGTCCGGGATGCTCCCAGCGAGGTCAGTGTAAGGAGCTTGGCAGATTCCAATGCTTTTCCGGCTCCTTAATTCCCTGACCCCCTCTGTCTGCTTCTGTCTAGAGCAGGAGTTCTCTGACTTCTCTTCCCCTCCCTTCTCGAGAAGATGCAAGTCGCGTTTCCTGGGTGGTTGTGTCCCGCGGCAGCGACTAGTCCTTGACACGGGCGATCGGCCTCGGGTATCAGTATAATCCGCAGGCAATACAGATACTCAGCCCCCTAAGGTAAGAGCAGCAGCAGCAGCAGAAGAGCCGGAGCAGCGCTGGGACTGAGCTGAACTTTACTCGCACAGAGGTGAGGGGGAGGGAGGAGGAGCAGCAAGAGGGGCAGGCGCTCGGGAGGAGGCAGATGAGCACACACACTTCTTACTGCAGCTTCTCAGGCTCACTTTATACACTTCTTGCCAGTTGCCATCACAATCATCTTAGGCACATTGCACTGGCAATGCGTACTCTTTGCTCATCACTTTTACCCACAACCAGACAGGCTAATCTGACTAGGTAATAGTGAAGGCCATTCAAAACCCCTGTCTATCTATCTATCTATCTATCGTCTGTCTGTCTGTCATCTATCTATCCATCTATTTATCTGTCTGTCTATCTATCTATCTATCTATCGTCTGTCTGTCTGTCATCTATCTATCCATCTATTTATCTGTCTGTCTATTATCTATCTATCTATCATCTATCTATTATCTATCTATCTATCTATCTATCTATCTATCATCTACAGTATCTATCTAATCATCTGTCTGTCTATCATTTATGTGTCTATCATCTATCTATCCATCGATTTATCTGTCTGCTGTTTATCATCTATCTGTCTGTCTGTCTATCATCTATCTGTCTATCATCGATCTATCCATCTATTTATCTGTCTTTCTATCGTCTATCTATCTATGGGGTATGGGTCATATGGCCCACAAGGGTAGGGGCCCTCCAGGTTTTACCAGGTGGCCCCTCTGCCCAGTCTGACCATGTAGACACCTGTGTATTGTAAAGAAAATAAAAGTAGTGCTGTTTGCAAATAGTAGCACAAAAAATACCCATTGACTTTGACCTCTTTTGCAAATTTCACTCATTTTTTGGTGAAGCGAAACAGGACAGATTCAGCTATCACTATAGATGCATACACATAACAGTTGGGCCCAGAGTTAGGCTAAGGCCAGACGGGGAGATTCGGGGGCATTTTGTCGCCTGGCGACTTCTCGCCGCGACTTGTAGCCCCCGAACCTCCCCGAATAGCGTTGCTTGAAAACGCCGGCGCGTATCCACACGGAGCGGCGCGCTTTTTGAAATTGCTCCAAATTGCCTGGCGAGGCAATTTGGAGCAATTTCAAAAAGCGCGCTGCTCCGTGTGGATACGCGCCGGCGTTTTCAAGCAACGCCGGTGCGCTTGGGTAAGTGGCTATTCGGGGAGGTTCGGGGGCTACAAGTCGCGGCGAGAAGACGCCAGGCGACAAAATGCCCCCGAATCTCCCCGTCTGGCCTTAGCCTTAAGCTAGCACAGATTTCGCTTGTATATTTGGTTTTCCCATTTTCTTCTGCTGATTATTTGTAATACCCACATGCTCACGTCTGGAGCCAATTGAATTGATGATGTCATACAAAATATACATGGGCTGGATGGCTAGAGTGGATGCTATAAAAGCCCAGTTTAGTATATGCACCTAAGGAAGTTCCTCCAAACAGACTCATGGCTGAAATCTAGGAGTAGGAGCCTCTCATGAGTGACAGTTCTTATTGAGGACACACCCCCGGACTATCTATGCTAGTGGTGCCCAGAGGTTAGATTATAGCAGACCATAAATTGGTGATTAGGAGACCACAACAAAAGCAGGTTGCACATCTACAATTATTTTTATTTTGAAATATATGTATATTTTTAAGGATACACTTGCTTCATCATGATGCATCATAATAAAATCAAAATTTGTATTGTGATGTCATGATTCGACATCTATGGAGCCTGGAAAACTGGAAATGTGGCTCTTAAAGTTACCAGGAGAGGGATTGTGCCACCATGGTACGTAGTGGCATTAATTAACTGCCTGTTACAGCCCAGATCTAAGGATTGTCTCGTAATATCTTATGTGCCAATATGTGTTCATAGCACATATGACAATGCCCTCCAGCCAGCAACACCCTCTGGATATGTGCTCACTGCTGCTGCTGTTTGATGGTTTTTATTACTGCCTCTCTCCATGTAGAAGAACAAATACCCTTCCAAGAAGAACACTACAGTGGCAAGCAGTCCGTCCAGACCAAGGGAAGCCCTGCTAAGGGTGAACAAGAGACAGAACTAAAAGGATTCATGAAAGATGAGGATTTAACTTAATGCTGGCCAGGCTCATGGGAATTAATTGCGTGTCTGGCCGCATTACATTAAATCCTAATGGTGATGGAAAACGGATACAGTGAGGTGTCAGGCTACAACTCCTTCCTATAGATTTCATTAACTCTGCAGCTATAAAACAAAGTCATAATTTAGGCAGGATATCATTAAAACTAATGCATTGGGAAGGGGTGGGAGAGGGGATGTAGTACTTGCATCAGGTCTAGAACCCCAGAGCAATCAAGCAGCAGCATTTAATGATCATCTATGTGAAAGCAAACATTTAATGAGTCGCTATAAATTACTGTGTCTGCTTCAAATGTTTATTACTTCACCCTAGTGTCATTATTTTGACTGCACTGCCCAGTGTGCATATGCACACACATATATATATATATATATATAATTCATGTCGCTGAATTGCACTCCAAAGTCGTATTTATTGAATCAAATCTCAAATTTCACATCCTTGAAAAAGGCCCCAAGGGGGGCTGAAACGTTGGACACACATGCTAATAAAGGTGATTTGCT
>CM044437.1:114248638-114259317 GCA_024363595.1 Xenopus borealis
TGTGGCTCCTTAATAGCGCTTTACAAATAAAGTTATAAAATTCAATACATAAAGACCTCTTATCAAGAAAATCCCAGGTACTGAGCATAATAGGACCTGTACATAAACTTGAAAAATTCTAGATGTTCTAGCAGACAGGCCCAATATAAATGTAACTCTCTCCAATATTAGCATTACAAATGCATGTGTGTTTCAAGCAGGCTGAGGGAAGTAATAGCACAAATTTCTTGGGTGAAAGTTACAGGTAGGTATGCCATCAAACCCCTTTTTCAGTTTGTGCCATATATAAATATAATAATAATTATGTCATTGTTAACAATTGAAAATGTAGGTTTTTTTCCAGCAATGACTGTCCTATACCTTGTAGTCCCATGATGATACCCTTGCTGCATTGGACACCCAATGGGTAATGTAATAAAGGGAGCAAAGGTTGCACCAGGTCAAGTAATCCAATGCAACCAATTTGATTGATGATGATTGCTTTCTATGGGTTACAGAGTTAAAGGCAAGCTAAGATAGAAATATAATGACATCAGTCATTGTGTGCCACTGAGAGGTACAGTACAACTTAATAGCCATGTCTAGTGATGGGCGAATCTATCCCGTTTCGCTTCGACGAAAAATTAGCAAATTTCCAGCGAAAATTAGTGAAAAATTCCCGAAACGACGTGCGCATCATTTTTGACACGCAGTGTGTCGATTTTGCCGTGTGTCACGTAATTTTTCGCACATCACATCATTTGCGTGGCATGTCGCGTCATTTTCAGCGCATCGCGTTGTGCGTCACGTTGCGCATCACACCATTTTTGGTGCGCGTCTCGGTTTTTTTCCACGCCAGTGAATTTTCGCCAGTGGTGAATTTGATGCAAATTCAAGCCTGGCGAATAAATTCGCCCATCACTAGCCATGTCCTCTCTGATACCATACACATGCCAAACTCTCAATAGGAAGCAGAGTCTTTAGACGTGACAAGTGTGGGAGAGTCCATCCCTCCCTGATTGTAAGAATTTACACACAAACACATACATACACACACAATCATTACAGTATAAGGAAAAGCAAAGGCTTTGTGGATTCATAGACAATTCTCGCAGGGAAGCATTTAGTAATGCAATGATTTTATTTGACCCTTTAAACTAGAAGCTGAATATACTGAGTCAAACAATATGGTCCCCACTTCTAAATAAGTGCATAAAGAAGCAACACTAGTAGTGTATGCTTATATGCATACTGCTGTAAACACTCTGCTGTGTCCTTAAGAGATTGATGCCAATTAAAGAAATGGTAGCATCTAAAAATTTGTGTTTTAAAGTAATTAAAATATAATGTAGTGTTTTACTGCACCGTCTGTTTGCTTCAGAAACACTACTAATAAACTGCTGTGTAGCAATGGGCAGCCATTCAAAGGAGAAAAGGCTCAGGTTACACAGAAGATAAACTCTGTAGACTATAATGGGGTTATTCATAATCCACTATTTAACCTGTGCCATATAGCCTTTTTTAATTTCTGCCATTGCTACACAGCAGCTTGTTTGTATGAACTTTAGTAGTGTTTCTGAAGCAAATAGATCAGTTTTACCAGTGCAGGGCAACAGCACATTACATTTTCATTACTTTAAAACACTTTAATTTTTTGATGTTACTGTTCCTTTAAGTAGTATAGAAATGGGTGATATCCCTACCTGAAGCTGATTTCAAGCTATTGTGGCTCAAGGAAGAAGTAACGTGGCTGGAACTTAGTTGCCCATATGCCATATTTAAGAGGAAGCCGTTATTCCAACACTACTTAATGGAAAGCGTCTTTAGGAAGCCCTATGTGCATATGGATAAATAAAAAGATGGGTTTGCAGTCACAGTTCACACGGTTTTGAACAAGCTGCTCTCTATATTATCAACAGAACTTTAAAAAAGGTCAGAACCAGTGGCTTAGTGCTTCCCTTCATCTTTTGTATCATTGTGTGACTGCCGGCCATCTGAACACAACTAGTCATTAATCACAATGACCGGCCTGCATGCCTCTGATGCAAGTTTAATGACACTCAGCTGAACAACACCCAAACACTATAGTCCTGCTAGAACCAATCTCCAGATCTTTATAGGCATGCTTCTGTTTATAGAAGTGCTGTAAAAATAAGGAATTTCCTCGTGCAATGTAGCAGGATGAAAGTAAATATAACAGTAAATCAAAGGAAATGGATCATGAATTAAAGCAAATGAATAAGAAAGTAGTAGTTATGTAAGCAAACTGCTCCACCATATAGAAGAAGGTTAATTGTGAGTTGCGTTGAAAATCCCAATCGTTAAGGGGGAACTAAAGTCTAAAATAGAATAATGTTAGAAAAGTTGTATTTTGTATACTAAATATAAACATGAACTTACTGCACCACAAGCCTAATCAAACAAATTATTTATGCTTTCAAAGTTGGCCACAGGGGGCTGTCATCTTGTAACTTTGTTATACATCTTTGCAAGACCAAGACTGTGTACATGCTCAGTGTGATCTGGGCTTCAGGTGGGAGTTTAAGTGTAGGGATTTTCATAAATGATCAAAACAGCACAAGTCAAATAATATCTGCCATAGAAGCTGATACAGCAAGACTGATTTATAATCAGAATATACAGACTGCACTGGGTCTGTGTATACAAATCCCTACACAGTCGCCTCCTGCTTTACAGGGAAACAAACAGTAAAGTGGAGGGCTCACCCCTGCCATTTGAAAGTATGATTGTTTCCCTGCAGAGCAGTTAGGGACCATAGGAATCTTCCTATCCACAGCTGTCAGAGCAAGTAAAACGAAGGGGGAATTTCACTGCATACAGTTTTGTATATGATATATCATAAAAACAGTACACATGTTTTAATTAAAGTATTTTGGAGATAGGTTTCTTTTTCATTAAAGAAAATAAAAATGGGGTTTTATTTTTTTTGCCTTTACATCCTCTTTAAAGGGGAAAATGCACTTTTTACACTACAGTATAGTGGCCACTTTCTGTCTCCCATTCCAAATAAAGCAGTTGCACCTACTGACTCAGAGGATTTGCGACAAGGCCACAAAGGTGTTTTACCTTCTATGTCAGTAAAATACCGGTCAGGTGGCAACCCTATTTACAGCACAGTTGTGTTGATTTTGATACATCAACCACAATTGCGTCAGCCACAACGCCCCCTTGTAACTGCAGTGATGCTGGAATTCCGGAGGAAAACATGGCACTGTGCTTAAATTTGCTCACTGCACTTACGGACATAAATAAGCCCTATAGTTGCTGTAAATGTGCAGTATACATATGTCAGCGTTATATTAATAACAAAAATTATATATAAAAAATAATATTAAGCAATAAAGGATTGTTGGGAAATGCAGTATAGCTTGTTTAACTATACATTTTCTGCTTGGGTGAACTGTGTTTGTTTCATGTTTTACATATAATGAAGCAGGCTTATGAGATAGAAGCCTCACACACCTGACTTTGTGCTGGGAAGTGCATTCTGATGCTGCATCACCACAACCATTTGTAGGTTTATCTTATATATCTTATCTCTAGCCTGCTTTTTTCCAACAACAGCTATAGAGATTGGATAAAAGGTATGGCATTTGTAAGCAGGTTCATTTCCTTTTTTTGTGCTACAAATATAAATATATATATGGATATAGGCAGATGTGCTCATGGTTTATATGTCTGGCTGTGAAATGGTTAAATAGTGACGGCAGGAAGAATTGTGAGGCACCAATGCTAAAATAAATATAAATTGTGAACTCTCCATGAACCAACATGGCACACGGACAATGGGCAAGGGCAGGGTTGGAAACTGGAGCCAATTTCTGCAGCTAGTCCCCTGGATATTAATATCAGGCTCATTAAAGCCATAATTATGCAATTTCCCCTTTCTATTTTCAGATCCTTCAACTGATAGTTGCTTGGGTCCTCAGACATCTTGAGTTAAAGGAGACAGATTGGTACAGAGCCTGGAGGTGGCAGATTTTTTCAAGGCGTGTTCTACCCTCCGAGATATTGGTGAATAGGGACAAGGAATCTGTGTGCAAGTCGTGGCAGGCTGCGGAGACAAATCAAAGGATGACATGGAAGTAAAAGATGCCCCAGGTGTTCAAAGAAAGAAGAAATTCTTTGTGCTACGGATGTTCTAAAAAGGCTGAAAGTATCTCTGGTAACTGGGGAAGACAGAGCTCCAGGACCAATGTTAGGAGAGTTAAAGAAAGAAAAGGAGTAAGATGTAGGGACGTAGGTTTTCTGTCCATTGAATAAAAATCAGCGCAATAACAGTTTTGATTGTGCTGCCATTGAGGCAAGTAGTCATATAAAATAAGTTGCTACCCCTCAAATTCCTAGGAAGTTATGCTTTCCATGTTATTTTAAACAGGCTGGTTTTAGATAGTAATATTACATACCTCCCAACATTTAAAAAACGGATAAATGACAGAAACTCGTGCTGCATGCATCGTGGCAAATGCCCCTTTATATAGCCACACCCCATAATTACCATGTCCATTTTACAAAATTTGGCAGGTCCTCCCCCCCCCTCCCCAGTGCGCTCACCTTTTTGCGCTGGAGGGGGGGAAAACGAGGGTGGCAGAGAGGACCAGGACGCTAGCACTGAGTGCATAATTGTGCCGCTCCTGGTCCCGGAAGAACCGGAAGTTCGGCTCTTAAAGTACCAGGGGTGGCAAAAATGCCAGTGGGGCACTGTCACCTGAGTTTCTCAGCCTCAGCAAGGGACAAACGGCCCAGAGGGCCACTAGCCCCCCAATCCGACCTTGCTGCTACCCCATATAGCTACAATACCCAGTTCCTACCAACAGCTGGTGCTGGCTAAAATGTTTGCATTTATTGTTTATATTATTAGCTTCCCTGTTCATTGTTTCAACCATAGTAGTACAATTCAATACCTTCAGTTAGGGATACAAACATGTCTTGCTTTCTTAGTATCATGATACTACAAGTATGCATAAAAATGCATTGATGCTACTAGTACAACACATTGGGTGTAAGAGTTTGAACTAAATATGTGTTTTAAGGAAAAACATAATTACAGGAAATTTACCAGACACTTGTAGGACAGCTCCTCCTCAAATCAATATATCATATATAAAAACATAATAAAATATAAACACACAATCACACACACACATATATACAGATATGTGTTATGTGGAAACTCATTATCCAGAAAGCCCGCAATTATGGAAAGGCCCTCTTTCATAGACTCATGTTAATCAAATAATTAAATTTTTTAAAAATCATTTCCTTTTCTGTAATAATTAAACAGTACCTTGTATATGATCCAAAGTATGATATCATCAATCATTATTGGAAGCGAAACAATCCCATTAATGTTTAAAGGATTTTTAGTAAACTTATGGTATGGAAATCCAAATTACGGAAAGATGCCCTATATAGAAACCCTAGTTCCTGAGTATTCTGGATAACTGATCCCATACCTGTACATACATTTTTTTTTCTTTTTAAACACTTACCTAGCCATAACCCATAATACTATTATGTGACAGTGTAACCCAATTTAATGTTTTAAGTATTGCTCCGGTCACCTTAACATACATATATGTTAGTCCAAAATAAACGTAATCCCTTCTTTAAAAGGGAGCCTTCTCAGATATCAAAAAGGTAGCAATTGGAGGCTTTTAGATTACAATTTTCATTTTAACTATGCATGAAATTATGGAAACAGAAAACCCAAATGACAGTGCTGCTCCCAATTTTCTATTTACTTTCACCTCTCCGGACAAAGGAGGATAAAAGCGGAATGAAGAAGGCGAGACTTGTGCTATTAAGCAGACAGGGGAATGCCTATGGCAAGTTATTAAACACTTTGAAAAGCTTAAGGGAAGAAAGGAAAGAATTATAATTGTTTAGAAGCTCTTGCTTAGGAGCAGGCTGCTGAAGGAATTTAATCATCTGAAGCTTCCCAGTAACTAAGCAATACAGGAGAGAAAATACAGATACGCAGCAGAATAAAAGAGACGGCCCTGCAGTGGGTACTGTTTTATTGAAGGGGCTGTATAATAATATATGGGTTCCAGCAGCAGCGTTTTACCCCTTGAAGTGAAATTTATAATATTTGTCTTTATAATACAGTTATTGCTGCCTCTTAATCTAAATATCAGAGGTATCAGTTTCCTCATGAGCAGTCATCAAGTGACATTTAATGGATAAATACACGTTGGCTGTCTGCCTACCTTTGACTATTGTGGTATCCGTGGACAATCCTGACACTTTTTTGGGAGTTGGAGTAAAAACAATGACATGGTAAGGTAAATCAGGATTTAGTATTGATTTGTGACTTTTTTATCTTGATAAGGGGACTATAGGATCCGTTATCAGGAAACCATTTATTTAGAAAGCTCGAAGTTATGTTAAGGATGTCTCCCACAGACTCTGTTTTAATCAAATATTTAACATTTTTAAACATTATTTCCTTTCTCCCTGTAACGGTGGTATAGTAGTTTATACTTGATCCAAATTAAGATATAATTAATTCTTATTGGCGGCAAAAGAATTCTATTGGGTTTAATTATTTTTAGTAGACTTTAGGTGTGGAGATCAATGTTAAAGAAAGACCCCTTACCTGGAAAGCCCCAGGTCCCAAGCATTCTGGATACCAAGTCACATGCCTGCATTCAAAGAAAAAAAAAAAACAAATCTGGGTCAGGCTCTTAAAGGAGTAGTTTTGCACAAAATAAAATGTTAGTGTTATGTAGTAAGTACTATTATAAGACAATTGCTTCTTTTCTATTTTTAAGGTTTTTGAGTTATGTAACCTTTTACTTAGTAGCTTGCCAGTTTGGCATTTCAGCAGTTATCCTATTGTCAAGTCTCATCTATCCTGGCAACCAGGCAGTGGTTTGAATGGCAACTGATATATAGAAAAGAGTCTAAGAAAATATAGATAGGTTTTCGTTTTAAATTCCAGAAAAGTTGAGTCATTCAAAATCTATTAACAAAAATGAAGGCCAGTTTAAAGGTTGCTAAGAATAGGATGTTATACTAACATAAGCTCATTCAAAAGAGATCTACCCCTTTAAAAAGAGCAGATAACAGGGAAACTAAAGGGAACAGTTGTTTCATAACATATAATGGTCCAGGATTAATTCAATAAGAAATAGTTTTTATGCAGAAAAAGTTTATGCAGAAATTCAAGACTGAATTTCTCATTGGACTGCAACTTGTCCAACAGGTGGGTAGTTAGAGGCCTTCAAGATGGGCAACCCAGATTCAGGCAATTTTTTGGGGGCATTCAGCTTTTTTTGCACTGATAAAGGCCTCTCTTCTTTCACAACTTCCCAATATTGTGGATTCTTGACAATCAACAAAAGGTTGCTTATAAAAATATATTCATGCACAAAACATATAATGCACAAAACATGGATCACACCAGTTTTATATCTCTAACTGGATGTAGGGATATTTGACTGCCTACATGCTCAAGCTTGCTCAGAATAGCGAAGAAACCCCTCTGCCCATTCACTTTAGAACATTAAAGGGTTCTGAGTAAACCTATAGCCCCTTCATTATAATGCTACACTGGATTATTTATGCTTAGGTGCCTGAATACACTGGCTGCCTGTTGCTCGACATGGTACATTGCTTTCACATAAAAACGGCATTTTAGGGACAATGTAAATACTTCAAAGAGCCACATTTTTTAAACTAGACATCTGTATGACATTGTTGTATCAGGGATCTATCATATAAATACAGGGTAATGGTTGGTGGCTGTGAAAGAAAGGCAGAGTCTGCAACAAAAAGAGATTTGTATCATGAAGTGCATCAAATGGAATGAAGATATTTCTATGTACAAACTAGAGGTTTTACCAGTTTAGTGACTCCCACCCAGTTAGGGATCCAGCATTTATATTCATACCTTGCATTCAAGCTAAGAAAACATGAAGAGCCTAAAAGAATGAACCCTGACGTACAACAAATTCTTTTTCATCCTAGCTCACTACTATGATATGTACACAGCACAAGTGCACCTTTATAATAATTCCCACTACAGATACTATTATACAGTTTTAATCTTAAACTGGCTAAACACTCTCTCTTGGCTGATCAGTAGCCTATGGCCTGTCTATGCCTTATTCTGATATGGATCAGGATGGCAACAAAATCCCATGATGTGAACACATTGGGCAGTGGATGTGGTATTCTACGAACTTGTCTGCAGGAACTTCCATGGATCTGATTGTTTGCTCAGTGGCCAAATAATCAGATAATGACCCATTTATGACCAGCTATAGCGACTCTAAAATCACTGTTTAAAAACCTTGCCAAACCAGAATTTATCAAAGCAAAAGGGACAATATTCAGCATTCCCAAGCCTTTGCATTATACCAATAGATAAGGCCAGGTGCTGTACCTTGGGAAATTATACAAGTGGGCCCACACTCAAGCAGATGCAGTAAATATAAGTTATAAGAAAGGGCTGGGTGCCTTTTACACAAATGAGAAGCAATTGTTTTAATACTCTTAGCACAATGTTGACCAAGGGACTGGACTAATTGTATTTTGGAGCCAAGAAGAAGAGCCATAATTTTTCTCCCTCTCTTGTCTGGTTTCTCTTTGACAACCACTATTTCATCATGTTCACAAGTCAAATATTCTCAGTATCTCTCAGCATTCTTTGCTCCCTTAGTCTCCCCACATGTGACACTTCTTCCTTCATATTTTTTTTACTATTTCTCCCTGTCGTTCCACCAGGTTCCACATTTACACAGCAAAGAGCTGAGTGACAGTGTAGAATTTATGGTGATGGCATTAAGGTACAGCAGGCTGTACCTGTCTGTGCCAGTAAAGAAACAAAGGCATTTAATTATGAAGATTAAATTGTGGAGTGCTGTCCAGAGTCTAAAGATTGTTGATCCTGTTACGTGAACACAGTGGGACTTGCACATCATAAAGAAGTTAAGACATATGGTGTGGTGCTGTAAAATAGTATTTAGGGCCACACTATCAAATTACAACAGGATTTTGTAACCTGCCCAATTTTGGGCAGATATTAATTGGGGAAGCCAAGGGGATGACCCCACACACGGTCCAATAAGCTGCCAACTTGGTCTGGCAGCAGCTTTTATCGGTCCGAGTATTGGGGCCTTAAGCCGTTGTTCTTTCTTGGGCAGTGTAACAGGAAAAAGGAGTGAGCTTACTATTGCTTCTTAACCAAAGGGGTTAATAGTAGCACATATTTTGGCTTCTGCAGCTGCACTTTTATCCCTTGAAATATATGAGTGTACCCATTGCTAAATTAAGGGAGAGACGAGGTTGCTTTGATGCAGTGCACCAGGATTTGATTATAGGAAAGAAACGTGTTGATGTGTTTTTCTTTTTTCTTTTTTTTCATTTGCAGGAGATTGTATGATATTTGAGAGGTTTCCATTTCAGGTCTTGGCAGTAGCAGGAAATCATGGCATGCTGAGAAGCAGCTTCATATACATCTGAATATAATATTAGTCTTGTAATTCTTACCTCACTATGACTCCCAAACCTCACTGGCAAATGTGATACATGGGGGGCATAATTTAGTACATTTTCCCATGATATACTAAATTGCTAAGGAACTTATTGACCACTATTTGATGTGCCCTCAAGATCAGCAGTATATGTGAGCAACTGTGGCTCATACAGAAAAATACAAAAACCATTTCCTTTGGTTAAAAGAGAGGAAAATATCCCCCAGCAATATTTTTGTCTTTTAGGAAAATAGTACTGAGCTGAATAAATATGTAGAGAGGTGTGAGCATCAAGTCAAAAATATTCATTTCCACAAACCCAGTCAAATGGTCTCTATAATACACAGAGGTTTCCCCATGTACTTAAGGCAGTTCTCCTCTACACTGTGTTTGTTTGGGAATAAGGATCACTTATATAGACCTGTAGGCTTCAACACACTTTGGAATTTACTGTCTTAAAAAGTCCTTAAGGAATGCGGCTCAAGGATTTCTAGGATTTAGTAGTAAATCTGGTCCATTATGCCAGGATTTCAAACAATGTTAGCTAATTGGAGTCGTTTGTTTTCCCTGTTGTTTGGTAATTATTCTGAATGATTACTTCAAAGCGAAAGAGGAACCATTTAATTATCCATCCATTTATATTCCTTGCTTCTTATCTTGTGGATAAGGTTAAGGTAAAAGTATAGCTTTTTGAATAGAGTATGTACTGAGTGATTTGTTCATCAATTAACTTACCATCCTAAATAATACTTTTCCATTGTAGTCTTCTAATTCTGTGCCTGGAAAAAAAAACTTGTTTTTCTACAGATTACATGGCCAGAACTGTAGCAAAACAAATACAAAAAAAGAAGTCAAATTACCCTTAATTGATTTTTGTGGGCCCAGGTAATTGATGTTAGCAAACACTGAATACCGCATTTTTAAGGTTTGTAAAAAGGGTTCTAGTCTAGGATTTGTTGTGTTATCCTCTGAATATGTCTGCTGTCATAGGAAAACTAAGGCTTATTAGTAAGACTGTGGAATGATTGCCTTGCCCATTGCTTTAGGTCACTGTATTCATAAGGTTAGGTGTTTGTCGTTGTGATGAATGATGGGTGATTCCTAGTGTTTTGTCACCTCACTATATTAGCTGGAAATTGCAGGCATCAAAACATTCTGAATTGCTCCATGTGCCATTTCCGTAATGCTTGTGACACA
>CM044437.1:114280946-114300917 GCA_024363595.1 Xenopus borealis
CTCAGAAGCCTATGGGAGGGTTCCCATAGGCTTCTATTACAATTCGGTAGGCAGCCAAATAAATTTTAAATTTTAAATCCTTCGCTGATCGAATAATCGAACGATCGAATATTCGATCATTCGCTATTCGATGATCGAATAAGCCAAATTTGCATATTCGACGATCTATTCACGTGAATTTAGTAAATCGGCCCCCCTATGTTACCTGAATAACCCCTTTAAATAACATTTTATTATTACAAGGTATTATAATTACTTATATAGCACCATTGTCTCCGGCAGCACTTACCAGAGTAAGGATATTACAGGGCAACCCTTTTGAAATAAAAAATAACAAAGTGGTATAAAGTTGATACCTTTAATAGCTAACTAATAGAATCATATCAAGCTTTCAGAACATTTTAGTTCCTTTTTCAAGATGATTACAAATATAATACATAACTGTTTATTTATACAGACAAATATTTCACCAGAATAGATGCACAGTTATATTTGCATATGGTTCAGAGAAAATAGAGGAAGGGTCCTGCACACAAGAGCTTAAAATCTAACAGTGAGAGGAAGTGAGACATATGATGATCAGTGTGACTGTTGTTGATTAGAATATCAATAATCTTTCTCTGGCCTTAATGACTGTAGAAGTATAATCCATGCATCATGAGATACCCTGTTTTATGAAGTGCTTGACATATAGCTGTTTGCTAGTCGGCATGTGATATGTTTCTGCTATGAGTCACATGTCTGTTATCTTCTAATGTAGGATCATGGTTAATGTAGATCCTGCTGTGGCTTTGCATCCATTGGCTGAGAACTGAATGGCCAGCCAGCCTAAATTTACATTTCACACTCTGATAACAGAAATGGTTAAACAAATGAATCACAGCTACAAGTTACTTTATTTGGTTTATGACCATGTCCCATATACAGAAGAGTTCTTATAAACTCCATAACAGAACAAATGATATACTAACTGGCATGGCAACACCTCCCGTGTTTTATTATATTAAACAGATATCACAAGGTTTGTAGATAAAGGTTACATGATGTCATACATCATATAATACGTCAACAGTTTATATTTTGATTGAAATTATGATACATTACTTTTTTAATTGTTTTCATACTAAGCAAGGGGTCATTATAATAGTGTGACTGCACATTAGTGCAAATACTAATAAGCTGCATCTCCTGAACTGTTTGAGCTTCACCACTGGGTTTAAGGGCTCTTACATATGAGTGTTTTTACTGTGTAAGTTTTGCTGCGTTCAGCCGCAGGGGAGCGCAGGTATAGATGCACTCAATGCTTTTCAATGGGGCTGTACTCACATGAACGCATGTAGGCACCGAACGCAGGTTCAGACGCAACATGCTGCATTTTTCCTGCGTTCGGCGCCTACATGCACTTGTGTGAGTACAGTCTCATTGAAAACCATTGAGTCTGCACTTCCCTGCGGCTGAACGCAGCAAAACGGAACACAGGGGATCGCAGGTAAAAACGCTCGTGTGTAAGAGCCCTTAATTAGAGTTTTATCTCCATTAACAAGAGATACAGCAGCAGCTACTGTGACGGACCAAAGGTGAAATGGGCAATAAGGTTCTATTTATTGTCACTGCTTAAAAGCTTTTATATAAAGGGAATGTTAACCCAAAAAATAATTCTTTGCCTAATACATGAAAACACAATTATAAGCAACTTTGCAACATACATTAATTACAATTTTAAACACTTTGCATATGTATTGCTAGTATGTTGTCTATTCTCTGCTCTGGTGGCTCAAACTGTTGATACAATGTAAGACACGGCAGATGATTAACAGACCTGTCTGCTGGGGAAATAAGAATTTTGCAACATTGTTTAAAATGTAACAATTAGTAGTTAAGCAGATGTTTTTACTAGCTGGAAATTTTAAATAAATATATGTCGCAAAGTTGCTTAGAATTCTGTTTTCTTTTATTTGGCAAAAATGTATTTTGGAGTTGATTGCAGGCATTAAAAACCAGGCTGTGTGTGTAGCACTGTTCCTTGTATCTTGTGCTAAATCCAACACGGGTGCAAATGAGAAATGACCCAGACTGCAGTCAAACCCCTGCTGCAAGTACTCTGGAGTGCTAAGGGCTGCAATTTTGAGCCTCATTTTTTAGCTCTTGCATATGTGACAGGGGAGTTGGTAAATTACCCCTAATTAGTCTAGAGCCTTTTTGATGTGAACTAAGCTATTATCACATTAATGGTATTAAGGCATAGTAACCAAAAGAAATGCCAGTCATGGACTCAACAAGTATTACCAGAAAGGCTTTGGGTCCCATTTAGGGCCCTTACACATGGCGTTTTAACCTGCACTCCCATGCATTCTGTTTTGCTGTGTTCAGCTGCTGGGGAGCGCTGGTATAGACACACTCAATTCTTTTCAATGAGGATATACTCACATGAACGCTTGTAGTCGCCGAACGCAGGTTCAAACGCAACATGCTGCATTTTTCCTGCATTCGGCGGCTACATGCGTCTGTGTGAGTACAGCCTCATTGAAAAGAATTGAGTGCGTCTATTCCTGCGCTCCCCTGCGGCTGAACACAGCAAAATGGAATGCAGGGGAACGCAGATTAAAAGCCTGTGTGTAAGGGCCCTTAGGGTGATGATACACAGGGAAATTTGTTAAATCTTTACTACTGCAGGTGACAAATCTGGAGAAAAAGATTTTCCATTGAATAACCTTAAATCTTCAAGTGATAAATTCCCAAAAAAGACTTTCTATTGAATAACATTATGATTTCCACTTTACCATGGGAAATTGTCTCATTTCCCGAGATGAATCTGGATTACCACAAGATCTACGTTTTACTTCTACAACGCAGCGTTAACTCAAAAAATGGGCCAATTCTTTAAGAAAGTTTTTAGTCTAGTCACCTTAGCATTGTGCATTAATGTACTTTACTTAAGTGCAATTTTCAATGTGCAGTACTCTAACCCTGCACTTTGACCAGAAGTAAAGTCCTCTTACGCTGATTTTTGAATTCTGTAAAAAATAAATACACTTTGCACCTGTAAATCAGCCCTACATCACTTCTCTTGCTCTTATATCACTTCCCATAGCTACAGGTGAATGCGTCACTGCTTAGGTGCAAACCAAGTGTATAAATACCAGAATGCTATCAAACTGCAGTCAGCAAGCCCTTTCCTTTCACATCTCATTATACCATGGCCGTTACACAAAATGTTTTCTGTTTTACAGGATACAGGTTCAACATATTTTCCACACTAAATCCTTGTACTAATCCCTATGCTAACAGTGTGATGTGCTAGCAAATAACAGGTGCCTCGGTGCCCTCTTATTATTGTACTGACAAAATGTGTGTACATTTCAAATTCTTGTTTCATTCATTCAGAGTGAGAAATACAACTCTGGAATAATTTCATTTTGAATCTGTACAGCTAACAATGTGACACAAAGTTATTATCAGCACAAAGGCTGCATTTGTGCACTTGTGGTTCACTGATGCTGACAAGCATTTATTTATAAAAGTGTCCAACAGTGTAAAACCATACTTAACATATAAGGTAAATATATCCTCCTCCCTCAGTATTTTTCCATATTGGTATTCACGTGTTTTTCCAGTATGATGGAGGGGGTAAGAGACACTGACCCAGATTGAATTCAATTAAAAAAACTTACATCCCTATTCGATTCCAGGGTTTTCTATGGCCTTTAATTGAGTTTTCACATGATAAACAATGAGATTCATGCTTATTTTTTAGCAAATTAATCTGGCCCATACAATAATGCTTTACCATGGCCTAAGGTGCTATATGAGCACCAGAATGTAAAACTTATCAAATGGATCAAGCACACAGGCCTTTATTTAGGTGCAACAATGATGTGATGGTATCATTACAGTGACATAGCAAAGTAATAGCAACAGGATCAAAATGCATCTATGTTGAATGAGCTATAAGCACTCCCGTACAGGATCAAAAGGAAAATTTAACGGGATACTGTCATGGAAAAACATCATCATTAAAACGCATCAGTTAATAGTGCTGCTCCAGTAGAATTCTGCCCTGAAATCCATTTGTCAAAAGAGCAAACAGATTTATTTTTATATTCAGTTTTTAAATCTGACATGAGGCTAGACATATTGTCAATGATGATATCACTCCAACTTGCAGTAAAGAGTGACTTGGGGCAGCTGGGAAATTGACAATATGTCTAGCCCCATGTCAGATTTCATAATGAAATATAAAAAAAAATCTGTTTTGATGCGCGTCAAAAGCATCCCGCGACTCGTTTCGCGAATTTTTCGCCGATTCGCAAATTTCTCTCTCACTAAAGGTTATAACAAAACATGCCCATTACAATCTACTGTTTTGGAAAACTACCTGGAACTACAACTCCCTTTTTTGAGACCTCTTTCCCTAACTTACAAATTGCTTCAACTAAATAAAACGTATTCTAAACCCAAATACTTCGACCAATGGGAACAAGAACTGGGTATTTCCATTTCTGAAGCTACTAGAAATACAATAATGCTGAATATACATAAATCTTCTAGGGCTTCTAGAATAAAGGAGATGAAATATAAAATCATTACAAGGTGGTACTACGTACTGGCCAAGCTGCATAGTATCTTCCCTTCTTCCTCAGACAAATGCTGGCGATGTGGTGTAGACGTGGGAACATTTAAACATATCTGGTTCTCCTGTCCTAAGATCATAAAGTATTGCCAACAAATTTGCACCATTATACATAATATCATTGGCTATAAATATAGCTATGACGACCATGCCCTGCTGTTATTTCATTTTGATTAATTTAATAGAATCACCCCAGATAACCTTTCACAACACTTACTGAGAGCTGCCATATCTCTGATCCCTACGAAATGGAAATCCCCAGAACCCCCCACACCAAGCGAATGGACAAATGTAGTAGAAGAAACCAGGAAATTAGAAGAAATAACTGGGCTGTTACATGTATCAATGAACAGCTATAGAACAACTTGGTTGCCTTGGATAGAGTACTATAACTTGAAGTGAACCTGTTAGATTAACACCACTATCAAATTGGTTTTCCCATAGATAATATGCATCTCACTATTTCTTCAGGTTTTAAATGTTACTAAAGAACCTTATGTTATTGAGATATGACTTGTTATTAACCCTGTTTATATTTAATTTACTGTGTAAATGTCAAATTTTTGTCCTTCCCTACCCCTTCCCCTTTGGTTTCTGTACCCTCCTCCTTGAAAATCAATAAACACAGATTTGGAAAAAAAAATGAAAATGTAATGTAAAGGCATCATCTCATAGAAATAAGAATTTTTATTTAAGTTGTCTATGCCGAGATGATGTTTTAGGGCAGAACTACATGGGCATTTTCCGTCCGATCCGACGTGATGCAACAAAACGCAGGCGTCAAGTTGGATGTGCCGAAAATAAGGTAGGAAATATCGGATGTTGTTGCAGCATGCATCCAACAAGACATGACTGTTGGATGCAGAGGCTGCATGCTGCGTCTGCATCCGACAGACATGTTGTGTCTGATGCATGATGTTTCAGTGTTCTTTCCCTCAGCCAACAACAGGTGACGCTAATAACTGGAGGCCTGGTCTCCACAGTAGGCCAAAAATGCAGGTCAGTTTCTAGCTGATCTTTATACTGCAACATTTCTTGTTTATAGACATAGATGGTAGATATACACTCATCTTCAGATGATCTTGCAGGTCAGTCTTTATATTGCAGCAATGTTTCTCATTGATAGACATAGACAGTAGACACGTGTCTACAAGCACCATTTGCGCTGATGTCCTTTGTCATAGGAGAAAGCTGAAAGATAAATACCACAGATTAGCACTATTTAGGTCTGGAAAGGACGATGAATGCTACCTCTGCACCGCCATCTTACTGCTCAGATCTCATGATTAAGTAAACATTACATTTTTTATAGTTCATGAACAAAAACTTAGGGTTTTGGAAGGAACTCTTCAGTTAAGGAACTTCAACAGATAGAAAGAGCATTTACTCAATTATGCTTTTATGGTGACTGCTCTCTGGACCACACCAAATGTTTCAAGCAGCAGGGGAGTGCTGCTTTTAAATTGTGGGGAGGTTTTCCGCTATGGTTTTTAGAGTTAAATTTATCCTTACTTTCCTTTTACCAAAACCCTTGAGGCTTTTCAGGGACTAAGTAAAAAAACCTTACTCTAAAATTCTTCAGAAAGTGCCTAGCACCCCTGATATTTGGAGATGTTTGAAACTGAGTAGTGGTTAAAATCAGCAGTCTAGATATTGGACCCATGCCTACAACAAAATGCACACAACAGAACAATAACACCGTGGGGTTGAAATAACTAACAGCATGTAGCAACTTGGAACCCACTATATTTTTGTGCTGTACAAATGGCAGTCAAGAATAAAGGCATGCTTTGACCTGTTATTTTATAAAAAGTGAAATTTACTTAATTTAATTAAAACTGGAAAACTCAGGAATGTCTGGAATTCAGTGGGAAACATTGGGTCCTGCACTCTTTCACCTGCCTTTGACCACATGGTAATTACTGGGCTACACTGAATGGTTGCACTCAGCCTGATACATGGCACACCAGGCACAAGCATGTTGCACAATAAATTCAACAACAGGTATAGGAATTGTTATCCAGCATGCTCAGGACCTGGGAATTGGACCACTATTAAAAAATATTTAAAACATTAAACCCAATAGGATTGCTTTGCCCACAATATATTTTAGTCTGGATCAAGCAGAGGGTACTGTTTCCTTATTACAGAGAAAATTTTATTTTTTTAATAAAATTAGAATTGTGTGATTAAACTATAATGTGTTGGAGATGACCTTCCTGTAATTCGGTGCTTTCTAGATAACAGGTTTCTAAGCTCCCCACAGTAGAACAGCCTTTTTAGCTATATATTTAGACTAACTGGTCTGATAGATCTGACAGAATTACTGGAAAGACTTGTTTACAAATTCCTGATCCAGCATCTCACTCATAACTCCCTTCTTGACCCCCTGCAATCTGGCTTCCACCCATCACACTCAACTGAAACTGCACTCCCCAAAGTAATCAATGATCTTCTACTGGCAAAGTCTAAAGGTCACTATTCCATACTCATCCTTCTAGATCTCTCTGCAGCCTTTGACACAGTTGACCACCCACTCCTCCTTGACATTCTATACTCTATGCTCTTTCATGGTTTACATATTATCTGTTTTTCCTTTAAAGTTGCCTTCCCTAACTCTACTTCTACTACATTGCCTCTCTCTGTCGGAGTTCCTCAAGGCTCTGTTCTAGGCCCTCTGCTATTCTAGCTCTATACTACTTTGCTAGTAAAACGTATTCAGTCGTTTGGACTTCAGTATCACCTCTATGCTGATGACACCCAACTCTGCTTGTCTACTTCTGACTTCTCTCCTTCTGTCCATTCCCAAGTTACAGACTGTCTCTCTGCTGACTCCTCCTGGATGTCACAGCGCCACCTGAAACTGAACCTTTCAAAAACAGAACTCATTATATTCCCTCCAAGATCTTCCCCTGTTCCTCAGATATTACTCACAGTAAATGACACTAAATTTCATTCCACCACAAAGGCATGCTGCCTGGGAGTTATACTAGACTTGCATCTGTCTTTTTCACCACACATTCAAACACTTGCAAAATCTTGTCATATTCAACTACGCAACATTGCCCGGATACAACCATATCTCACTTCAGAATCAACTAAAACACTTATTCAGTCTCTTATCATCTCCCGACTTGATTACTGCAATCTACTCCTTGCAGGTATTTCAACAAGTTACCTTTCACAACTCAAACCTGTTCTAAATGCTGCCAGTAGACTCATTAATCTATCTTACTGCTCAACATCCGCTGCTACCATATGTATGTCCCTTCGTTGGCTCCCAATTCCTCTAGATTCAAATTCAAATTACTAACCCTTACATTCAAGGCCCATAACAATGAAGCCCTACATGCAACGTTCGCTCTGCTTCTGACCTACACCTCGCTTCTCCTCTCATCATCTTGGGCTTCTGATTTTCTCTGGAACTCTCTGCCTCAAGCTTTTAGACTTTCTCCTTCTTTCCAAATTTTCAAACACTCCTCAAAGACCCACCTGTTTAAAGAAGCTTATTCTTTGTAATTTTATTATTCTGTAAAAGTTCACTGCTGTATCATAAATCACAAAATTGTGTCTACAATACTAATGTCTCAATTGTACCCTAACCTTTAGTTTGTAAACTCTAATTTGTAGGACCCTCTAATTGTTATCTACTATTTATTACGTGTTTGTTATAACTAAGGTAAAGCACTGCATATCTTGTCGGCGCTATAAATAAATGATGATGATAGAATAATTTAATTGAACAATATGCACATGTAACTTGCACAAGATTTGCAAAAAGGTACAAATATGGCTCCTGTATCATCAAATTGTTTGGCTTACAGATGATGCAACAATTCTGGAATTCTAAGCATCTAAGTCCTCATTTTGGCGAGGTCCTGCTGTAGAATCTTGGTCCCCAGGTAAATGTGTTCAGTACAGAATCCCCAACTGCATATATTGGTGTGAAAATGTACAAGTTTTTGGGCTCACCTGCACCACAATTTTGCCTTGAATGTAATTGTGTAATAGCAACAGCGGTCACAAAGTCTACTGCTGTTTATTAAACAGAACTTTGTGGACAACCTTGAGTAGGGGTTGTCAAGGGGATGAAGGTAAAAAAGTGGTTATTACAGGTATCCCCAGATTTCACTTGCACAAAACATGGAAGAGTACACAGATTTTTGCAACTTGCTTCTTTTCCACTTTTAATAAATTATGCTCAATGTGCTACAATGTGTTCAGGGTTTAAATCACAAGGGTGGTAGAGATGAACAAGATTTTCATCAAAGACAGAGTTTGCGTGTAAATCTACAAGTGTTTATGAGGTCCTTGGGAGAATAGCGTGCTTGCCAAATATCTACATGGGAAAATCTTAAACCTACAGTTAGAACATTTTATCATTCTGTAAATGTCTATTTTACTCGCTTAGGTCCTGGAATGTTTTATTCAATTTAGGAACAAACAAAAAAAACAGTTGTTGATGTGAGAGTATGGAACTGTGTAATGGTACATAGTTAAAGAGAAGTAGCAAACCAAGAGAAAAACTGTTGAGGGTGTACATACTTTTTCAGTTGCAGGTGGAAGTGGTTCTGAGGATATGATTCCAGTAGTGGAGGTATCATGTGCAGGTCTGTAGTTATTAAAGTTTGTCTCTTTAACTTTTGTTTTGATCAGCAAATATAATATATATATATATATATATATATATATAGCCATGTAAATAGACGGCACTCACAGGTCTTGCAAAAAGAAGTTAAAATTTATTCTCCGCGATGAGCTGACGTTTCGGCTGATGCAACAGCCTTTTTCAAAGTGAAATATATATATATATATATAAATATGGGCTATAACCCATGGCATCCCCAAGGTGCTGTCTTCATTGTTTTACCTAAAGCTTGCTGAAAAAAAGCTAATGATTGGTTACTATGGGTTACTGTCCATGTGCAAATTTGTGTGTGTTCCCGGTATGTTTAATGCATACACCCATACACAAATGTAAGTTGTACATAGATGAAAAATACACTGATACTTTAAAAAATTAGCAGCCTAGTTATTAATCCTCGCGTTTATCTGGTCAAGTTTTTGAAGAGGAAAACTTGAGTTTTTAGAGGGAAAAAAACTTTTATACCCAAAAGCTGCTTAAAATCTGCATCCAAATAATAATCAAGGTCATGTAGAAGTCAATGGCGGATGTCCCTGATGATATTTCTTGACATTATCGACACAACTCGAAAAATTGAGCTGTTAGGGCTTCAAACCAAAAATGTATACAATACGGATTGTAGCATGATTTTGTAGAGACTTTTCCTGCACAGACTTTTTCAAGCTGCTTTTTTAATAAATTAGTTAAATTTGTGGATGGGCGTTAGGTTGTCTTTGTTTTAATTATATAATGAGATAAAGTCGAGTTTTACTAAATACCCCCCTAATTGTAATTATTTAAAATAATAATAATAATAATGATGATAATAATAAGATTTTTTTTGTTGTTTTTTTTTTAATGGAAAACTGGTAGGTCTGTATGGCACAGGAATAGTGATGGGCAAATATGTGCAGTTTCGCTTCAGCAAAACATTAGCAAATTTACCGAATTAATACATGAGCTTCTGTTCTAAGACATGTTGATCAGGAAGTTGATGGCTGTTGAACAATAGTTTCACTTGGTGTCAACACAAAGCCCAAAAGAGATATCTGGAACATCAGTAAATCTGGACAGTAACTAATATTGTTTTGCATCTTGGCAGAAATGAATGGAGAATACAATGTAAACAATGAATTGCCATCTGTGTAATGTAGTTATATTAATTTAATTAAATAAGACCCTAAAAGATAAGCAGACAGACCGGCAGTCCCACAAGTGAGGGTTTAGTCAGGTAGTATCTGCTTTGCTTTTTAATTGCTGCAAGACCATATAAGTAGTCTATATTTAAAGGACATTCATCCTTTTTATGAACAGAGGTGCAAAAATGAGCTTAGTGCAGTGCCCTAATGATAATAATGAGAATATACATGGGTGTATTCCAAGAGCTCGGGAGGGCCATGGATTTCAGACCGGGATAATCCCACCCTCCCCCTCTACCCCAGAACAAGAAGAACTAGGAATAATGTTAACAGAGCAAAGCACTGATATATCAATGATGGGGGAGGTGAGAGTTATGAGAAATTATAACAAGCCAGATGTGGACTGGAATGTGCCTGTCACCAACTTTGAGGAAATAGATATATATACTGGAAGCCGTACAAGGAACCTCTCAAATAGTGAGAAAGGAAACAATACAAATCACGCCAGTTCTAGATTAAGGGCATTTAAGGCATGAAAACAATTTGCACAAATTTAGACTCCAAAAACAAATTCACTGCTATCGGTTTTGTAGTGTTTTTAGAGACTTGTCTCACTCCATTTATAAATATGATATGCTATAAAATGGAGATATCCTCGGCAAGATCCTAACTGATTGTTTTTCTGGAAAGTTCCAATACAGTCCGAACAGAGATATGTAAGTACTATATACAAACTAAAAGTGGCCCATTGTCTTGAGCTGACTCTAGAATCAGATTGCCCCATTGTCCCAATCCAAGGTGGAATAACATTCTTGGCTAGGCAGAAAAGTCTAAACACCCATTAGTGTCTAAACACTATATGAATGTTTCCCATATGGCTGCAGCCTTAGATTAACAGCAGACGGGATGTTTCTAAAATAAACTGCATGTTAATTAAAACACAATGTGGTTGATATAATATAGGTTCAACACTAATTACTGCCAGTCTCTTGTTTACTTGTCAATCACTGCCCCTACTATTGTGCCCTCCCTCAATTGTACCCAAGGTATGCACCTCTTGAGTTGACTCATGGACAATTACATTTTTATGTAGCCCTTGTGTTACAGCCATACTGAATGCGGAGGTATTTCCTGAGTTCAACCAAAATAATGGGAAACAAGCACTAAAAAACCACGAAGGTCACAAAGAATTTAAAACAAAAATAAGTAAAAAACAAAAGCTTTTATTGAAACTACATCTTTGAGATGTCATTCCAATAATGTTTTTAACTTATTTTTCATGGTGACGTTTGTGTTTCTTGAGTGCCTGTTCATTGTTTTTTTGGGGTTGATGTGTATGGTTTTCTGTGCCCCTTACTAAGGGTCTCAGGGTGATGCTAGAATCCTGCACCGGGTCAGGTACCCGCAGAATACCCTCAAAGTTATCGGGTTTTAGCCAGAAAATAGCCAATTCCCTTGTGGGTCATCTGGGGGAACCTGGCTAAAGAACAGGGCTGGTCCCTCCCACTCTCCCCTGTGGTTTGGCCAAGTTTTTCTTCCTCATTCTGCTGAGTGAGGTCACTTCTGGTCGACAGATAGATGTTTTGGGTTAGGGCAGGAGTGCCCATACTTTAATAATGTGAGATCTACTATTAGTGATGTTGTCCCATTATGATCTACATCCATAAAAGCATTGTTAGCATTCTGTTCCATGGAAACTATTACTTAAATATTATATTGCTTTATGGGAAAAATGATATTGCTATATGTAAGTATGTAATGATTTATTTTATTTAACAAGCACTATTTATTATGTAGCTTTAACAGAACAGATATGAAAAGCATGAAACAGGAGGGTGATTTAGACAAGCTGTTTGCTCTCAGTGTTGAGATCTACTGATCATCAGCTAAAGGTCTAATGGTAGATCACAATCTACCTTTTAGGCATTCCTGAGTTAAGGGATGTATTGGGGGGCAGTCGCAGGTCAGCGGATGGGTCAGCAGGTCCAGGATCGGGCACAGTGATGGACCTTGACCACGCTTTATATTTGGTGAGTTTTCATTTATACTCATTATAATATTGTGGTTTATGTTTGGATGAATTCTGTATTTCCAGGGTTCCCACAACGTGTTATGTGAATGGGTGAAGCAAACATGGGCCAAAATAATTGTATTTTAACACAAAGCACCAGAAATCTTTACTCTGAAAATGTTGCAACTTGCATCTAATTTGCTACACACACAAGCTGTTTTCATTTTGATACATTTTGTACACTCACAGCAGACATTACTCCCTGTGCAGCTGTGTTGTCACTGAGCACATTGGCACATTTGCTTATTAACGTTGGGGGGGGTGAGAATTTCCCATTCAGTAACACTGGCGTTCCTTGTACTGCCATCGCCCACAAAGTTGAAGCAAATGGAGCAGAAAGTTTATTTTCAGGGCTTACATCTCAGATTGAAGTGTTATTAACTGCTCGGGCCAGCTCCGCTCCTCGGAGCTTATGTTTTCATTAAACCTTCTTAAATGGGATGTGTGAATAATTGTGAAACACCGTTTGCACAAAAAGCAAGCCTTGTTGGTTTGGTGATTAATCCAAGGTTTCTATGGCAATGGCTAGCATGAACAGATTAGCTCAGGTTTAAAAATGTACAAAGCAGTTCTCGTTTCAGGTTGCAATTAAGATCACTCCTTTCTCCCAAACAGCCCACTGTGAGGGTACAATATGTTGGCCAGACTTTGCATTTAGAGTAGAGCCACACCACATCTGAGTGCCTCTGTGCAAAAGTTAATCATTCCAGCTTGTAAGGTCCCACCTTCAAAAATGTTGTGTATAAGTGTCTGCTTCTCTCCATGGGTGACAGGCCCATTGTGGTGCCTCTAACGGTGGGAAGCAAAAACACTGGAATGTTCTTTACACATTTATGTATTTTCTGGGAAGCTACGACACAGCACTTAAGCTGGCCATAGACGCAACGATCCGTTCGTATGAATCGAGGATTAGTACGATTTTTGGGTCGTGTGGGGAGTGTCCCGACATTTATCTTGCCATGCTGATCGGTTATTTGGTTGATCGACCTGGTTAGAAAATTTCTGTCGGCTGGTGATCAAATCTTTGTGTGAATTGCAGATCGTATGATTTTCAGTGGGAGACTATCACTAGGTTTTGTCGGACATAAACTTTCGTACGATCACTGTCAGGGGCAGAATGTCACCTGATCTGTGCTTTTACTACTTTATTTGATCTGAAAGTTAGTGGCAGGTCGGGAGATGGGGAAGTCCGATCGTTCCATGATTCGAGCGATCGGATCTTTGCGTTTATGGCCAGCAATACAGTAAGGTAGACTTTGTCCATATCAACTTGACCATGTTGTGGTGGCTTTGTTGAACTACAAAACATTTAGAGGGTTACTTATTAAAGGTCAAGTGTTTTTACTGAAAAGTCTTCGGTTTTTGTGAATAGTTTCAGTAAAAACTCTTCCAAATGTATTATGTCTCAAAGCTGCAACAAACCAGAATCCAAAAATGCTCCTGCTAAAACCTGTCGAGGTCGTGTAGAAGTCAATGACAGAGGTCCCTTTACATTTCAAGATGTTTTTAGCCTTCGTGATTTTGTTTTTTTTTTCGGAGGGTTGTGTTTGAAAACTGGATCAATTCATGTATTTGAATTTTCACCATAATTGCATTCTTTCAAGTTTTTTACTTTCTTTTTTTCATAAATAACCAAACCTTTCGAGTTGCATACCTCCCAACTGTCCCTTTTTTGGAGGGACAGTCCCTCTTTTGAGAGCTCAACCTGCAGTGCCTCATTTGTACTGGAAAGTCCTTTTTTTCTCTGCACCGAACAGCCAGAAAAAGAAACAAAGTTTCTAACTTAATTGACTTTTGGCAGAGAGGCAGGAGTCCCGGTAGGACCAGGGCCCCCAAGTCTGACCGTGAATGAGGTCCAAGTCACAAATCACCAAAGCCACTGTAAACAACATGGATTAGCTAGAGGATATATAATCCTTATAATAAGGGCAAAAGGTATGGGAACCTCAGCTGATTGGCCATGCACCGATGGGTGCCAGCTGGCCGGCAGACTCATTCTAAGACTACCAGTGTAAGAGTACTTGGATACTAATGCATGTAACAAGTTGATGCAGTCTGCCCCAAAATAGTATTGTAATAACTTAGTAATTAATAATACTCAAAAAATGAGGAATAGGAGGGTATACTAACAGTTCACCCCAGTCCATATGAGTAAGTGCCCTAATAGGCATGAAATGCATCAAGCTGTCTTTTTGTATGTCCTAATAAATGGATTGAAATTACATTTGGCCATTATTTTTTTAGTGGTGCTTCCATCCAACATACTCCTTGCACCCCTGCATAGTTGAGCTAAGCGACATTGCAATTATCCAGTCTGCTCTGTTGTATTACATACAAGTGCACCTATTTACACTGAGACAGCCTGGTGCTAATTTCCACCCCATGCATGGGCCAATTCCAGGGTTCCCACAGTGGGTTACATTAGTAGTCACAACAAAATTGCAGCAAGAGTGTTATATACTAATACCATTTTTACAACGGAAGTGACTCAAAAAATGGTAAAATGGGAAGTGACAAAAAATGTTAGGTACAACTTAATGTTAGGTACAACTTAATTTTTAAAGATACACACGCAACTGTGTCCATTTTGACAGTTGCACAGGACACAACTTAGTGATCAGTGACAAAGATGCTGGGTTTCTGGAAAAAATAAAAAATTTTAGGGAAGAAAAACAGAATTTGCATCTGAAAATTGCACTTTGCACACTGCACATACACTTGTATTGAAAGTCTGTAGTAAGAAAGACAAGTTTAGCTGGTCATCTCACACTAGGGTTGCCACTGGCCGGTATTTTTGGTGGTTGATCCCGATGTTATTAATAGGAAAAAAACACAAATATATAGGAAGGCCGGTATTTTTTTCAAGAAAAGGTGGCAACCCTATCTCTCACTAATTGAATATTATTAGTCCAAAGCTGAAATTGGGATTTCCCAACTTTTGTTAATCTTCAAGTACCAAGGCCAGAAGTAAAAAAAAACTAGGTATAGACAATTAATTCCTTTGAGCGCATAAACAAATTGTGTGAAATCAAATTTGTATATGTTTTACATAGATTAAGTGATTGTGCCATGTTTTTTTACCCATCATTAATGTGGTAGCTGTAGTATGGAGCAAGGTGAAGCGAGTGGAGGTCCATGGGGGTGAACAACTGTGGTTAACAAATCTACAAGAGGAATCAATGACCTGTTGGGAGGGAGAGCAAGCAGATATGTGAAGAGATATCAAGGGGAGTGATCAGAGATGTGCTGGATTCTTATCTAGGAGAAAGACTCTGTGCTGATCTACTACTGGATATAGAAGGGAAAAGCTGCAAGCAGAGAGATTACAGTGGAAAGAACTGGTAAGGAACCAAGGCACATTAATACTTTCCCATATCCATTGAGCTTTTTTCTCTGTGTTGTATCACCTTGGCTCTTCATCCAAGCTGCAGGCATGAATTCATTTGATCACATGTTTTAAAATAAAATATTTGTATTCATTTTTGTTAAGAGTTTTTCTTTACCGTGTAGATGAAAATAATGTTTAAATAGTATATGAACTTTTATTATGATTTGTTTCAGGTATCCACTTTTACTTTGTGATTCTTCTCCAAAACTAAAAAAAAAAACGTTTCTTCTGTCAAGTTTGCCGCTTCAGGCTGTAATGTGAAATCCCCGTTTATTTTGCATGGGAACAAGTAATTGTGTAACAGACTAAAAAGAATGCAACATAGTCTGGTCTCATACGATATTTTTAAAGGAGAACTAAAGCTCAAAAATATGGCCTAAACAGGATCTACCTTATATGTTGGGGTTCTGTACCAGCCCAAAGCCTATTAGCAGTAATGATCTTCAACTCCGAATATGGCTCCCCATTTTCTTTTCTACTGATTCTACAGAACATTTTCTTACCCAAACTTATTGAACTCACACTATATACATATATTACATATATAAATTAAATGCAAGGGTAAGTAGTAAATTCATCCAGATACATCAGAATTTGTCAGAATGGAGAATCAAGGATTAGCTTCAGCTTTTATGGTAGATCTTAGAGTCCTGCATCGGGTCGGGTCCCAGCAGGTACCCACAGTAAAAACCTGAGGAACCCTGCGGGTTGCGGGTAGATGATAGGTGCAGGTATAAGTGCGGATCTGCGGGTTTGCAGGTCAGGCCACGGCTCTTCTCAATATCGATTTTTACTCATTTTTTCTAATCAAACCTACCTACACTTATGGTGTCAAGTCCAGTTACAATGACAGTACTTCCTGATTCTTGATGATCAGCGGGTCTTAGGTCCGAGTTGCGGATAAGGTACTTGCGGGTCGGGTAGCAGGTCCATTTGGGTAAGAATGCGGGTTGCTGGACTGGGTTGTGGATTGCAGGTGGTGGTACGGGTTGCAAAAAATGGACCTATACAGTAAATGTAGCCTTATTTTCTGCTAATGTTTTCTCTGACTGTTTATTTTCTCAGCAGCAACCCAGGGCATACTGAGCATGTACATTGTCACTGGCACTGAAAACCAGACCAACAAAATCAGACAATGGAGATCTGCTGTAGACAATTTAAAGGCAGGGATCATTACTGTTACAGAGCTGCTGTAGTAAGTAATTCTAGCTCGTATTCTTTTTTTTAGGCGTTCATTTTCACTTACAGCATTCCTATAAGACAGATTCCATACATTTGTAAATTGTCTGTGACGTGGCCACTAAATGCTGAAGGCCATCTCCAGTCTGACAGTTAGAGTGATTCATATGTCCATGGGCTGAGAAATCTGAACTTCTGTGTCTCAGAGGTTAAATGAAGGGTCATTGTACCTATTTACTTCACAATCACACCTGTTTTCCATGAGCGCCACACCCTATACACAGTATATTACAGCATGTGTGAGAAAGTGAATGTTCTGTCACCTCCAGATATTTGTTTGGCACAAGCCCCCATTGAAGAACCTTCTAAGTTACTTTCTCACACACTTGAGTGTTCAAACATTCCTTTGTTAGCACAAATACCTAGTCATATCTCAGTCACTTGTTGACCTAGCTATGCACAGTTATTATTGCAGTGATACCATTGATTGAGCCAATATAAATATTATGCAGAGATGTCAATGGCCGTAATCTTTCAGTGCAAACTGTCCTGACATCTAGAAATATCAAAACTTACAATGAAGTCTTTCAGCTCTGTAAATAACAGGTTCCTTGTTAATTTGCTTCCATATTCCATTAATTATTTTATTATTGTACTGGCCCGCATTTATGTTATTTACCCAAATTTGATTAAAAAACCCAAGTAATAATGGGTATTTTATTGTCATGTGTATTTAATGAAAATATCAAAATTTTAAATACATTGATTTATTTTCCCATACTTCTTAGGAACCCCACGATAGGACTGACAGGGATTTCACATAGAACAATTTTAAATTGGCAGTTAGTGAGCATATTATGGTCTACTCGGTCTGACTGGGCAGGGGGCGGCAAACAGGAAAAAAAAAGATGATCCCCAAGACCACACTGACCCAGGCAGGGGCGTAACTATAGATGAAGCAGACCCTGTGGCTGCAGGGGGACCCAGGAGTTATAGGGGCCCCATGTGGTTCTAATTCATATACAATTTAAATAAATGTTGGTAAAAATGGTCTGCTATGGGGCCCAGCAATGTCTAGTTACGCTACTGGACCTAGGTCTACTTATTTTCTTGAGATGGGAACATCGCTCCCCCCCCCCACGTGATTGTGTTCGTGTGTAAGTTAAGAATGCAAAGGGGGGGTGACCCCCATGACACCCCAGTCTGACAATGGGTCCACTATAAATAACCTGGAATACCAAGAAATATGATCCAGAAACCCCATCTTTTTTTTTTTTATGAAGGCAATACAAATGTCATAATTTGTCATGTTGTTTGCCCATTATGCAACATTCTTTTTCAGAATTCCAGCATAACTGTAATCACCACCAGTTGTGCAAAAAATAGCTGCCATTAGTGAATTGTGCATGAATGGAAGCAAGTTATGCCTGTATGGGAAGGGGCCGTCATATTCAATTGTGTACAGGAATCAAAATGTATGGCAAGCACCTATATGTGTGTAAAATGTAAAGGGAGCACTAGACTAATCACCTAGTCTTGCAACAGCACCCACTACACCTTACATTGCATGTACCAAAGTGCAAGTAAGCACTGCTCTGTGTATTAGTGTCTAATGGTTGTAATGAGCCCTATAACTTCACAAAGAACAAATGTTTCGAAAGAAAAAGATATAAAGCATGTTATGGTTTTAGAAGGGACTACTAAACAGGTATTTTAAAAACAATATAATAAAAGGAATCCTAGGCTTTAAATTAAGGATTAAATAATATATCTTGTTATGCAATGGAGCGGCCAGTTACTAGGGGCGGCAAAAAGCCGCCTCTGGTAACTTTAATTTCCGTTTTTTAAAACGACTCATGGGCTGGATGTAGAATTTAGTAGTCGACCCATGGGTTCATAGAGATGGTTTGTCCTGCTGTAGCACATACAGGGATTGAACAGGACCACTTTCCGGGTGGTTGAATCATGCTGAAGACATTCATATGGCTGGTGATGACAGCTGAGAGTAACTCAACTGCTATAACTATAACTTACTGAAGTGGATTAAGCATGCTGATTTATATGCATAGCCATAGTAATTCGAGGTGGGTTAATGATGCTGCAAGAGATCATAGAAATGGCTGTAGTAATTTAGACAGGTTTAATTCTCTTGTAGTGGGTAATATGTGTGAAACGATACCTGAAGAAGGTAGAGGGAAACAGAAGTGGAGTGTACTGGAGTGGGGCAGGAGGGAAGTGAATAGCAAAGGAGATAGAGGAGGATTGGAAAGAGGATGTAAGCGCACAAAGGAAAATAAAGGAATGGGGAGGCCATAAGGGAACAGGAGAGGGAGGGAGAGTGAAAGTTAGTAGATGAGCCCTGAGAGAAGAGCACAGAAAGATGACAAAGGGAAGAGCAGAGGGTATGGGACATGTGCTAGTTGAAAGAATATAAGAATACATTATGGAAGAGAGAAGCACTAAAGGCCCCTATACATGGGCCGATAAAAGCTGCCAACAGACCTAGTCAGCAGCTTATTGGCCCATGTGTGGGGCCATCCGACGGGCCAGATCTCAGGTTAAAAAACCCAGTCAGATCGCGGGCGCATCTCTGTGTGTATGTGGTCCCACAATCCGATCGCCAGTATCCCCTCCATTATGATCTGATCGTTGGGCCCTAGGGCTCACGATCAGATCAGCCCGATATCGCCCACCTCAATGTTGTCATATCTGGGAGAGATCCGCTCATTTGGCAATATCAAGAAACAAGCGGATCTCCCTGTCTATGACCACCTTTACAAAGAAAATATCCCCCTATTTAACATGAGCTCATTCAGTTGGATTATGTAGAATAGAAAAAGTGTCTGAACTTTCCAGATATTAATATAAATGTTTTTTTTTAACACAAACATACCTGGTTCTATTGATATTTCCCCAGATCACTTATGCTTATACTGTAAT
>CM044437.1:114304729-114317583 GCA_024363595.1 Xenopus borealis
GATAGCTCATAGTACAAGTTGATCCAGGGACTAGTCCGATTGCCATTTTGGAGTCAGGAACAAATGTTTCCCCCTCTGAGGCAAATTGAAGAGGCTTCAGATGGTGTTTTTTTGCCTTCCTCTGGATCAGCTAGCAGTTAGGCAGGTTAAAAAAAGTTAAAAGGTTGAACTTGATGGACGTGTGTCTTTTTTCAACCTAACTTACTATGTTATACTATACATTATTACATTTACCACATGGAACAATGTAATGTTTTAACAGTCAAGCCAAATATGTTTTTTCCATGTCCAGTGTGCTGTCACAGACTGGAACATTACATGTGAAAACACAGAACTTTCTCACGCTGAATTGACACGTCAGTCTGGGATTGAAATAACCATTTATCCATACATTTTACTTATAAACTGGATTTCTTTAGTTCAAACAGTTCAGCATTGAGTAAACTACAGAACAAAAGCAGCTCTTGAGGAAAAAAGGCAAAAGAGTTGTTAGAGTATGCAAAGTAAATATGTATGTAGAAATGTATCTAATAATTACACGATAGTAGTTATCAGACTTTCAAAAGCAAACTGCAAAACCTTATCATGTAAAGGTAGAACAATATCTATACCTTGAACAATGTAACAGAAACAGGACTGAATCATTTATTTTATAAAAAGTATTTCTTTGGGTCTTCAGTTTACCTAGCATTCGATGGACAATAACTGGAAAGTAATTCTCATGTGTTATCTGTTCTGTGATTTGAGCAGTAAACAAGATAAGAAACTCAGTAAAGGCCAATTATTTACTTAAATTTTACAACAGATTTGCGCTTGGAGCTAGGGATATATCCTGGTTATACAGAGTGCAATTTATGGCCCGTTTGGCTCATTGTATGCCTATTTGTACAAACCACACCCTTTCGGTGTCATGCTGCAAAATTGTAAAAATTGTGCTTTCATTTACAGGAAGATAGATATGTTACCATAGAACAGTGATCCCCAACCAGTGGCTCGAAAACAACATGTTGCTCACAAGCCCTTGGATATTACTCCAGTGGACTTAAAGCAGGTGCTTTTTTTGAAATAAGCTTGGTGGCAACTTTTTGGTGAAAAAAAGGTGTACTGCCAAACAGAGCCTCCTGTAGGCTGCTAGTCCACATAAAGGCTACCAAATGGCCAGTGATTTTGTGATTTAGCTCCACCCAGTAAATTTTTTTATGCTTGTGGTGTTCCCCAACTCTTTTTACATCTGAATATGGCTCATGTGTAAAAAAGGTTGGGTTCCCCCTCTGTAGAAGGTCACCCAGTCCCACCATCAACAATGTTCATAGAATCTTGCACAACAGACTATTTTGACAAATGTAGCACCATTTTACTGAAAAGCAGGCTCTCTTAGCCATATCCACTACTATATTCCTTTTAATCCTAGCATTTCATTTTTACCTTCAACAATTTCAACTGCCACATTGATTAATCCTCTTGATCTTGCCCTTCTTTCTTCCTCTATGTAAACTCCTACTTTCATCTCAACACAGGCAGCCCCGCTATAAGGATGGGGACTTCCATAACCTGGCCTTCACTAAAAGCCTAATCCACTCTCCATCTAGCCATGATTCTTTCCCTCATTCAGATCCTCAACTTGTCATCTTTTTTTGTCATATTCTTTTCCTTGATTTAATCCTATACTGATGGTCATGCTTTGGTATGCTAACACATTGCTGAATCTCAGTTTATGTCTCTCTTCTCTCAAATAATCCTCTGATCCTTGTTCGCTTGTCAGTAACTTTAACTCATATTATATGCACTGCTATTGACTAATGCCTCCTTACAATCAGGCTCTTAATATCCTTCCTCCAGGCTAAACTCTCATGGTTCGCCTACTAGATTTGCCTAGCTGGTGTAGAACAAATCCTTTGCAAATTCTGCCCTCCTTATACTACACAGCAAAACATTGAATCCATTGTGTTTGTTTTTCCATATTTAATCCCCTTCTACATTTCCTTAATCAACAGATCCACTATATATATTTTTCAAGAGGGGGTACTTTATTCACTATTTAATTGGTGCTTAGTGATGTCAACAGTTATAATTTATGCTTAAGAATGTCATCTCTGTCACACGACTCACACGACTCGCTGAAACTTGTGTATTATAATAAATAATGTATACCCTGTTGTAAAATATGAGGATATTAGAAGTCACCTTTGAGTTCCATGACCTCTATAAAAAAACATGGCCTTTGGCCTTGTATTTTTATAAAGTCATGGGACCCCTTGGTAACTTGTAATATCCTTATATTATACAAAAGGGGGTACTGTTAATTTAATTGGAGCTTAGTGATGTCATCTGTGTCACCTGACTCAATAAAAGTAGTAAATTATAATAAATAATGTACCTCTGTTGAAAAATGTGATAGTAGAAGTCACCTTGGAGTTCCACCATGACCTGAATAAGACTAGATTTCTTTAACTGTCGGAAATAAATAAATACATATATAAATGTAAAAGAAAAATGTGATGGAAACATAGTTGTGCCACAATCTGCTTGTGCTAAAGAGTAACTACTAAGTGTTAGTGATGGGCGAATCTCCCGCGATTCGCTTCGCCGAAAAATTCTAGAGAAATTCGCGAATCGGTGAAAAATTCGCAAAACGAGTCGCAGGATGCTTTTAGACGTTAATAGCACATAACTCAAAAACTATAAAAAAAGGATAAACAAAGTTCAATTGAAAAGTTGCTTAGCATTAGCCATTCTATAGCATACTAAAAGCGAACGTAAAGGTGAACCACACCTTTAAGAGGAGAGTCTGGTGCAGAAGAAGATTGGGCAATTGGATCAAGTGAAAGATGACCAGCCTGTGTTAGGAATTCTGTTTCCTAAACCCAAGGGTGTAACTGCAGAGAAAGCAGACCATGTGGTTGTCCAGGAGTGAAGAGGGCCCAGTAAGGCCCTAGTTATGCAATTTCAATATATCTTAGTAGAACAGGTACACTTATAAATGTTTTGGGGCCCTAGATTGAGTTTGCTTGGGGGGGGCAGTAACCCAAGCCAGGCAGCCAGATGCCCCAAGCAACCCCGCCAGCCCCATCGCCCCCCATTGCAGCCCATGTATATGTAAGCACACTCCAACATGTGACCATTTAAGTGAGCGTGCGTCCATTTACATAAGTGTGCCCATGTGTGTAGATTTTTTTTTTTTTAATTATGCAAGGACTGCTCTGAGATGTAGTAGTTCTGCAACATCTGGAGCTTGAAAGGTTGTTCATCTCTGTCTTGTTTAATATAAACATAGTGGATACCTTGGCACTAGACTCCCTTTAAGCAAAGTCAAATGGAGACATTCTGTTTTCAACAAAAAGCCTTGTCCTAATTAAAATGCAATCCAAACACGCCGAGCATTGTTCTGCTCAGTTCTCACTTACCTCATATAGCCCTTTCAAGAGCAGTTTCTTTATTTTTCAGACTCAAACTCTCACACTTCTCTGTAGGAAAACAATAAAACGCATTAAACACTGAGTCACCCGTAATATGTTTATAATCATGACCTAGTGGTTGGCTTTAAGAACTAGCATATTCTGCATTGTTCCATGAACATTTGCAGTTCCCTGTGCCCATGGAAGGGTTAAATGTATTTTCACAGACTTCCTTTCTTCAGGAGGCTTCTGGCCCAATCACAAGGAAGAAATAAAATGCCAGAATTGTACAGTCCTCAATAAGAGCTTTGTGGTATTGCGGCATCTCCAAAAACGCCAGAAACTCTTCAGAAAATAGAACGTTTCTCCACTCCTCCTTGCAGCTTCAAATTACAAAAACCTCTAAAGCGGCTTACAGGAAAACAGATGCCATAGCCAAGAAACACAAGCACATTTTAGCATTCTGCAATAACATTAAACTAGATTGGTCCCTCTCAAAGCCAAGCCCATGTCTTAGCCATGTTTGTCAGGAGGGAAGGATAGAGAACTGCTGATTCAATTTCTTTTTAATATATTTAAAAAAAAAAGTGTTGGTCTGAAAGGAAGCACGGTACTGTAACAGGAGCTTAGGCATAGTCATTCATTTGACCTTACTCTTTGTTCTCCGGAACAGCAATATTCAGCAGTTTTGGGCCAAGTGGCCAGCTGGAGTCTGTTATTTAGATTTGCCGAAGGCCCCACAAAATCAGAGATACAGCATGATCATAGTGTTGTGATTTCAGGTGAGAAATTAAAGCTTTCTCTTTTTTGTGACTCAATAGCTTTGAAAGTCGTAGCTGGGGATACTTCCTACAGTTATCTTCCCTTTGAAATAATGCCTGGTATCCTGAATTAAATAGCCTGATTTAAATAGCCAAGGAAGGAGAAGCAGCAAAAAGACTAGGGATGCACCAAATCCACTATTTTGGATTCTGCCCAACCCCTGAATCCATTGCAAAAGATTCGACTGAATACCGAACCGAATCTGAACCCTAATTTGCATATGCAAAGTAGCGAGGGGGGGTTAAAAGAGTGCCGTGCGACTTACTTGTTTTGTGACGAAAGTCACATGATTTTAAGGATTTGGATTCAGCCAGGCACAAGGATTCAACCAAATGCCCAAATCCCGGCTGAATACCAAACCGAATCCTGGATTCGGTGCATCCCTAAAAAAGACAAACCAAGAAAAACTCTTCAGCTCCTGCTGTGCAGCTGGTACAGAGGCCTGTTTATAGTCCTTAATTTGACATCAGGCCCGGGTTTTGTGGCAAGGCCACATAGGCCTGGGCGGCAAAAACATAGGGGCGGCATGCCACCCAGCCATATTATGTGCGTCCCCATGCAATAGCACCACCGCGCTGATGCTAATGAACAGGCACAAATATGCTCGCGCCAGGAGAGGGAAGTGTGGGGCGGCTGCCCGATCGGACTGCGTGGCCTAGGAGTGCCCGCCAAAAGAATTCGGTCCTGTTTGACATTGAGCATTGACTCCATCCCTGATTACTCCAACGATTTTTGGCCAGGAAGGGGGTTACTGGCTGACTATCCCTGGGATAAAGCTATCCGATCCATAAGTGATTTGCATTCTACTACCCGCAATTCTACAGGTTAAAATCGTGTATTCTTGTTATGCTTGGAAACACAGTTTCACGTACAGATATGCAGGCCCGGACTGGCAATCTGTGGGTTCTGGCAAATGCCAGAAGGGCTGCCATAAGGTGCCATAGAAAGTCAGTATTTAGTGGGCTGGTGGGGGCTTTTTGGGCTTCTGTGTGGGCTGAAATGGGATCTGTTATCCAGAGACCCATTATCCAGAAATGGGAAAAACCATCTCCCATAGAAACCAAATTATTTTTTTGAAAGAATTTCCTTTTTCTCTGTAATAATAAAATATGACATTGTTCTTGATCACAACTAAGATATAATGAATACTTATTGGAAGCAAAACCAGCCTATTGGGTTTATTTTAAGTAAAACTTTACCCCCAAACAAAGTCACATGACCAGGGGCAGCTGGGAAATTGACAAAATGTCTAGCCCCATATCAGATTTCAAAACTGAATATAAAAAAAACTGTTTGCTTTTTTGAGAAATGGATTTAAATGCAGAAGTCTACTACATCTATTATTCAGAAAACCCCAGGTCCAGAACAATATGTGTCCATACATGTATATGTGGCAGGAAGTGTAGATACAATTTTTACAAGGGAACTCCATCAATGGAATTACATTTTAAGCATCATCTGCATCAAGGGCGCTCCGCCAATGAGGCAAGTTGAGGCACTCGCCTCTGGCGGCAGCACCCCGTGGTTGCCAGGGGCGGCAAAAATGCTGCTCCTGGTAACTAAGGAGGAAATTCACTAAGATGCGAAAATTTGCTAGCGTTGGCTTCGCTAACGTTCGCCGCACTTCGCCAGGCGAATTTTCGCCAGCACTACGCAAATTCACTAAGATGTGAATTTGAGCTCAGGGCAGCGAACATTAGCGAAGTAGCACTACCGTTTGTTCGCCAGGCAAGCGCAGTTACGCTAGCGAAGCCTAATTTGGTGGGAACTTAAGCGTATAATATAATTTATTGTATTGAAGTTCACCAGGTCTGACCAGGCAAAGTAAAGTCTAACGTAAGTGGTAACATTCAGGAAAATGTTGATCTTAGTGAATTTGCGTAATTACGATCCTTCGTCAGTGCGCAACTTCGCACCCTTACGCCAAGTCTATCTACTTCGGTAGCAAAAATTCGCCAGAGTCGGTGTCAGTGAATTTGCAAAATTGCCAAATCATTTCACGCTGGCGAATTAGCGCTAGCTTTAGATGCTTCGTGCTTTAGTGAATTTCCCCCTAACAGCATTTGGACATTCGGCCATTGTACTCTCTGCACTAGCAACGTGGACCCCCCTGAACCCCGTCCGGCGCTGAAGGTAAGTGCCGTGGGGAGGCAGCAAAGAAAAACTAAGGCCGCCTCAGGCGGCAAATTTGGCAGGATCGCCCCTGATCAGTATATACTGTTATTTGTAAATATAATTGCTATTGAAAGCAGTGTCAGTGCTGCTGTTTATATTCCCTGCACTACTGAAACAATGCAGCAGCTCAGCTGTTTAAAAGACCTGGAAGAGAACTTGGCTTGTTCATTGTTTACTTCCTTGTTTTGTGATGAAAAGTCACACGATTTTAAGGATTCGGACCAGGGGCATAACTACAGAGGAAGCAGACCCTGCGGCTGCAGAGGGGCCCAGGAGGAATAGGGGACCCATGAGGCCCTAATTCATAAGCAATTTCAATAAATATTGGTAAAACAGGTCAACTTCTAGACATTTTGGGGCCCTGAAAAATTATTTGTTGTGGGGCCCAGTAATATCTAGTTACACCACTGATTCGGACTTGGTTCGGCCAGGCACAAGGATTTGGACGGATCCTGCTGAAAATGACAGAATCCTGGCCAAATACCAATACGAATCCTGGATTCTGCGCATCCCTAAAACTAAGTGAAGCCCCCCGCCTCAGGAGCTATACCTCCTCCTAAATTGCCATCAGTGAGTATGCTCTGGTCCAGATTGGCAATGATGTATAGATGTAAAATAAAAACAAATTTAATTTCTGGTTTCAGGAAGGTTGCTTACAATGACATTTTTTCATTATGCAAGTTAAATAATTGTATGAATATGTTACAGAAATGTTTTTACTTAAGAATGTTGACCTTTAACACCTTCAGTGCTCATGACAAGTGTAACTTGACAGATTTAATCACAGTGAAGTTACATCTCCTCTGCTTATGATTATGATGAGCTGCATGTGTCATGTTCATAACTCCAGCGTCTCTGTGCTGTCAATTCCATTGCCGAATAAATGAGCAGCCCCTAAACTAGGGATGCACCAAATCCACTATTTTGGATGCGGCCGAACGCCAAAAGATTCGGCTGAAAACCGAACCGAATCTGAACCCTAATTTGCATATGCAAATTATGGGTGGGAAGGAGAAAACAGTTTTTACTTCCTTGTTTTGTGCCAAAAAGTCATGTGATTTCCCTCCATGGCCCTAATTTACATTTACAAATTAGGATTCGGATTCGGTTCAGCCAGGCAGAAGGATTCGGCCGAATACAAATCCTGCTGAAAAAGGCAGAATCCTGGCCGAATCCTGAACCGAATTCTTGATTCTTTGCATCCCTACCCTAAACATTAATGTGCATGGGGAAATCGGTCATGCCACCAAGTGGTTAAAGGAAAACTATAACCCCCCAAACAATGTAGGTCTCTAGAAAAAGATATTGCATAGAGAACCCTGCTTCATGTAAATAAACCATTTTCATAATAATATACTTTTTTAATAGCATGTGCCATTGTGTAATCATAAATAGATAATAGCCATTTTAAAAAATAAGAACAGCCTCCTGGGATCGTATGATTCAATGGTGCACACAAACATACCAAACAAACTGTAAAGTTAGGTCACATGAGCCAATTAACAGACAGAGTTGTGTCTTTTGCTGCAACACTTCTTCCTTTTAAGGTGGCCATACAATGAGAGATCCGTTAGTTTGGCAATGTTGCCAATCGAGCGGATCTCTCCCAGATATGCCCACCTTGAGGTGGGCGATATCGGGCTGATCCGATCGTGGATCCTAGGGCCCAACGATCAGATCATAGCGGAGGCCATATGGGCGGTCGGATCGCGGGACTGCATCAATGAACAGATGCAGGATTTTTAGTCCGAGCCTGTCGGAGGGCCACATACATGGATCGATAAGCTGCCGACTTGGTCTGTCGACAGCTTTTATCAGCCTGTGTATGGCCACCTTTACAGTTAGAGATGAAATATTTCAGGTCAAGTGATCTTGAAATGGTGGTTCAAGGCAAGAGATGTAAAAGGGCAATATTTACTTAAATATATATTCCAGTTTGGTAAGATTCTTTAATATGCCACTGAATTTGATATAATTTAACTTGTTGCTCAAGTATTCATTTTGGGGGTATAGTTTTCCTTTAAATGTGTATCTGTTTCATTGAGAAATATGTATTGTACAGGACGTCTAGCTGATGTAAAGCAGCTCCTGTCTCAAACATCAATGCTTCCCCTCTGCATCAATCAGAATTGGTGACCCTGTTCTATGTCTGTCAAAAGCAAACAAATAAGAGGTGGTAAGGCCTGTGAGGTAGCTAAGAAAACAATGTTTCACCAGCAAGAACCTTTGAACCAAGAATCTTTCAGAAATCACATACCTCTTTTTCAGTCATCCAGAAGAGCTCTGTCAGTAAAGGCTGCCTTTGGGATTATTGGGGGAATGTAATAAAAGGTAAAACACAGCCCAGGCCCTGATATCTGATCCCTGGAATTACACTACACAAGATCCATGTCTGTATAAGGGTGATATTTGCAAAGTTTCACACAGGTTATTAGTGCAAAGAGCTACAGCTGAACCTCCTTCTTGGCGTTTGGCCCTGGTTAAATAAAGGGGGAATTCACAAAAGTGGAGATAGCCCATTTTTGGAGTAAAAGTGGTGGTAAACTGGTGTAGAATACTTTCTCATAAAATTTGAATCTTCAAATATGCGAATTAGGCAAATTCGACCATCGAATATTCGAATGAGAAAAATTTGAATAAAATTTCATTCGAATATTCGACTGTTCGATGGTCGAAGTACTTCCCCTATTCGACCACCTAGTTCGCCAGATCCAAGCTGCCGATTTGAACGATTAATCGATCGATCAAATTTTTTCTGTTTGATCGTTTGATCGATTGAACTGCGGTAAAATACTTCGAATTTGATATTCGAATTCGAAGGATTTTACTTCACATGGTCGAATTTCGAATTATTTTTAATTCGGAATTCGACCAATAGTAAAATAGGTGTCGTGGAGTGCTCCAGCCCTTAATTAAATCAATCTAATGAGGGTGTCAGGTGCTCAAACTGGATGACCTTCACTTGCCCTTCTGGTCCAATAATCCATATAGAAAAAGACCAGTGGCACACTGATATAAGTGAAAAATTCAATTTGGTAATTTATTTAGCCCCTGTGCATACAAAGAAAGGGCAATGTTTCGGACTCCATTGAGTCCTTTTCAAGCTTTTCTCATATTCACAAACAGGAATCCGCCTAAATTCCAACTCAACCGCCACTTTTCATTTTGTAGTGAAAGAAAGACAGTTTACTGATTATTTTCTCCCCACATTTTAAAAATAAATCTCAGTGTAACTATTCACCATGTGTCAGATCAATTTTAAAATAATCTGCTCTGTTTTGCTTCACCCAATTTTCATTTCACATTGGGGAATTATTATCATATTAATAGGGATTAGCATTTTATAGTCAGGGCACAAATTCCTGTCTAACCCTATCGGTGTTAGAGCCTCATTAACAAAAAAAAAACAAAAAAAGTAAAACACTGATTAAATGAAAAAATTGTAAACATTTTAACATTTTAATATTTGCATTATTTTACTAGTTTTAGCTTAATGAATGAGTAGTGATGGGCTTGCCTGGCTCGAATTTGCCGCGAAAAATAGCTGGCGCAAAAATAAACGGACATCGGCGCCAGCATGCAAGAGCAGATGCCCGCTTCCAAATCAAGACACCTGCATCCAAAATGAGATGCCAGCGGCGTTTTGCGGATTTTGAATTCACTATGAACGGCATTATTAGCATTTTGCGTGATTGTACCATATAAATCAAAAGGAAAATAAAGCTTCCCAGCCAATGTTTTAGTTTTAGCAGCACTGGGACACTTGATTTAAGATAACAAAACATACTTCTGATACAAATCCCTATAGTATGCAAAATAGCATTTATTTGTATTTAGACTCTTATATCATGTTATAGAAGTGGAATTACACAAGCATGATGGCAGATTTAGAAAGCCCAGGTTCTACTTTAAAAAGGATGTATAATTTTCCTAGGTAAAATAAACCCATCCCTGGAAATTGCAATTTAATGGCTGACTGACAAGTTTAGTAAAGAGCTAAAGACGAATTCAGAAAAAATGGCGTTCAAATGTTGTGAGAAAGACACAATCTGAAAACCGTCTGTTTAAAAGACAAATTCACAAAAGTGGAGTGAAAATTTGGAATGAAATCCGACATTTTTATCTCTGCTTCTATTTCGTCTCAATATCACCACTTTTATGAATTCCCCAAAAAGAGTTGGCTCTGCTTCTCTCAGCTTTCACATTTTTCTCTACTCCAATTTGTTTACTAGATGGTACCTCATGCTTGTTTGTCCTTTGTTAAGTCTTGTACTCACTTTCTTACTATCCCTAATTCATGAAAAGCATGGATAATGTGCAATAATAAGATTAAAGCCAAAAACAGTTCTCCAGCAATCTGAAATGTATAATATGGTGTCCAAATAATAAATCTGAAAATTGCTCCAGTGTCCAAGAAATTTTGGATCCCCAGGCTGAATTTTTTTGAGCTGCTGTGAAAATCGTGGGAAATAGAAACCTGGAAATTTGTATAATCATACAAAAGGAGTGAAAAATTCATAGTAATACAATCTCAAGCTAGTGGTAGAGAGGTAATCATATTTATTATGTATAAAAAGCATTTCTTTAAGGGGATCCCAGTAGGGGCAAGAGTTAGCAAATGGACAGTGACTATAGAAGTCATAATAGTCTTTTAGAATACACCATGGTGGCAGGATGGAAGGCATAATGGATCATTTATTAATGGGATCAAGATGAAACTTGCTCCCTGTATGGCACAGGGCTTGCCAGTGTTACATACAGAAGGAACAGCAGATTGGCATAGGAAGAGTGGTTGAACTTTAAGTTAACTTTTAGTTTGTTGTAGAATGGCCATTTTTAAGAAACTTTTCAATTGGTCTTCATTATTTATTTTTTATAGTTTTTTAATTATTTGCCTTCTTCTTCTGACTCTTTCCTGCGTTCAGTTGGGGGTCACTGACCCCATCTAAAAACAAATGCTCTGTAAAGCTACAAATGAATAGTTATTGCTACATTTTATTACTCATCTTTTTATTCAGGCCTCTCCTATTCATATTCCAGTAACGTATTCAAATCAATGGATAGTTGCTGGGGTAATTCAGACCCTAGCAACCAGACTGCTGAAATTGCAAACTGTCAAGCTGCTGCATAATATGCTAAGTAACTCCAAAGCCACAAATAATAAGAAATGAAAGCCAGGATATCACTCTCTACATCATTCTAAAAGTTAACTCAAAGGTGAACAACCCCTTTAAAGTGCAAGAAGGCCCTAAAGAGCAGGGGTCCCCAACCACCTGGCCGCGGGCAGTCCTGGAGTGGGGCGTGGAGTCTTTACAAGGTGCGCTAAAATGGATGCCAGCGTCAAATTTCCCACCTCCCATGTTCACTGCCATTTTCCACCTTGATCCTTTCTCAGTTTCTCTTTCTTTACTCTGGAATTCAATTACAGTAGAACCTCAATTTTACATCCCCCGTTTTTAAGTTTTCTCTTATTTTACATTGTTGTTTTGTGGTCCCAACTATATATTATGCACAATACATTTCCCTGATTTTACATTTTCCTGGATTTTAAACCATTTTTTTTCTAGTCCCTGAAAATCTTAAAATGGGGATTCTAATGTATTACATTCCTCATCAATACAGCACAGTATTCATGGGGCAAGCAGTGGATCTTTGAGCAGAGACTTGAGTCAATACAAAGGGGGCAGATAAGAGTGTGTTAAGTGCCAATTAGTGATGGGCGAATCTCCCGCGATTCGCTTAGCCGGAAAATGTGCGAATTTCTAGAGAAATTCGGGAATCGGCGAAAAATTCGCGAAACGAGTCGCGGGGCGCTTTTGACGCACGTCGCGTCAACTTTGACGTGCGTCGCGTTGTCATTTTCGGCGCGTCGCGTCGTTTTCGGCGTGCGTCGCATCGTTTTCGACGCGTCGTGTCAAGAATTCGGCCCTGGCGAATAAATTCGCCCATCACTAGTGCCAATACATGTCAGACTGCAGCCTTTATTTTCACTTGCTATCTGTTTATACAGTATGTGGACAAACAGTGCATAAGTTTAAAGGAATTGTTCAGTATAAAAGTAAAAACTGGGTAAATAGATAGGCTGTGCAAAATAAAACATGTTTTCAATATAGTTAGTCAGGCAAAAATGTAATATATAAAGGCTGGCATAACTGTAAGCCTAACCTAAAAGAACAGGACACTACGTCTTGCTTTTCAGCTCTCTTGGTTTACACTGACTGGTTACCCTGGTTACCAGGCAGTAACCAATCAGTGACTTGAGGGAGGGCCACATTGGTCATAACTGTTGCTTTTGAATCTGAGCTGAACGCTAAAGATCAATGGCAAACTCACTGAACAGTTATGTCCCATGTGACCCCCCTTCAAGTCGCTGACTAACTCAGATTTAGGTAGCTGAAAAGTAGGAAGTTGGATTCTGTCTATTATATTGGACATCCAGTCACTCAAACTTTTATAGTTTGC
>CM044437.1:114352226-114366653 GCA_024363595.1 Xenopus borealis
GGAAAATCAGGCTGGATTAGCTTGATTGACACAGTGATTGGCCAATCGGCGATCGCTTCGTCATAGCCCCGCCTACTGATGTCATGGGCCCACCAATTGACGTCAAGGGCCCGCCCACTGACGTCACGGGCCCACACCCCCTGTCTGGGATCAGCCACATGAAAAGATGGCCACCCGACCATCACTACAGAGTGACCTGTGGTGGGATAAAAATGTTAAGTGACCTGAAATTTCACCTGTTGCGGCCTCCTCTACAAAGAATGTAGAACTGGACCCCCTTGCGGCCATGTTGTCTGCTTCCTTTGTATACAGAAGAAGTGGGTTCTGTTTCCTCTGTAAATACATTTCATACAATATTTCCATTAAATAAAAACACTGAGAAATCAAAACGAAAACCGTAAATGAGTTACTGAGGCTTAAGAAACAAAATTAGCAAGCGAACAAGGCTGAACTGGAAACGTTTATGAGGCTTTTACACCTACTAACAAACCACATCAAGGCATTGATTTCCTATAACATATCTAACAGAAATGTCAACAAAATATATCACTAGTTCATAACACAAAATTATAATACAGGTATGGTATCTGTTATCCAGAATGCTTGGGACTTGTTTTCTGGATAATGGATCTTTCCTTAGATTTCCATACCTGAAGTCTAGTAGACTAAACCTCAAAAAATATTGGTTAAAGGACCAGTAACAGTATTTTTTTTTTTAAATTGTTTATTTTTAACTAAATAAAAACACCAACACAGTTTAAACTTTAAATTCGCAAATCTTTTATTAAGAAATGACTTACTAATTCTCTGCATGCGCTCCTCTTCTGAAACTGTGACAGGGCGATCGTGTGGCACTCAATTTCTCCTCTCTGGCTATCTCCTATAGAAGGCAGGGAGGAGAAATCGAACGCTGCACTATGGATCGTCGCCCTGTCGCCGTGTGTTGGTGTTTTTATTTAGTTAAAAACAAAAAAACTTTAAAAATAAAATTACTGTTACTGCTGCTTTAAATAAACCGAATAGGCTGGTTTTGCTTTTAATGAAGATTCATTATATCTTAGTTTGGATCAAGTACAATGAAATGTTTTATTATTACAGAGAAAAAAAATTGGATTATTTGGATCAAATAGCATCTATGGTAGATGGCCTTTCTGAAATTCGGAGCTTTCTGGATAGCCTGTTTCCAGATAATATATCCCATAATTGTAGTGGAAGCCTATAAGAATTTGGAAATAAGAATAGTAGCATTTACATATAATGGCATTCCACAATAATTCCTAAGCTGTACAAAAGGAATAATAAAAAAAAAGGTTTATTTGCTTTTAAAGAATGGCCATATTAATAACTGGTGCTGTGCAATACAAGGAAAGTTAAACTAAAGAAGTAGCTAAAAATGTTGTACATGATGTTTTTGCTTCTGTACCAGCCCAAGGCAACCACGGCCCTTTAGCAGTAAAGATCTTTGTCTCCCCAGTAGCTCCCCATCTTCTTTTCTACTGATTCACATGCTCTGTGCTGCTGTCACTTACTGAGCTTAGGGACCCACACACAATATACAGGACACATAGAATAGAAATATAGATAATCACAATATAAGGCTGATTAGCAATTCGTACGGACACTACATGGTAGCACAGAAACCAGTGCAACTAGTATCAGAATTTAATAATCAGTCCTGCAGCATCAGCTTTTATTACAGGCCAACCTCATTTTCTGCTGGATAATTAGTGACGACCCCTAAGCTTAGCTTCTCAACGACTGCTCAGAGCCCACTGAGCATGTGAGCGTCACAGACACTTTCCAAGATGGTGACCCCCCACCCCCTGTAGGCCCCCCCTCCCTCCTCCCCCAGCCTACCTTTCCCCCAGGGCAAATGCCCCTAAATTGCTGCTTACCCCTCCATGCAGGTCCCCTCCAGCCAGGTTCATGGGCACTTGGTGGCGCATGCGCAGTAGGACGCATTTGCCGGTTTGTTCTACTGCGCATGCGCCCAAGTTCATGAAGTTCAACCGGCAAATGCCGGAGAAGACGTTGCTGTAGAAGATGGCACCCGGTAACCTGGCTGGACTGGACCTGCACAGAGGGGTAATTAGCAACTTAGGGGCATTTGACCTGGGGCAAAGAGACTGGGGGAGAAGAGGGAGGGTTGGCCTATGAAGGGGCAGGCGGTTAGAGGGAGCTGTTGAATTCCCCTTTAAACATAGATATTATAGACCCTAATGATAGTAAGGCTGCAGGCACGGTCCTCCTTACCTAATGTATCAGACTTGTACCTTTATGTACATAGCTGCGGAAAATGTTGGCGCTTTATAGTAAATGTAATAATAATTATACATATAGATACTGACCTATACAGAAAGAGTGCCCTGCTCATTAGAACTTATAATCAGAGAACATAGTATAATGCTCAAAGAGAAGGACCACAATTGGTTAAGCTGTGAAAGCTGCTCTATGGAAGAACGTAGCGTGACCCTCTTTTATAAAAATCTTAAATGGTGGGATGGTGCAGTCAACCAGAGTATTTTGTGTTTCAGAAGCACAGAGAGAAGGATGGCCTTTGACTTACAGGATTAACACTAGGATTTAGTGGGAGTTCCTTTGGATGCCACTGGCTTTGAGCGTTGGCTCATACCTTCCCACTGGGACAGTCTGCTGATTTCTGTTATGAAATGTTTGTTTAGTTGAATCTAATTAGCTGTGTATTTCTGACCTTGTTAACCCCTTGCATCGACTGAAAGGTCAGCAATAATTGATGACTGCACTTGTACCCAAGAGACTAATGTTTAGTCTGATTGCACAGTTTATTGTATAATTATAATGGTATCCACATTTGCCAGTTAACGTCTGCATTCAGAAAGCAACACACACCTAGAGGCAACTGTTGCCTTACAAATTGGATAAAATGGGAGACAGCTATTCCATAAGTTGGAGCTTTCTGGATAACAGGTTTCTGGCTAATGTATCCCATGCCTGTATATACATACATGTGAGACCTGGGGTTCTCCAGGTAATGGATCTTTCTGTAATCTGGATCTCCATACCTTCAGTCTACTAAAAAAGAATTTAACCAATAAATAAACCTAATAAGATTGTTTTGCTTTAAATATATACAATCAAGTACCGGGTAGTGTATTTCTTATTATTTCTTTCTGTAATCTGGATCTCCATATCTTAAGTCTACTAAAAAAGAATTTAACCAATAAATAAACCTAATAAGATTGTTTTGCTTTAAATATATACAATCAAGTACCGGGTAGTGTATTTCTTATTATTACTGGGAAAAAAATAATTCTTAAGATTTTGAATTGTTTAATTAAAATTGAGTCTATGGAAGGTGGTCTTCCCGTAACTTGGAACTTTCTGGATAACGGATCCCATATTTTATGTGTGCGTCTATACACACAAATGCACACGTTATCAGTCTTGCAAGGCAAACCCATATATCATCAGAGGAGCTGTCTTTGCCTTTGTCTTTAAAGGGTTAAGACCGTGTCATCTGAGTTGCAGTTGTTCTGGATAACTGGTTGCAATAAACTGTCTGGAGATGAATTATTAGAGACATCCAAATGAAATATCCATGTGTAGAATGGTGCCAGGCGACTTGGCCGGGGTTATTACTAATCCTTTATTGTATGCTCTGAGTACCTGCCTATTTTATTAAAGCTTTCATGTCTTAAAATGAATATAATTTGGCAGTCTGTTTAATAACCGTCTTGCATGATTGGGATTTGATGAAAGGTGAGTATAAATGGGGTAGGTCTGACAGTACTGACATGGCAGTCCCCAGGCTGATTAACCATAGAATGGTGATAAATTGGTTCTGCAAATGTTTAACACTTTTTAGTAGAAAGGGCAAGGTGGCTTAGGTATAAATGCAGGCTGTCGTTCCTATTGGGGGGCACCTATTACCCTATAAATTGTGAAATACCAGTGACTGCTAGTGTTTCATGTATAATACCTAAATCCACAATCTCATTTACGCAGAGTGAGTTAAATAAACACAAGACCTGTCGTCTTATGGGAGGAAAGTGAAAATGCTTTGCATCAATCAGTGCAAAGTGATGCTGGTAAACCTTAAACGTAAATTGTGTAGAGTACAAAACATATGTTTAGCCAACATTGTAACATTAAATAATCACTCTGTACTGTTCTGGACAGTTGTAGTACATACTATGCTACAAATCACAATCACATTTAAAGGGGAGCTACTTTTAAAAACAATTACATTCGCAAATACAGTAACTTTACAACCACTGAACTGTTGTAATGAATATATGCAAAGTTGTTTATAATATTTGGCTTTACATCCCCTTTTAAAAGCAGTATATGTACCCCTATAGCATAACTCCCAACATTTAGGAATTAAAAAGAGGGACCAAAAACATTTTCTCACGTAGAGCTGACAAAATTTTGCAGGTTATGAAAGTTTGAAAATATTTCTCTTTATCTAAATTGTTACAATTACTTCTTTTCTTATCTCAAAATTGTCACAAAGTTTCATAATTGCACCTGTTAGCTGGGTTCTCTGCCAAAAGCTAATTAAGTTTTAACCTTTGTTTCTTTTTCTGGTTGTTCAGTGAAGAGAAAATAGGGACCTTCCAGTACAAATGAGGGACTGCAGGTTGAGCTGTCAAAAGAGGGATGTCCCTCTGAAAAAGGACATTTGGGAGGTAAGCTATAGGTTAAGACTCCTTACAGAAATTCCAGTTAGTTCATGTGGCTCAGATTTTGTTCTCACCGAAGAGATTAACCATGTGCCAATCTAGATTAATAATCTGTGGGGCTCATTTATAAACACTGGGCAAATTAGGGCCTGGGCAGTAACCCATAGCAACCAATCAGTAATTAGCTATTATAAGCCACCTGCAAGGTGAACTATGAAAGCAAACCTCTGATTGGTTGCCTTGAGTTACTGCCCATGTGCAAATTTAGTTCATATATGAGCCCCTGTGTGTTAATAATCATTGTGTTAATTATGTGAAGCTACATTTATTGAATTTTGTTTTCAGTTTCCTTGAAAGCTTGTTGGTGTTTTTGAATGAGTTGTTGCTTTCATTCCACACACCCTGTGGAGAGAAGAACAAGTATTGCTGAATTTAAATGACTCCCATAAATTGTGCTCAGTCACTCCTGGACCAACCTGGCAGACTCTTAGCCCTTTATCGGGTCAATAACGTATTCAGATAAGTGGAGACTCCAGAGGCCAAAGGATTGCTTTGCCCACATTCTTGTGATCCAATCATAGACCCAGGGATCAGACACAAGGTCACCCATTCCGTGACCCCATTCCGCCTAAATATTCGGAAGGGGTTTTTTTACAGTGAGAGCTGTGAAGATGTGGAATTCTCTCCCTGAAGCTGTTGTACAGGCTGATACATTAGATGGCTTTTTAGCAGATGAGGGAATAAAGGGTTATGGAAGATAGCTCATAGTACAAGTTGATCCAGGGACTAGTCCGATTGCCTTTTTGGAGTAAGGAAGGAATTTTTTCCCCCTCTGAGGCAAATTGGAGAGGCTTCGGATGGGTTTTTTTTGCCTTCCTCTGGATCAACTAGCAGTTAGTCAGTTAAAATTAAAAAAAAAAAAGTTAAAAAGGTTGAACGTGATGGACGTGAGTCTTTTTTCAGCCTAACTATGTAAACATAGATTAGCCCAATTTAGCCCAGAACCTAGGTGGCTAAAACAGCAAAGGATCTGGTTATTCACTTACCTGACTGATAGTAGTAAGTAGATCATTACATTTAACATAAAAGACCAATGCAATTGCAAGGGGGATAGTTGTACATCAGATACATTTCATTTGTGACTGTAAGGTGACTGGCCATACACCCATCCAATATTCAACATTTTTAAATATGATTACATATACACAGATATGTCAACAAATAGCATCATTTTCAAATCTGCTTAGAATAGTTTGTCTGATGGTAAATCCATTCAGCTGATGAACATATTGGATGCTCGATAACTGGTTGATCAAATAATGGCATCTCATCTAAACAGACTCCCAAATGATCGCATCAGAGCCTATGCTCCCCTATTATGTCAACCTTGGTACATAACTAAACTAGCTAACAGCTATCTTGGGCATTTTGTCAAAACCCCTTGTGATAATGTTCCCTTTCACTGCTTGCATGTACTCAGATTTAGTTTTTATTTACAAAATTTTCAAATATATATTACTGGGGGTGTGCAGCTGCGTTCAATGAAAAGTAAAAATTTAAAGCCTTTTTATTGTTTGTTTGAGCTTTTTGTTTAATTTCAAACGTTCTGGCATAATTATCGTTTAAGATAAACCCATTACAGCAAGAGCCGTATCTTCGAAACCCTTTGCCTTTCCCCTCAGCAAAGAGCACTATGTTGCCTTGTTTGTATTGCAGCCTTGCTAATTAGAAAGAAAAGCCTCACTCATTAGAAAGCAATTTTTCGTATTAGCAGATGTTTTGCTGCATGGATGGCAGCCATATTCATTAACCTTGAGATACATGGAGATTGAACTTCTCATTAACGACATGTTAATATAAAGAGATTGCTTCAGATACAAGGGCTTTACTGGTTTGTCTCCAAATCCTTCTGCCTTTGAAGTTGTTAGAGGAAGACCTTCCATTACTTGGTAGAAAGGTCAGTGCTACAGAGCTTTTAATAACATACATCATGTGCCAACTTTTAAAATAAATCTCCGACATAATTAGCATTGCGGGTCTGGAAAATCTGAAAGATAGTAATTCAGAGAGCCAAAAGTTCCCTCTAAATTGTACTCTGAGCATCCAAAATCCAAACAAATGCCTTTAAACTGGCTGATGACATTTCATATGTAGGACCTTGCCATATTTTGCATTATATATTGGGCTCAGCATAAGGAATGGTTTGCTTTCTAAAATGTGTTTTTGTTATTTCTTGGAAATAACTTTTTTGTCCAAATGTTGCCTACTTTGTAACTATTATAATAAACATTCAAGGAAAGGGTTTTTCTATGAGATCTCATGATTAAAATATAGTCCCCCCTGAAGAAATAAGTAGAACTTGCCACACAAAAATTGTTTCCCTCTTTAATACTAATACCCATTAACTTTTTTAGATCCATGGCAACATGTTAAAGCCAGATTCACTTTCCTTACCAGAGATACTTACCAACACTGGGCTTTTCCTCCTAGAGAAGTTCGTATCATGCATATAGGAGATAGTTCTTCTGATAAGTGTCATTTGAGTAAGAGTTGTCTCTCTAAGGATAGAGGCTACATGTAAGGAGAGAGACTATAAAAAAATGACTAGATTGCTCTTCAGTCTCTCCATACTAGACAACTGAAAACTGATTTTACCACAAAACGTTCCACGGGTCCATGATCTCAGGAGACCCAGTATTATAATAATAATGTTCTTATGCCCATGACCAAAAAAAGGGCAGGATTTACATAGCAGCTGCCGCTTGGGCCACTGCCGTTCGTCGCCCCCATACGTTGCCCTTTATTCGCAAATTTACATCATCAGGACCAGAACAATGGGGATTGGCACATGGGAAATTTTAAAAACTATTGTATCTCCTTCGTATCCCCAGTGTTTCTGAACCAATGTGGGTGTGGTTGGGCAGCATGCGCCCCCTTAAACCCTGCCACTCTAGGCCTGGGGCTAGGTGCAGTGGCATAACTACCAGGGGTGCAGTGGGTGCAATTGCACCAGGTCCCACACCCCCCTTGGGGCCCATCATAGCCACGATAATGGTTATGGCAGGCAGTTATCTAGGAGGACATTTTACAGCACACATGCCATCAACACTCCAGCATGGGATTTATAGATGTAAGGGCCTGACAGGGGGGGCCCGGATGCCCATCCTGCACCGGGGCCCACCAGGGAGTAGTTATGCCACTGCCTAGGTGGCCTTTCCACAAATCCGGGCCTGGCCAAAAACAAAGCTGCCCAAACCTTGATTGGATATTCATATATTTTAATACCTCCAAACAAAGCTGTTTAATATATATGCTGGAAAATACATCTTGTATTGCACGCAGTTATTTTTAAAAGAGGGACAAATCTTGTGTAAGAAGGGTGGAATGAATAAGGCAATTAAGCATTATTGCAGGGAACAACCCTTGCACAAAGTTCTTGATTGTGTTATAATTTTTGGATAGGCTTCCTCCGTAGTTAGGTTACCGGATAGGGAGTATGTAATCTGATAACGAGGGAGAGTTCATTAGCCATTTGTATAGCTTCCAGCTAGAAGTTCACACAGCTCCTCCACACATCCCTTTCTTAGTTTATAATGTCTTTGCTTACATAAGGTAAAGTTACCCCCTGAATTCTGCCCACTGCTACATGTTTGGGAAAAGAAATATGTGCACAGGACCAGTGTCAGTGTTAAGAACACATTGTACAAAATGAGCATTCTGTATTATGTGTCCACTTAGTTTGTGGAACATTCCATATAGTGAGTTTCTGTGTGAGATGTCCCCCTGACCAATCGTGCCAGAAAACACATGATTTTGCCTAGGTTTTTCCTTTATTCTTCCCTAGCCCATTTGGAAACAATGCAGGCAGTGTTTCATTGACATTTGCTAGTAGCCTTAAAATCACAGTGGCTTGTTGGTCTATGGTCCGTGCTCAACATCAAACATTACTGCAGGATACCTGAGAGTGTATCCCATCCCCATGAGTCTCCAGTAATGACATTAAATTTAGTTAGGTCATAGGTCATACATTTCTAAATGGAGTTTACATAGGTACAGACAACAACAAGTTAATGCATCCATATTTTTATTTTATATGTACAGTGTTTGTACACTTTGTATGGATGTTTGACTCCGAGACCGTTCTTAAATGTATATAGTATGGGAGATTATTCAAATTTCTATTTGAGGCAAACTTTTAAAACGAGTCCCCAACCTGTTTTACCCATTAGCCACATGTAAGAAGAGTTGGGGAGCAACACAAGCATGACAAGGTTCATGTAGTTGCCAGTTATAGGGCTGTAGCAGGCTATTTGGTAGCCTGTATGAGGACTGGAAGTCTACAGGAGGCTATTTTTGGCAGTACAGCTGGTTTTTATGCAACCAAAACATGCCTCCAAGCCAAGAATTGCATAATAAGCATCTACTTCGAAACCACTGGGAACAACATCCAAGATGTTGGTGGGCAACATGTTACTCATGGGGACCACTGTTTTAGAACCTGTTGTCTTGTACAGTGCATATTCTTAAAGCTATATTCCAGGTGAACTGAAGCTCAATGGGTCATTTCCTCTGATATTACTGATCAACTTTGCTTATTATAGAGGAATATATAGGCTGGTACATTTATGCTTTAATTGTATATAACTACAGGGATGTTTTAACTAGCCATGCCTCCAGTAATGTATGGGTGTGAATGCAATAAGCACATTACATAGTAAGCTCCACTGCTGCAATGACAGATATGTCAGAGCTACATAATTAATAATAATATTTCACAGGAATACATTAATGGAGCAATCTGATTTAACTTATTCTAAAAACATCATTGTGCTTCTAGCTGTAGTTATAGCCTGTCATATGTTTCTAGGATTGGTAATGTACAGTTCAACAGGAACATTCTAGAGCTACTCTTCAAGGGCCACCCTGACCTGTTGTTGGTAACCGAAGAACACTGCGGGCGATTTAGCAGGCAATATACAGTATGCAGCTCATTGTTTGACATGTTGTGTTGGAGGCACCTCTCAGCTTTACATAATGGAACTGCCACGAAACCATAATTCTTATATGTGCTCTGAAAGTGTGAGGTCAAGTGCAAAGAGATAGGGTTGCACACAGAGGTATTCAAAGCAAAAGAAGCAATTAAGTTCAGCATGGGGAGTGTATTTTAAAGAGCGAAAGGAGAGGCCAATTACAGAGCCTCCGACAACACCAACAGATATGTCAGCACTTTGGAAGGAACTAGAAATCGATACCGAAATAACTCTTAGCGTTGTTTTGAAGAAAATTTGCTGAAGTTTTAGTTGGTTTTTTTTTTTAATCCATGTAGTGGATTAAGGTGAAGAAGCTGTTAGCTAATTTACATCACAAGATCATAAGGAGCCAGATATTACCAATGTGGTATCTACTTTTATAGGAGAACTAGAGCTTTGTAAACAAAGTAGGCTAGAAATGATGCACATTTTATTTTGGGCTTCTTTATCAGCCTAAAGAAACCCAAGCCTTTTAGTAGGGAAGATCTGTAAATCTGAAGATGCCCATGTAGCTCCCCATCTTTTTTTCTGCTCATTCACATAATCTGTATAATCTGTGCTGCTGTCACTTACCTGAGATTAGGTATTATCTTATAATGTACTGTATGTGTGTATGTGTGTGTGTGTGTGTGTGTGTGTATAGCTACATCTATATGATACAGGTTTTGTTCATTATTAATTCAGATTCATACGTCATGGCACATAATAAAACAAACGAGGGTCACATTGGAGATCACCTGGAATATGTGTCCACTAGTTTGGACGCAGCTCTCGCGGAGAGTCGGCCACTCCACGCTGATATTGATAATTGTAAATAGATGCACTTCTGCATCCACCATCACTGTCCAAGACTTCCATGAGGGACCCAATCATTTTAAGATTGGCTTTATGAAAACGCAGAGTGCGGTACAAATACTGTGCAGTGGTTGCGCTTTGACTTGGCGCGTTTCTTGCCACACTCTGCAACGTGCACATTGCTCAGAAATTATTTTTAAAGAATTAGTAAGAAGTAAATTATTAGTAAATCTTGAGACATGATCTTTAATTGACTCTGAGGAAGTGCCGATTGTTTGGACAAGAAATGCGTAAATCAAAGTGCACACACTGCACAGTATTAGTGTGTTTTAAAAAAGCCGATTTTGAAATTATTCCTCCTTGGAAGTCTTGGACAGCACCGGTGAATGAGGAAGTGCTTCTACTTACAAGTATCATATGTCATGGCAGCTTGGAAACCAATGCATTCAGCATCAAAATAATCAATCCTGTAGCACCAGCTTCTATGACAGGGGAGTATTATTTTCTGATTGATGATTTGTGATGACCCCTAAGTTTTGTTACTCAACAGCAGCCCAGAGCATGTGCATGTGCTCCTACACTCCTAACAAAATCCAAGATGGTGACACCCTGCGGACAATTTTGAAGGCCTGAATCATTACTGTTCTAGTGATTCAGAAACTGTAAGTTCAGTATGTGAAATAATACAGCATGTCTACCCATATTTATATTAAAATGTAACGCTTTCTTTGGCTAGTTAAGGCACCAAGGGTTAAAGTGTCCAGCTAGTGATGGATAAGCATGGGTTACACTGCGACCTACACACCAGGGTAGGGCCTTCGCCATGTGGAAGCTATCCTTTAGGAGGTAGTATAACTACAATACCCAGGCAAACTGTACAATAAAAGAGGAAATGGGCACCAGGAGGTTCTTTACAACAAAAAGGTAGATGTTTATTAGCATAAGCAATGTCCCCAGGTTTTGTACTCATGCAGGAGCATCCAGAGGAAATAGCAGAGGTGCACACAGCTGTAGTTGAGATATTAGCAGAACTTTCACATTTCAATAAGGTGATTATTCCTCAGAGTCTGATTAGCCAGGGAACATCCATTCCTTACAACCCTCCTACTGCTGCCATGTGCCTGCCCGGAACACCAGTGTAAGGCCGGAAGCCGCCGCTAGTCCTAATCCCTACCACCTCGATGTCCCTGCACTAAAAGCATTACAGGATCACAGGGGAAGCTTTGTAGGAAAAGCTCTTCCTGCTACCACTCCTTGTTGGAACACACACTGTTCATGCTAAATATTCCTAACTGCCTTTCTCTCTCGAGATAGAGAGACTATAACAGTACTACCCTGCACTTGTTGTCCTTTGTTCATGGGGTGGCCTGGACCCACTAAAGGTGCTGGTCCCTTTAGGGTCATGCGGCTTTACTAGAGCCTTTCTGCTCCCCAGCTCAATGGCACATCCAGTCGATCCAGACACCAGCAGCCAAAGAGGAAGTGGCCACTCTTTTCCAGCACTATAAAGCTGTGTGGCAGGAAGTGGTCATTACACTCTTGGCTGTAACTATTGGTTAGAAGTATGCACTTGTAACATAAACTTCTGCCTAGTAACAGAGATCAGGGACTTACCTCCATAGGTGCCAAACAGAAACCTATGGGTCCCTACAAAAAGTTCAGTTCTCCTTTAAGTGTGCTGGAGTGCCAGTGTGCCACACAAATATAAGCATTATTAGAATGAGAGAAAATAAAGTACATATAGCATGCATTGTAGTTTTTGGTAGCTGTCCCTTTTGGGCACAACTCTTGTTATTTTGTCTTAAAGGGAAACTTTAAAGTGGACCTGTCACCCAGACACAAAAATCTGTATAATAAATGTCCTTTTCAAATCAAACATGAAAACCAATTTCAAATTTTAATTAAAGCATTCATAGCTGTTTTAAGCTCATTTAAAAATCTCAGCTGTCAATCAAATATTGTCTGACACTCCTCTATGCCTTAGGCATAGAGGGGGGGCAGATAGTTACTTTCACTTTCCATTCAGCACTTCCTAGATGCCACTGCTCCCCACACATTCCCCCAGTTCTCTTAACCATTTAATTGTGTAGCCAGGACATGGGGATAGACATCTGGTCCCCAATTCTGGTGCACAAACAAGATTCTGAGATTATGCAAGGCTTGTCTTAATAACAGTGTCCACAAAATGGCTCCTGCCTGTTTGCTATAATTATGAATTCCCAGACTGAAGAAAACAAGATTAAAATAATTTATATTGTGTAATTAATGTTCATTTTGCTTGACTAATGTGATAAAATAGTGATTTTGAATATTTTTTTTGGGTGACAGGTCCACTTTAACGTCCACTGAACTTGAATAAATTTAAGTCCACTGTAATACCTAAGGGGGGTAGTTGCTGAGCACTTCTTTACTACATCAGGAGGAGGGACATGTAAGGAGCTAATTCCTGCATGTGAGGCTCTCTTATAGGGGTCCTCTACCTGTAAACTGCATTTGCACTATGAAAGAAAACATTCCAAGAAACATTATTTAACGGAAAGCAGTAGCTATCTGTTAGTGATTTGCAGGTCGGCAAATATTTGACCTTCACCCAACCCTAACCCATCTGGCACCTCCATTTATAGACCTACTCCTGGCAGACGTTTCCCTGTAAATGGTGGCTGCCAGAGCTGAAAGATGGCAGATTAAGGTCACAAGCGGGGAGAGAAAAAAATATATGTGGCAGCCAACCCAGACCTGCCCGATCTGTGCATCCCATGGGTGTTGGGTCGGCCCGCACATCACCACTGTATGTGTATTTTCTCTGCCTCCTGACAGATAATCCTGAAACAATGTTACATCTGGTTAAAGGACCTGGGACAGAAGTGAATTTGCTAGTAAGTCCCATAGTGCAGAAAAAAAACAAATGCTGATTTCTATTGTAATTAAATATTTTGCCATTTTTTTATTGGAAAGTTATGTTGCATCACATTTTCTTTCTTTTTGAAAAAAGTCTGTTGACACGTCCAATTGTTATAGGTTTTTAGTCTGACTAGATCATAAAGCTTCAGTGGCCTTGATACATAGACATGGGTTCACTTGAATAATGAACAATAACATTATTGCAGGCAAATAGCATAACAAAATGCCCTTTCTTCTACAGCACACACACATATATATGTATATATATACATATATATATATATATATATATATATATATATATATATATATATATATATATATATATATATGGTTCAATTTAAATTATTCAAATTTCCAAGATTGTTGAACTGCTCACTTTTGGGGCCTAATGTAGCATATGGGCAACACTTCCATTTGCAAATATAAAGTGGCACATACATTATTATATACATGTATTTGACCCTACAGCATTCACTAATATATATATATTTGTGTGTGTGTGTGTGTATGAGTGAACATTCACTCCTTCTTCCTTTCCGTGAGAACAACCAGATCTGTAGCTCATCTGCAGCATTTGAAAGGAAAGTATAATTCACTTAATGACAGTGGAGCCAGAGAGAGTACAGTTCGGTAGTACCCCAGTTATACATTTTTCTTATAACATTTAAAAGCTCACAAATGTAAACATTGTATCCCTGTAAACAGTGCACTGCAGTGATCTCCAAATTTCCAATCTGGTATAAGACAAAGATCACGGATTGCACTAGTACTTATTGCATTGGCTCTAAGAAGTGCAATGTTAGCCTCTGAAGCTCTCCAGCAGTTTTGTTGTACTTAGCTGCTCAGTCTGTTTGAGATTTGCAAGCATTTATGGAAAGTGTCATCTAATTCCTGAAAATTGGCATGTCATGGGGTTATCCCTGCTGATATAAAAGCAGGGTCTGACATTTCTTGGAGGTGTGTGGTTTACAGATGAATGCATTTAAAGGAGTAAGGAAAGTAAGCCTTATCAAAAAGGTCCACCTAAATATACC
>CM044437.1:114428391-114445887 GCA_024363595.1 Xenopus borealis
CCGTCTTTTCTAGAGCCATACCACCAATGAAAAGCGGTATGGCACTCGCAGCGATTCATTTTCCAAATTGCCTCATGAGGAAACTTCAGGGTGACTTCAGAAAACTAAGTGCCGCAAGTGCCATACCGTTAGCGCTTTACATTCAACCCAGAGGTATGGCATGGGAAGATGAAGAGGCGATTAGCTGCCAGGCGACTAAATCTCCCCGAATCTGCCCGTGTGTCACTACCCTGAGTTTAACTTTCCTTGTCCTTTAAGATCAAGCAAATCAATGCCATTAGTATGAGAGTGAGGAATGTTTGGAGCTGGTATAATATGCAAATACAATGATGGTGAACAAAATAGAGCTTGGAGTGGCAGCTTTATTCACTCACTGGAAAGACATGGCTCCTGCCTCCAGAGTGCAGCGCGTTGGAGACTGTTCATTCAGCTTGCGGAACAACTGCTTGGCCTGGTTCTGGTACTGCTGCAAGTCTCTGCCCGACTGTAGGAGGATAAAAAGCCATGTTTTAGCAATACACTTATACACTGCTATGTATTTAAAGGGATGTTTCATTTAATAATCTGATTATGTTACATGGGTTTTTTTTATTTTCTATCCTGCCTCTCTCATAGATGACTAATAATCACATTGCTAGTGTCATGACCCTGGCAATGAGAAAGCATAGTGACTGTGAAAATATATATTTCAATTATGTTTATTATTTATTGCTTATTATTAACATTATTATTATTATTATTATTATTATCAGCATGTATTTATATAGCACCAACATATTTTGCAGCACTGTAATATTATTATATTCAGAACTTCTCTAATGCAGTCTTCATTGTGACTGTCAAATGACTGCCTGATTGCTAGTGTTCGCAAGCTGCAAACCAGAAAAACGAATACAAAAAAAAAAAAGAAATCTAATTCTAAACAACTTTCCAATATAGATTAGTCACACACTCAGTGGTTGTAAAGTTATTTGTAACTGTAACTGCTAATGAAAAATAATTTGTCTGTCCCACAATATGAAGTGTACTGCTGGTTCTGACAACATGCACCATTGAAACAATGCTGCAGTATTCAGCTCCCTTCCATCTCGCCGATTTCCATCAGGCCCCAGGGTATTGGTCACAAGGAGTAAAATGTAATAAAAGTTGGCTATAGGTCAAAATACCTATAGCAGCCAATCAAAAGGTAGTATTTACTGGACAATTTTTTTCAAACGTAAACACTTTATTGGCTGCAATAGGTTACTACAAAATTTACACATGGGTACCTGTTTCATGTTCTGTGCCAGCCATTAAAATGTGTTTGAGATAAACCTTCTGTACTCTGACACTGTAAATCTGGTTACACCGGCTCCTCTATCATTTTTATTGAAAAGGGAAAAAAAATCATTGTACCTTGTACTCTGTGTCTCTTGTGAAGATGTAATCTCCCATGGTAGCAATAAACACCGACATTAAATCATTCAGCAAATAATAATCTGCCTACTAACATGTTTACTGAGAAAAAGTTCATGTCAACCCCATGCCGGATGTCCTGGGGTAGGTGCCTAAATAAGCAGCAGTATATTCTATGCACATTATACAAAGTAGTTACATTTATTTTGCCCGCTCCTACATTTATATGCACTCTAAATGTATCTGTATTATTCTGTATGTTTTCTCCTGTTTTAGTGCTTATTACATGACCATCCTTGTGGGTTTCCACTTCTCCCCAACCTGACACATAGGGCAGGTTAAAGTAAACCCTAACAATGAATGGCTTAAAATGCCATATTTTACATACTGAACTTATTGCACCAGCCTAAAGTTTCAGCTTCGCAATAGCAGCAATGATCTAGGACATTAGACTTGTCACAGCGGGTCACCATCTTGGAAATTGTCTGCAACATTCACATGCTCAGTGGGCTCTGAGCAGCTGTTGAGAAGCTAAGCTTAGGAGTTGTCACTAATTATAAAAAAAAAATAAGGTTGCCCTGTAATATATGTTGATGCTACAGGGCTGATTATTAATTTCTCATGCTAGTTGCACTTCTGTGCTGCCGTGTAGTAATAATCATATAATCAGCCTTATATTGTGACATTTCTATTCTATTGTACTGTATATTGTGAGTGGGTCCCTAAGCTCAGTAAGTGACAGCAGCACAGAGCATGTGAATCAGTGAATCAGTAGAAAAGAAGATGGGGAGCTACTGGGGCATCTACTGGGGAGACACAGATCTTTACTGCTAAAGGGCTGTGGTTGCCTTGGGCTGATACAAAATCCCAAAACATATTGTACAACATTTCTAGAAAACGTCATTAGTTAGGATGAAGTTCTCCTTTAATAGCACATTGCATGCAAATTAGACAACAAGCGAAGGTTTCATTAATACTTTAGGGTAAGCAGCACTTGTGCCCCACTTCCTACCCTTCACACAGAATGAGATTCATCACTCTTCATGTAAATATACTTCATGTATTCTGCATTGCCATAGTTGCTAATTACAGCACTACATATTCTCCTCTCATAAAGTAACCCTAAGGCACTGAGACAAAGGTAAAAAGACCTTTGCATAACCAGCGTGTTACAAGGGAATAGTAGCAGCTTTTCCAGTTGCACACAACATTTTGTAGGGACACCTGTAGCACATTTATGAAGGCAAAACAGATAAACAGCTGCTCTCAAAGCAAGTGTAACATAATCCTAATAAAAAAAAAAGAAATTCATAAAGTGCTCTGAAATATCTCCAATTTGGTTGGCAGTTGGGTTTGGTTTGGTTGCTGAACTTATACAATAACCCTCACAATCTAAAGCGATGAGCTTCTAGACTTTTCTACTCCGTAACCCCAGGCACACTTTCTCTTGCACAAGCATTGCAGCATTTGAGAGGTGGCCATACCTCCTGAATAAAAGGATAAAGGTCTAGTAGCTCTTTCACAATGGTGCAACAAACAGGCAACTATTTATAGCAAGGTGGGGTGTGCAAACCGACACCGGTCACAAATTCCCACAATCACCTGTCACTAGGGTTGCTAGCTTGACGGTATTTTTGATGGTTGATCCCAATGTTATTAATAGGAAAAAAAGATAAACATATAGAAAGGCTGGTATTTTTTTTCAAGAAAAAGTGGCAACCCTACCTGTCACCAAACATTGTAGGGAGGCAAATTGCTCTGCTTACGGCTCAAAATCAGGCAGCTTCTGCTCAGAAATACCAAAACAATAACAAAACAAGCAGTGACTGGCCAGAAGAATACACATAAACACTATACACAAAGCCCTCACCTTTATGGCTTGTGTGTACAAAAACACAACAGGACAGCTAACTCATTCCTGTGTGACACCTACTGAAATAGTTCATACCAGTACAGACACTATGCATACATATATGTAACCTATAAACACTCATCTGTATGGTGACTATACATAACCACAAACAGCTCTACATTTACTCTCTATGTATACAACTAGCCAATTCATAACTATCACCTGTACTCCTAAACGCATATCCCTTGTCTATATGGAAACAAAAAATAGGTAAGCAACAGCTTCCATAGACTGTGCATAAAACGCCAGGACCACACATACACACTATATCTGTTCGATCAATGGAGACAGACACTAGGCCGACATGTCTACAAATGTGTATGTGTGCCAGGATAAAGAAATGAAGGGGACCGGCTACCTGGATTGTGTGCTAAACGCTCACGTGGGCAAAGCACAGTCTTTTCAACAAATGCCATTCCCCTTTATCAGTACAGAGTGTGGCACACTATTCACACCTCATCACAAAGTAAACAAACACCTAGCACTAAACAAACACCAGTAGCTAGAGCATTCTTTATGATAACACATCCAGGTATGTATAGAGTACATGTACACACCACTACAGCTGCACTCTGAGCTGTGGGACTAAAAGCTGTACATACAAACATCACTATGACATGCCCTCAACTACCCTCTAGTTCCCTATACCCATATGGAGAGTGTCGAGTTGAAGACATGTATGAACTGCACATGAACATTTCACCTGCGCGTCCTCCTGCATGGAGGCTGCCAGCGGGAGTCCATCCGCCACTCGGGCGATCATAGTTAGCAGGACCATGGCGACTGCTGGAGACAAAAGTATACACAGCCGGTCTAGAGATCAGGATGAGCTGGCCGGAAACGTTCTCTCCACCCCCCCTGCTCAGCTGGCAGTGACAGGGTTCATCCGGTTGTACCGCCCCCTCCCCTGTCTGACTGAACAAAGGTTCCGGAGCGCTAAGGTTCCTAGGGAAGGAAAGAAAAAATGGAAGTTATAGCGCTTAGGCGTTTGTACCCTGGAGTCGCCATCTTTTATTTGGGAACCTGCCAATAATGGAATTTGTACATCAATTTGGTGGAAATATGATACTTTGGCTTATTGCTAGGTGGGGGGGGTGTAAATTAAAGCTTTTGAGATACAAATTATATAATTTTAAAAAGCATTTGGTCTTTTTCCGTACTAGTTAAAACTATGAAACAATATATGCACTTGGCTTTGCTAAGGTTGCTTAACCTTTTTTTTGAGCTGGTTGAATAATTAGAAAGAGCAGCGAATATTTTGCCCACGCCCATTTAATACCATGTTAAATTTACAAAATTTTGCAAGTTATGGAAAGTCTGAACCCATTTCTGGGTTGTTTAGGATTATGTTTTATGTGTGGAAGATAAATTCAACTCAGTTTCCAGGAGAGACCTGCTTACAATTACAAACTGCTAGTTACAATTGTATCTTTGCTTATCTTAAATTGTTATACATGTATCCAAGTGCAGCTGCCAAGTATTCTGGACTCTCTGACAAAAGCTTCTTATTTAATTACATTTCAGAAACATTGTATATTTTTTGGCTGTTCAGTCATTTCAGGAACAAACCTGGAAGTGAAATTGCTCTTTAAAGGACCAGTAACATCAAAAAAAAATTTTTTTAATTTGTTAGTATACTTAGAAAAAAAACACACCAAGACAAATTAAACTTTTAAATTGCAAAGTCTTTATTAAGAAATAATTTCCCAAAGCTCTGCTTGTGCTCCTTTTCGGAAAAGGTGATTCATTGTGCAGCACTTGATTTCTTCTCCCTGCCTTCTTTATAGGAGATTGTGATTTAAAAGTTTAATTTGTCTTGGTGTTTTTTTTTTTGTAAGTGTACTAACGATTTTTTTTAATTTTGATGTTACTGGTCCTTTAAGCTGTAAAGGTGGCCATACACGAAGACATCCGCTCGCTTGGCGATGTTGCCAAACGAGCGGATCTCTCCCCGATATGCCCATCTTGAGGTGGGCAATATCGGGCTGATCCGATCGTGGGCCCTAGGGCCCAACGTTCGGATCAGTACGGGCGGTCGGATCGCGGGACCGCATCAACGAACAGATGCGGCCGCGATCCGACGGGATTTTTAATCCTGCACGATCGACATATCGATCGGGAAAGCCCGTCGGAGGGCCCCCCACACGGGCAGATAAGCTGCCGACACAGTCTGTCGGCAGCTTTTATCTGCCCGTGTATGGCCACCTTAAGTCTCAGTTCTCCCAAGCGACCTGCATATCTTAAAGGGGAATTCAAGCCCCAGGTGCTAACTCCAGCCACCCACCCCTTTTCACTTCGTGAACTTTGTGCGCATTGTGCAGTAGTACCAGCGTCTTACTGCGCATGTGCAGCCCATCGCCATCAGATCCAGGAGGATGCCATATAGACAGTCACTGTTTATTGGGCTGGTGGGGGGTTCTTTGGGCCTCTGTGTACTTGAACCGCCAGGACATATTTTGTAACCCTCATCATATTTGGGTCGGGGAAGTGAATTTTACTGATGTTGAGAACTGGCAACAAAGAAACTAGGCGCATAGATTAAAAATACGTGTATCACTTTAAAAAAAGATGTATTCCCTCCTACTAAGGGGTTTGTTCATCCAGTGCTGACAGGGTTAAGCATGCCACAAGCCTTGTCTTTCTTTCAGCAGCGGGCACAGCTCTCGCCAGCTTCCCTCCACTAGATGGCAGATGGAGGAATCGCTGATCCAGGCCTGTTAGCGAGAGGTGGTGCCGGTTTGCCCAGCGCGTCTGCCACACAATCTATTTGCTGCGTGTGACAAGCGCCTGAGGCATGTGTCAGTGTTAGAGCACAGCTGAGAGCTATTCCAGGCATTGCACTAGCCCGCTCACTCCGAGGGACACGGCCCTGCAGCTCCCGGGGTAAGTTTCCCTCAACTCCCTGCACTACATGTCAGTTAGTAAACAGGGAACATCGTTGTGTAATTATTACTCAGCAAATGTCATTAGATGCCAGTCCTGGCCGCATGGCATTGTGGGATTATTCGCTTCATCAAAACGAGCGCTCCTTTTTCACTGTGCCTTACACTCCCCTTGCCTAAGCCTTGCTTTACGGTGTATTCCCTCGCACACACTTCCTAGCTACTAGCTAGTCACAAGCGAATGTCAAATATACAGGTGCATGTGCCAATATTTAATAAGCCTTGTGCCATGCCGCCTGTTATAGGTATTGTACTAAAAATAAGTAACCTAAGATCAATATAATTATAGCCTTTGTGCTGAGTGGAATGGAGTTACAAGGCAAAGTGATTGTGTATGACGGCAGTGGCGTTGCCATAGATATTATACACAACAATGTCTGTGCAATGTTTATGTGTTAGGAGCAGTGCCGGACTGGGAGTAAAAAGCAGCCCACATGTAAACACACAATGGTCTTGTACAGGTCCACTCATATATTGGGGTATAACAATAAAGAGCTGCCTTTCTTCATGTAAAATATGTTAAAGATTCTGCAGCCTTGAGCTTTTATATGGTCACAGAACCCCCTTGGACTTCAAATATTGCTATATTACAGTAAAGCAACATTAACACTATGTTGGGAATCCAAGCTGACCCCAGTCACCATCTAAAGCTGGCCATAGACGTTATGATCTTTCTCGGAAAAGATCTTTCCAAGAAAGATCGTTCGTTTCAACATACACGTGTAGAGCTGAATCGTCAAATATACAGGTAGAAACAATAGAATTCTACTTGTATCTGACAATTCAGCACTAACAATGGCCGATGTTCAGGGTGATTTCAAAGGCATCCGATCAAAATTTTCCGTCCAGCCCAATCAACCAGCCGACCGATATCTTAATCTTTTGACGATGTTGGTCGGCTCATTTCCCACCATACACGCACCGAATATCGTACGAAAATTAATTTCGTACTATATTATCTGTACGTCTATGGCCACCTTAAGTGAGCACCCAGCCTCCTCCACCCAAAATTCTTTCCATGATCCACTTTTGTTTGTGCTTTTGTAAAGGCTACACATAAACTGCCACATCACCTAATATTCCTGCTGGCAGTAACCCTCTAAGCTTACACTTCTTTCCCTGCAAATTCAGGCAACAGCAAATGAGATGAAATGTCAGTGCCCACCCTATCCAATCCTAGCTCAGTGTGCTACTAGCCTACTACCCAATAACAAAGCAGTGGGCTCATGATTATAGCCACCAGCCAATTTACATTCATTAGGGTCTTTGCAGACAGGGAAGGGAGAAACTGATGGGAATAAACAGACTGCTCAGTGGGAGTTGAAATTATGAACTCCCATTACATGTCTCTTGCTCCCACCCAGCAATTTGGCTCTTATACTGCCAGGTCTCCCCCATTCTGCCTTCCATAAGGGGAATCTTTGGGGGAGACATTAGTACGATTTTGCCCCATGGGCAGAATGCAGGGCTGACAGCAGTCATAATAATGTCTATCCATCTCAGGTTCTTGCTCACAAACCGAGTGCAGATGTTCCCTGGCATAATGGCGCACATGCCAACTGCTAACACGTAATATAAATATTAAGAACATTCTTGGCTGCCCCAATACTCAGATATGCTAATGGCCACACAGAGGATTGATTGGGATAGTTTCTTGCGGGGGCCCCCACGCTGAAAAGGCACATACATTTTCCCTTTGAAATAAATGAAGCTGAAAGCCACGGGAATTTGCTTTGTTGACTTCTACCCTGGTGCAAATCAGGTCTCACTGACCGACTCTCATGTTAAAGGTGCCCATTAGGTTTATGCCTTGCGCAGCCTGAACAGTTAGTGGTGCATGGGCCATTGCCAGGACATGGTACTCTCTACTGTCACTGTGTAGCAACCAGGAAGCTGCCAGTGGTGTGAGGTAATTACAGGGGCCTGCTATGATTTTGAGAGTTACGTCCTGTAACAATCAAACGCCAATCACAGTCAGCCCACCCCTCTCGCACGGCAGGGGCAGCTCTAGAAGAGAGGGTGGGAGGGGCGGTGCCGGAAGATTGGTTCGAGGAGTGGTCCTAGAGCCCTCTGGATTAATTAAAAGGACTTTCTTATTTATCTATAGTTCGGGAGCAGCCCACTTATACAAAATTTACTGCGGCCCCACAGGCATTTACCTGAACACATATCAGTCCGGGCCTGGTTAGGAGCATTATATATATATATATTTATTTATATATATTTATACATCATATATTTGGTGGCAGCTGTGTTTGTATACAGTGAAACCTCTATTTTGCATCCCTTGATTTTAAACAGAGATACTGACCAGTGGCATAACTACTCGCTGGTGGGCCCTGGTGCAGGATTTGCCCCCTATCGATCTCTCCCCATATGAATTGCACATTGGAGTTCTCCTAGCCTCTCCAGCGGTCCCAGAGAGGGAGCGGGTCCTGGTGCAATTGCACCCTCTGCTCCCCTGGTAGGGTTGCCACCCAGCTGGTATTTTACCGGCCTGGCCGGTATTTTTGATGGTTGACCCCAATGTTATTAATAGGAAAAAAATACAAATATATTGAAAGGCCGGTATTGTTTTCAAGAAAAGGTGGCAACCCTATCCACTGGTAGTTACGCCACTGATACTGACACCAGAAATTAAACCTTTTTTTACATCTACATCTACATTATCTTTGCATAATTTTACCATAAAAATATTTCCCCAATGCCTTGATATTACTTATCTCATCCCCATGTTCCTCTAATAGGGGGCTGCCATATTGTGCAGCAGGAGTCCGTTAGCAGGGCCTGAACTAGAGGCAGGGAGAAGACGCAAACACATGCAAGGTCACCGCACATGCGCAAATGCCTGCAATGGAGAAAGTGGGGGCAAGCTGGCTGGCTGACTTGCCTAGGGCTTCCAGCTGGCAGGGCCCGCCTCTGTCCCTTAGCATTGAAAGCTATAACTGACAGGTTGAATGTCAGGTTGGCAAAACAGTCAGATTTAGGAACTTCAAGTAACAAATAATTACAAAAATAAAGCTCTATGCAAAAAAAATGATCAAAACAGAACTTTTTTGATGAGTAATTTCACTTTAAGTTTTTCTTCACTTTACATTGTTTTTTTTTGTGGTCCCACCTATATATTATGCATAATAATACTTTTCCCTGATTTTGCATTCTCCCTGAATGGTGGCTCAGCGCCACCATGCACTGCCCTTGGCGTCATCGCCCGTGCGAGAACACATGCAAGGTCACCGCGCATGCGTGAACGCCTGCGATGGAGAAAGTGGGGGCAAGCTGGCTGGCTGAGTTGCCTAAGGTGCCCAACTGGCCTGGCCCACCTCTGTCCGTTAGCATTGAAAGCTATAACTGACAAGTTGAAAGTCAGGTTGGCAAAAAAGTCAGCTTTAGGAACTTCAAGTAACAATTATTTACAAAAATAAAGCTCTCAGCAAAAAACAATCAACATGTAACTTTTTAAACTTTAATATTTTGATGAGTAATTTCACTTGTGGTCCCACCTATATGTTACACATAATAATACATAGTAATAATAAATTTCCCTGATTTTGCATTCTCCCCGATTTTACATGATTTTATTCAGGTCCCCTTGAAAACCCCAAACCTAAACCCCATATTGGTGACTCTCATTTTGTGCCTGTCTATCTTTCTTAGTGATGCTGATTTCTAGTATATTACTGCTCATTAGTGCGTCCTCTTCCCCTTAGGGTTTATGGCTACTGTTGTTTTTTACACTGTTTTTTACATTGTTAAAATGTGAGATTTTATGTACAATAGAAAAAGTCGTTTCCTTAGATTATGCAAGATTATTAAATTTGGGTTTGCATCACCATTTCAGCCACACTCAGTAAATCCATTGCCGGTGTCGTTGGGCTATTTATCTTTGCAGAGAAACTGAGCCCAAGCCTTATTACTGAGGTGAAATGACCTCAATTTATGATTTCTGTGGAGACTCCATTTAAAATAAAAATGATATATAGATGTTTTCTTCAGGGCAAACAAAGCACATCTCAAGCTTTATGGCAGCTCTTGTTGGGTGCACAAGGATCTAATGCTAGGATACATACAAAGGTCTCCTTCATGAGATCAGGTGTCACTGTCCTTCATCTCAAGAACTTCAGAGCCAGCTCCCATAAATAAAGAACTATGGATTAATATAAGGCAAAAAATAGGAAGGAGATAGATACATACATAGATATGGATATTAACCATACTGTGAATTTTGGAGTACCTCTCTAGCTGTCCTTCCCGCTAACTTGTTGGCAGTTCAGCCATGCTCTCTGCTAAGTAAATGTTCTATATCCAGCTGCTGCGAACATTCTCTGTATACTACAGGGTCCATAATTTAACAAAGGGACAGCTGACCCAGTTTTAAACTGTAGTGGGTGGCTTAGTTATTATTATCCTTTATATTGTGCTAGCATACTCTACATCACGGGTCCCCAACCACTGGGCCGATGAGCCTAGCTCACAATTTACGTGAAGCGCCAAATTGGTCCCCCGACCCCTAAAGGACCCCATACACGCAGAGGGCACTAGCGCCCCCCAATCATTCCGACCTAGGCAGCTGCCTCTTCTGCCTACCCATAGTTCTGGCCCTGCAAACACGGGCCGATAAAAGCTGCCGACAGACCATGTCAGCAGCTTATTGGCCGTGTGTGGGGCCATCCAACGGGTTCCCTGATCAATATCTGGCAGAAAGTCGGCTCTATCAGGCAGGTTAAAAAATCCTGTCTGATCGCAGCTGCATCTGTGCATTAATGCGGTCCTGACCGTCTGTATTGGATGCATTATGATCCTACGGCCCTCAATTGGATCAGCCCAATATGTAGGGTTGCCACCCGGCCGGTATTTTACCGGCCTTGCCAGTATTACAAATTTGCCGGTAAATTTGTAATACCCCTAAAAAAGGCCCTTGCCTTGCCCCCAATCCAAAACTCCAATTAAAACTTACCTTTCTCGCGTCTTCAGCTGATCGCTTGCTGTGGCTCTGCCCCCTGTGATATCATACCACGTCCCTTTGCCATCACACCCCGCCCCTTTTGTTCCCGCCCTCACTGCTGGCTGGTAAAAAGGTTCCTTAAAGGTGGCAACCCTACCAATATCCCCCACCTCAATGTGGGCATATCAGGGACAGAGCCACTCATTTGGCTACATCGCCACACGAGCGGATCTCTACATCAATGGCCACCTTAACCGACCCCTCTGTGACTCCCCCAGTCCTTGCAAAATATTTTGCCCTTACACTGGTCCCTGGGCCAAAAAGGTTGGGGACTGCTGCTCTACATCATTCACGCTACCCCTGTCCCAGTCTCTATTGCATTCATACACTTTATGGTCATATTTATCAGTAGCCAAATGTTACTTTTGGAGTGTGGAACCCCAAACAAGCATAGGGAGAATATACAGATGGATATTGCCCCAATTAGAACCCTATTACTGCAAGACTGGTCATCTGGGGCAATTCAGTTGCTGTAATAAAGAAGTGGAAGTGACAGTCACACTCTGAATACATCCTCCTTATTAATTATCGACTAGGGGTGAAACCCATCATACTGATCTCATTGTCTCTCCTTGCACTGACTCAGCACATATCAAGCCACTGGAGCTGTCTAAAGATAAACCTAACACCCTCTGCACAGGTTAAATAAATATTTATGACTGAAAATGTAAGCAATAACATGAGCAATATAAACCCTATTTATTAGTTGTACTTTTAGCTTTGCTACAGATTTCTCCATTATATAATTTATACTTTAAACCACAATATGTTTGCTTTGCAGTGGTCTGAGCCAATCATGGGTAACACTGCAAGTGATCGCATATCGCATGGCAAGTCCCACCGTGCAGATGGAGCAACTGGGGGACACTCTACAAAGGAGCATGAGGAAAACAAAATCATGGTTGGAAGCACAGATGACCCAAATATTTTTAGCACTCAAGAATCTAAGGTATTCCAATGAGTTTAAATGTTACGTGACACTGGAGTGGCAATGTGATCTGGTATTACAATAGGGGTCATTTACTAGGACCCTCGATGCAAGTACTGGAGCAAAAGTGCACTCTGTAGAGTACCTTTTAAAAGCACTACCATCAAAACAGATTTATTACATGAGATCCTCCTGCTGTTCAATCACATTTCTGAGTGTAGATTTATTTCTAATTTACATTCTGGCCATTCAGCACACTGGAGACTCAACATGGTCCCAGGACTCAGAGGATCCCGGAAAATTATCTCAGCAGGGTCGTCCCACAGTAATCCGCTGGACAGAAGGTGGCAAAGAAGTCTTCATATCTGGATCATTCAACAACTGGAATACGAAAATTCCACTAATTAAAAGGTATTACCCACAGCTAGCATAACATTTTGGGTATATAGGTTTTGTATTTTTTAGTTTCCATGATGCTCTTACTTGTATACATCAGTAAAAGTTTAATACATTTTGTTTCCTAACCACAGGCAGCTTTTTAATTTGCACACATTCACTTGTTATATGAATACATTTAGCTCAGGGGCTATAGAAATGTTTTGTTTATCAATGCTTTCTTGCATTTACAAATATTTTTTTTGATAAGCATCTTTAAGTGCTATAATCCATAAATACCTATTTGAAGAGACTAATCTTAGGCAATGGGTAATATCAGTCTGTGACTTGTGTATATTTAGTTATTATACATAAGATCCATGAAGAGCCTTATAAATGGTGCTTACTATCGTCATTTGGTTTAATCAGTGTAAAAAAGTACCCTCTGTTTTAAAATATGAGAATATTAGTAGTCACCTTCAGTTTCCATTACCCCTCATGGGTTGATTTGGGTCAAAATTCACATTTTCAGTTTAAATTTTTTTTTTTAATTTTTTGAAAAGATTTCTAGATTTACTATACCCCAACCCTGAAAATAGCTTGAATCCAAAAATACACCATCTAAAACCTGTCGAGGTCATGTAGTAGACAATGGCAGAAGTTCCTTGAAGCATTTGAAGATGTTAATAGCCATCATGATGTTCATGTTTTTTTCTGATAGTTTTGGCTGAAAACTTGATCAATCTGAGGTTTTTTTTACATTCAAAACTTGAGTTTTTTGATCATTAACCCTGAACTTGCTGATTCGAGTTTTTTGAATTAGAGTTTTTTTCTAAATTAGAAACCGTTAGAGTTGTGAGTTCATTCGAGGTATAAAAAAACTCTACAATTCGACCTTTGATAAACATCCCCCTTAATATTCTTATATTTTACAATAGGGGATATTTTATTCACTATATATTATTCATTCTTTAACCTCTCGTTTTGAAATTTGTCTTGTAGCCACAATGACTTTGTTGCCATTTTGGACCTTCCTGAGGGAGAGCATCAGTACAAGTTTTTTGTGGATGGGCAATGGGTGCATGACCCTTCTGAGGTAAATTTAGGGGAGAACGTGCAAGCTTAAGAGTTGTTTAGAATGGCTGTCCATTAACACTGAATTTCAAAATCCCACAGATGAGAAGCTTACAGGGGAAGATGAATCTGGTTATTTGGCTGTGTATGATTGGTTAGTGTGTGTGTGTGTGTTTTTTTATGTAATTACACTATTTTTCAACTAAATACAGAATTGGTCCGAAATATTATATATTTACACACTGTTTTTAATATGACCTTGTAGAGTAAAGCTACTGGCTAAAATCAGGCTTGTGGCCCTCTAGTTTAGTATTTGTAGCTTTATAGTAGATGTATTCTAGTTGTATTCCAGTATTCTAGTATCTAGTATTTTCCATGGATGTTTTACATAAACTGTATAACATCACAAGGAAAGGAATGCTTCCACTGCAAAGGTTAATCAGTAAATGTTTTGGAAAGAAAGCTATGGTAGATGACAAGCAATGCAGTCCATTAGGAATGTATACATAATCCCTTAAAATCTTATCCTAGCGCAATGATGATAAAAACATTAAGATCTTTTACATAAAAATCTTTTTTAGGGGTGTAACTTGGGACCACCAGGTATTCCTTCACCCACACATATGCTTCCATTGAACCTTCACCCGCCAAAATCACTTCTGTGGAGTGCTCAACCCCCCCAAATTTCATTTTTGTTGTGTCAGGTGCTGTACTGGGAGACCCACTCCTGTCATATCAGTATCCAAAAAATACAAGCAGCGCACTGAATAGAGTTGCAATAGTGTGCAAAAAGATTTATTAAGCCCACATACAAACTTAACATAAAATTCTCCTCAAAGTAATGCACATTCAAATAGTAAAGTAGTAACCTCCACTGTATGCTGGCAAATGCACAAAGTTTGTCAGGTAAAATAGGAGACCTACAATTAATTGCATGCTCTAAAAAAATATGATATAATTGATATCACTGAGACCTGGTGGGATGAAACATGTGACTGGACTGTGAATTTAAATGGTAACACCCTTTTTAGGAGGGACAGAGGGGTTAAAAAGAGGGGGAGGAGTGTGTTGGTATGTAAAGCCTGAATGAAAGCCATGCACTAAAGAAATAGCCTTTGCTGGCACTGGTGAGGGTGTGGAATCCTTCTGGGTAGAGATTCTGACTGGGCAAAAGGTTACAAAGAAAATTTTCATTTGTGTATCCTATTAACAACCTCATATTAGTGACGAGTATGACGCCCAGCTACATTTACAAATAGAAGCAGCTTCACAACTAGGTCAAGTTGTTATTATGGGTGACTTCAATTATCCAGACATTGACTGGGGTATTGGGGTTGCCAAGTCAGATAAAGCTTTTTATCCCAGCTCGTTCAAGAACCTACTAGGAATAACTCTTTTGGATCTTGTGATAACTAATAATACTGAACTCATCTTATTTGTGTGGGTGAGCATATAGGCTTGATAAAGGCCCAGGTAGGCCTGAAACCTTACCTTTATTGTATGCGGTAGGATGAATAAATTATGCACTTGAGCACTTTTTGCAACTTTAAACAGTGCGCTGCTGGTGAATTTTTGGATGCATGAATGTGACCCTAGGACAGGATTGGGTCTTTCCAGTTCAGCACCTGGCACAACAGAAGTGTTCTACAGTGTGAGGTGAGCGCTCCATAACTGTGATTGAGCATTTAGGGAATAGTGATCATAACATGGTCTCCTTTGAGATTCTGTTGCAGAGGCAAGTCTATAAGGAAGTAACTAAAACATTGAATTTCAGGCGTGCAAACTTTGACAGTATAAGGGCATCTTTGCAACATATTAAGTGGGAAACGCTTTTCACATGGTTAAACATTGAACAAAAATGGGAAGTCTTTAAAATGCTGCTTGATAAATATAAATGTCAGTATATTCTGCTTGTAAGCAAGGAACATTGTTGCAAAGCAAAACCTTTTTGGTTCAATAGAAGTGTTGGTGTTGAGGTGGGCAAGAAAAGACGTGCTTTTAAGGCTTTCAAGTTAGCTCGGATAGCTGAATCATTTATAAGGTACAAGGAGGCCAATAAATCATGCAAAAAATCGATATGGAAAAGCATACAGCAGTAAAAAGAATCCAAAATAATTTTTTAAATATATTAATATTAAAAAAATTAAACAGGAAGGGGAGGGACTTTTATTATCAGAGGGGGGTCATCTGGTTGATGAGAACAAGCAAAAAGTTCAGACTCTAAGGGGCAGATTCACTAAAGCGCAAAGCGGCTAACGTTGGCACAAATTCGCCAGCGTGACGTCAAATTGTAACTTTGCAAATTCACTAACACCGTCTATGGCGAATTTACGCTAGCGAAGTAGATAGACTTTCGCAACTTCGCACCCTTTCGCAAGGCGTAGTTGCGCACTGGCGAAGGATCGTAATTACGCAAATTCACTAAGATCAACTTTTTGCTGTTTGTTAGCACTTACGCTAGACATAACTTCGCCAGCTCAGACCAGGCAAAGTGCAATACAATAGATAGGAGGTTGAAAAAAAAAGTCAAATTTTTTCTAAGTCCCAAAAAACACTGTGGCGTGTTTTACCATTGTGGGCGCAAATACGCTACCGTTCGCCGACCTGATCGTAACTTCGCCCTTTAGTGAAATTGCGTAGCGCAGGCGAAAATTCACCTGGCGGACTGCAGCGAACGCTCGCGAAGCTTGCGCTGGCGTATCTTCGGATCTTAGTGAATTTCCCACAATATGCATACTTTTCATCTGTCGACACAAATGAGGAACTAGCTAATGAAGGTTTGCTTATTAATAGTCCCAATTCTAATAATACATCTAATGATGCATGGTTCACACATGATGAAATTCAAAAGAGACTAGAACATGTTAAGATAGGGCCAGATGGGATTCATCCCAGGGTACTTAGCGAGCTTATCTCTGTGACTGTCTGGCATGGTGCCGAGAGACTGACAAATTGCTAAAGGATCCTGTTCTCAGCCTCAAAACTATAGACCAGTTAGTCTGTCGTTGATGGTAGGAAAGCTTTTCAAAGGATTTATAAAGAATAGGATACTGGACTTCATAGCAAATAACAATACTATGAGTTTGTGCCAGCATTGTTTTATGCATAATAGATCTTGCCAGACTAACTTGATTTCTTTTGATGAGAAGGTAAGCAGGGACCTCGATTCTGGGATGGCAGTGGATGTGGTTTACTTAGACTTTGCTAAAGCATTCAATACAGTGCCACACAGAAAGTTACTGGTTAAATTAAGGAATGTTGGCCTGGAACATAGTATTTGTACCTGGATAGAGAACTGGCTAAAAGATAGACTACAAAGAGTGATGGTAAATGGAACATTTTCTAATTGGACCAGTGTTGTTAGTGGGGTACCGCAGGGCTCTATACTGGGTCCCTTGCTTTTCAACTTGTTTATTAATGACCTGGATGTGGGCATTGAAAGTACGGTTTCTATTTTTGCAGATGATACTAAATTGTGCAGAACTATAGGTTCCTTGCAGGATGCTGCCACTCTGCAGAGTGATTTGTATATGTTTGGAAACTAGGCAGCAAACTAGTAAATGATGTTCAATGCTGATAAATGCAAGGTTATGGCAAAAATAATATAAATACAAGTTATACACTAAATGGCAGTGTGTTGGGAGTTTTCTTAAGTGAGAAGGATCTTGGGGTTTTTATATATAACAAGTTGTCTAATTCTGGGCAGTGTCATTCTGTGGCTACTAAAGCATAAAAAAGGGCATAAACTCAAGGGATGCATACTCCAGATGAGGTCTTACTAAGGATCTATAAAGAGGTATAAACTTCTTTATAGATCCCTAGTAAGACCTCATCTGGAGTATGCTGTGCAGTTTTGGACTCCAGT
>CM044437.1:114449104-114460378 GCA_024363595.1 Xenopus borealis
AGAAGTCGCCAGGCGATAAAATGCCCCCGAATCTCCCCGTCTGGCCTAGCCCTAAAAGTGATTGTAGCTAACAGAGCTACTAAGTGCGTGCTGCTAGGGACTAGTTGGAATGACATGCTTAATATTTTAGCAGCCCTTAGTATGTTTGTGGCTGAAAGAAAAAAAATGTTTAGAAATGTGTATGTGAGCACATCTAATTTTACAATCCATGTCTAATATTGACACTTCCCGTAGATCTGCACTGTGCAAGTTGTCACTTCTACCCTTATTTTATCTCTTTACTTAAAATTCCTAACATTGTTGACTCCTCTCAATATTAGTGGAGAACAATTATTGGTTTGGACTGGAAATACATTGGGCCAGATTTACTAAATTCACATATATTCACATGAGGGATTCAAATATTCGATTGAATTTTCAAAAAGATTCGAATTTCGAATATGCAAATTAGGCAAATTCGACCAAATTCGAAATTTGAATATTCGAATTCGAATGGTTCGAATATTCTAATTAAATTTTATTCGAATATTCAAAAATTTGATGGTCGAATACTTCCCCTTTAAATTTAAATTCGGTCACCTACTTCGCCAGATTAAACCTATCGAAATGGGGATCATTCCCTAAAATCAAATTTGAAAAATTTGAGCGATCGCTAAAAATCGTTCGAATATTCGATTTGAATTCGATTGGAATATTCGATCGATTGAATTTTCCCTATTCGATCGGTCGAATTGCGGTAAAAAAATTTGAATTCAAATTTTTTAATTCCCCACTATTCCCTGGTCGAATTTCGAATTTTTTTGCATTTGAAATTCGACCCTTAGTAAATCTGCCCCATTGTGTCTTAAATGCATAGGGATATGACTTGGACCACATGAACAGTCTGTATGGACAGTGTTAAAAACTGCTCTGTGTTTATTTATTTCAGTGTGATCCTGCGCTCCTTCCAGAACCCAATCACGTCATGCTAAACCACCTGTATGCTTTGTCAATAAAGGTAATGTTTACTGTTAATGAGGTAAATAAATTGGTTGTCAGAGGAATTATTTCAAACCCTAGTAATGCAGAGAAGGTGTTATATATAATGGGATTAATAAAGGGATTCACTTCATGAAAGAGCCCCAGTGTTGATTTGGCATGCAATTGTTTGGTCCCGTTCACAGACCAACTAATGAATCAAACTGCTCTAGACCTGCACCTTTATGATTTCATGCAGGCTATATGCATAGGGGAAACCTATGCAAAAAATTGGGGGTTAACAGAAGTACTTACACACGCAATCCAGCATCTGTAATGCTGTTTGTTTTCTTGTTAGAGGGTGGAAAAAATCATGTACTTTTTGTTTGCAGCAAGATAAGGTTAGACAAGCAACAGCGCTAATGTTAGGGGGGAAGTATAAACTGCAGTTTTGTTTCTGTTGGTAGAGGAGGGAGTTACTAATGGTAAATGTAAAGGGCTCCAGTAATATGCATATGAATAATGAAGGAGTTGCACCACTTGCTTATTGTGCGCATGTGTGGGCCTCAATATGGCCACCCTCACCAGGAGCTCCCTCCTTGTGCATGCACCCTAGTACTTGCAGGGGAAGTACAGTATTGTATTGATTTTTTGCTGTTTATCCCTGAGCTATTTTAGTGCTGGTCCATCTTCAACCCTCTTTTCTGCAGTAAATTCTCTGATATTTGGTCCCCCCTTTAGACTAGAGGAAACAAACTTTCATTTGAAGCAGCGTAGGTGGTTCTTCACAGTGAGGACAGTGAGGTTGTGGAATTCACTGCTGGGTGATGTTGTGATGGCTCATTCTGTTAATGCTTTTAAGAGGGGTTTGGATGATGTCTTGGGGAAACATAATATCCAAGGCTATTGTGGTACTAAAATCTGTAGGTTGTGTATGAGCATATATAGTTTATGTGAGTTTATAGAGGGGTCATTGTCAGTGTGTGTGTGTATGTAGGGATGCTGGGTTTCATTTGGAGGATTTGAACTTGATGGCCTTTTTTTCTTTTTTCATTTAAATATGTAGTTATATATTTAGATAATTTTATGCTCAGAAGAGCAGATAATGTATTATAATACACAAAATCTGTGAATATCTTGTAAATTATATCCTTATAAACAGTGAGTTCTGATGTCATCAGTTATAAACGGTGAGTTCTGATGTCATTTCTGTCACATGACTCACTGAAACTTGTGTATTATAATAAATAAAGTACCCCCGTTTGCAAAATATGAGGATATTAGAAGTTACCTCGGAGTTCCTTTGGCCTCGTGTTTTTATATGGTCATGAAATTCCTCAGTAACTTATAATATCCTCGGTAACTTATAATATCCTTATATTTTACAAGAGGGGGTACTTTATTCACTATATAAATATAATCTAATTTTAGTTACCAGAGTGCGGGCTTTATTAGCTCTCACCTCTAGCTGGGTAATAAAAGGGTGACCAGTGCCCTTTAAGGCATACACAGAGGACACTGTCATTGTTTCATGAATGCAACAGATATCCAACATTCAGCTCTACACTGATACAATACATAGAGATGAGTGTTAGATCCCAGGAAACACTTGCCTGGAAGAATTGCTAAGAAAAAGGCTAACTCTGAAGCGCCAAAGAAGACACATGAATTCCTAGTATTGCTTTAGAAATAGAGGTATGGGACCTGTTATCCAGAATGCTCGGGACCTGGGGCTTTCCGTATAATGGATATTTCTGTAATTTGGATCTTCATACCTTCAGTCTACTAGAAAATAAATTAAACATTAAATAAAACCAATAGGCTGGTTCTGCTTCCAATAAGGATTAATTAAATCTTAGTTGGAATCAAGTACAAGGTACTATTTTATTATTACAGAGAAAAAGGAATTCAATTTTAATCATTTGTATTATTTGGATAAAATTGAGTCTATGGGATATGGCCTTTCTGTTTTTCTGAGCTTTCTGAATAATGGGTTTCTGGATAATGGATCCCATACTTGTACTACTTAATTGGATGGAGGATGTATTAAAGGCCAAGGAAAGTCTAAAATCGAATAAGGCTAGAAATGCTGTATTTTGTATACTAAATATAAACATGAACTTACTGCAACACAAGCCTAATCAAACAAATGATTTATGCTTTCAAAGTTGGCCTCAGGGGGCTGTCATCTTGTAACTTTGTTATACATCTCTGCAAGACTAGACTAAATACACATGCTCAGTGTGATCTGGGCTTCTTAGGGGTCGTCATAAATTATCAAAAAACAAAGCTCCTTGAGTTCTGCATGGCTGGTAAGTAAGGCCAGAGCTCCCCTGCCGTTCATAAGTATGATTGCTACCATTAGGGACCGTCTGACAATTCCTATCCACAGCACTAAATGAAGAAAGATTTCTTTTTCATTAAAGAAAGTAAAAATGGGATTTTATTTCTTTGCCTTTCCTTGCCCTTTAAGTGTACTAGAATAACACTTCATGACTTTTTATATTTCAAAAAGTCTGTTTTTGCCATACTGTACTGATATTATCCACTCTTGTTTTTCAGGATGGGATAATGGTTCTTAGCGCGACCCATCGGTATAAGAAGAAGTACGTCACCACCTTACTGTACAAACCAATTTAGAATGAGTGCAGCTGTCAGTCTGTCTGTGTGTGGGATAAAGTTGGACTGTACATACCTTATAGATGAACAGGCTGAACCAATAGTTTACACTTGGCCTAAGTCTTGTTAGAAATCTTTCTTAGTAAGGTTGGGACAAGGGAAATGTTACAAAAAATATGTAAATAAAGGTGGACCTAGCAAAGTGTTCTTTGACAGGAAGAAACAGTATTTGCATTGTCTGCACTCCCTCTTGTATCGCAATAAGCAGATTCCTAATCATTTGCACCACTGATCATTTTAAACTAGTAATGACTCTTTAGATACAAAAACTAGCAAAACAAGGACCCGATGAGTATGTTGAATAAAAGAAACAGGATTCAAATTATGGTAGGGTCCTGAAATGGTGAATGGCACATGGTATCTTGCACCAAAATATTCAGAAGAAAAACCAAAACAAAAACCTTTAACAAAATTAACGTTTAAAAAAAAGTTTTTACGTAAATCTCAAGTGTTAATACTTACATAGTGTTACAGTGTTATCTTTGCAAGGTAGAACAAACACCACTCAGATGAGCATGTTGTGTGTCTAAATTAATGTGTCTTTATCTGAGAATGTAGTTGCTATATTGTTATACTATGGGGCAGATTTACTAAGGGTCGAATTTTGAATGCAAAAAAAATTAAAAATTCGACCAGGGAATAGTGGGGAGTTAAAAAAATTTGAATTGCGAATTCAACGTTTTTTGGCGCAATTCGATCGACCGAACGATTGAATAGGGAAAATTCGATCAATCGAATATTCGATTTGAATTCGAATCGAATGTTCGATCGATTTTTAGCGATCAATCTAATTTTTCAAATTCGATCTTAGGGAATGATCCACATTTCGGTAGGTTTAATCTGGCAAAGTAGGCGATTGAATTTAAATTTATAGGGGAAGTATTCGACCATCAAATTTTCGAATATTCGAATAAAATTTAATTTGAATATTCGAATCATTCGAATTTGAATATTCGATGGTCGAATTTGCCTAATTTGCATATTCGAAATTCGAATCTTTTTTAAAATTCGATCGTATATTCGAATCCCTCATGTGAATATATGTGAATTTAGTAAATCTGCCCCCAAGTGTTACAAAACAGTTCTTAGAATGGCCAGGTTAGAGATCTAACATCCTTAGTACTGTGGCTTGGTTTGATGGTGTTAAAGTGACCTTAGCCACAATTAAATTGTCACCGAGTCCAGTCTACGCCATTAATATACAATTGTGATATGGTGGTTAATGTACTAACCAGGGAGCTTTCTACTTAAATGTGTAAATACCCAAACATTATAATTATATATAACAGACAATGTGGTCTGTTATATATAATTATAATGTTTGGGTATTTACACATTTAAGTAGAAAGCTCCCTGGTTAGTACATTAACCACCAATGAAGCATATCACAATTTTATCCAGTTCCTCCTGGTGATATGGTAAGATGGTATAACCAAATATTAGGGTTGGGTTATATATCTATACAGGTAATGTTTTCTTTAATTCCAATTTAACATATTAATAAGTGTTTTGCCATATATTTTACATCTTGGGGATAAATTAAATGGAATAGTTTTTAAAAAAAACATACTTCTAATAATAGAATACCATTGCTGCCCTGTACTTCTATATGAGAATGTTATGTGTAATTAATGCCATTCAGAGCTGTCCAGCCCCATGCCTCTGGGCCTTTATATTATGAGAATAAATATATCTACGTGAGATAATGGGCAACTCCTGTTTTGACTAACTTTCCTGTGAGGTTGAACTATATACCTGGTCTTTTAAAGGGGAACTGCCATTATGATTATACACTTGGGGGCAGATTTACAATTGTTCGAATTTCAAATTGAAAAAAATTCGAAATTCGACCATGGGAATAGTTAGGGAGTTAAAATCATTTGAATTCAAAGGATTTTACCGCAATTTGATTGGTCGAACGATCGAATTATAAAAATTCGATCGAACGATCAAATCGTTCGAATCGAACAATTCGGATGATTTTAACCATTCGATCGAATTTTTATAATTCGATCAAAATTCACCAAAGCCACTTCGGCAGATTGAAACTGGCGAACTAGGCAGTCAAATTTATTAAAGGGGAAATAATTCGATAGTCGAGTATTTGAATATTCAAATAGATTTTTATTTGAATCATTCAATTCAATCGAATTTACTGAATTCACTGGTCGAGTTTACCTAATTTGCATATTTGAAATTCAAATCATTCATGTGAATAGATGTGAATTTAGTAAATTTTATTTCTTAATGGTTAGTACTTGTTTAATACATCTGCTTCACATATTATTTATGTGTATTATTATAGGTTAGATGTTTAATTATTTAAATTTAATTATTTGAAAGGTCCTCAGCCTAACATTTTTTTTTCCTGCTGCAAATAACTCCTGCTGTAAGTCACAGACTGACTTCACTTGTCTACACAAGCAAGAGTGATTTGGGATGACCAAATGCCAAATAGCATGATGGATACCGAGAGCAGGATAAAAATAATCAACACATTTGTTTGCTTACAGTTATGGGATAAAAATGATTTAACATCCATTGCAGTTTTAGTGTGTTATTTTTTACCATGACATTTTCTCTTTAAGACCCTAGAGGGCTACATGAAGCCTGGGATGCTGTGTACATAAAGGTGCTCCCAGAGAGGGAAGCAATTGATGACAGGGTCATGTGCTAATATGTTTCAGAACTCTAGCTGTGTATGCACTTTACTTTAGAAGTAGATTTGTTAAAGGAGAGCAAAATTGTGAACGTGTTCAATGCAATATTAAACCACAGATATATTTATTTTCTGCCTGTTGTGTTGTCTTTCCGTTGTCAGTGTATTACTTGCTAGGTCATCAAGAATCGATGACTTTCCCTCCACCTTCTGTGTAAAATAATTTAGAGAAAAGTGGGCAAATTTCTTGTGAATTCTATTGTGCAGGTGCAGGATTTGGATTGTGCCTGTTTCCAAGGTAATATCACCCAACAAGCTTTGCCAGGAGTTATTGACAGCTGATTTCCGTGGATATAGGAGTCTGTTTAAAGACTCCTTTAAAAAACACAGGCCATTGAAAGCAGGGCTGGAACTAGGAGTAGGTAGAAGAGGAAGCTGCCTAGGGAGCAATAATAGGGTGGCTCTGGGCAGCTACCTCTAAAATTGTTTTCTGCGTACCCCTAGTCCGCACCTCCCAGTCTTCCTTCCCTCCTGACACCCTCCCCTCTGTCACTGTCCCTCCCCCCCTCCGTCGCTCACCCCTAGCCTATGTTCGTCACTCACCCCTCCTCTTTGTCCCTCCCACCGCCGCTCACCACTCCCCTCCATCACACACGCACATGTATGTGTTGGGTTTTAAACGGGTGAGGTGGAAACCCTACATGGATGTCATATTTGTTTTGTGTTCTGCAGTTCATTCATTACTCAAAACATGAAGTGGAGATAAAAGAGAAAATAATAATATAATTCCAGTTAATAAATATTTTAAAAACAATCACAGAACGCCTATTACTTACTCACAAACAGTTCATCAGTATTCTGGACTTCTCAGAAGGATCTGCTGTTTGAAGATTCCAATTCAAATTTCATTCACCCAATAAATGAATAAAGTAGACATAGATTAGATTTCAGTATTTGCTGTGCAAAGGGATTTTAATTTCTTCCTCTTTTTTGGTTTCATTTACAAAAGTAGCATTAAATATTTCATATGTATCTGACCCTCTGATGACCTACGTACCCTCTGTAGTACAAGCACTTGCATGAATAGTTCTAATGCTGGCCAGACATAGTCCTCTCTTGGGCAATTCATTCTTCACAAACTGGCGAGTAAGCTCTGCACCTTGTGCCAGACTGAAGATCTAGCTGAGTGCAGGGCTCAGGGGCACAAAGGGACCTTGTATGTAACACCTGCCTGCCCTGAGCAGTTGTTAAGTACAGGACTCTGGAGGCACTTGCGTCCCCTTTGTGCATTATACAGAAAGAGGCCGTGTGCCAGGAAACTCCCATATGTCAGGCATATGATAGCAGCCTGCAAAAGGTGCAATTATATGTACTCTAAGCAGCACAAAATAGCACTTTGACTTCAAGCAAGCTGCAGCATAAGACAGCACTGTTACTATCAGTATTCCCTAGCATAAGATTTATGGTGTGATTGAAGCAGAGGACAACACCGCTACTGCCAGCATAAAAGGGCTTTGTGACTCCAGCAAACACCAACATTGGAAAAACACACTGACCCGTTGCAACACCCAGAAAGGGACAGCTCTATCATGCTGCATTCCACTCCATTTGAAACACTGCTGCAGCCTATAGTGTCATTTACTATGCAAGATGCATAAAATGGCCACAATGCACTTTTTTTTTATCTTTACACAGTGCCTTCCCTAAATTAAAAATTGGCACTGGTCTATTGCAGCTACTTCCATGAATACAGTGCTGCCTGCATTCAATAGCCCTGTATTCATAAGGGGTGGCCAGCAGGAGACACATAGATGTTTTGTCTTTCCTGACCCCCCATAACTTGTGCCATTTAGATTTGCAAGTTTAGGGATGACAGAGGAATTTTTATCCAGAGCAAGGTGCAGACTGCAGCTAGACCAGGGGAAGAAGTGCTTCCTAAATGAGCAATAAGGAGTGCGATTTTGCTTCCCATAATGTTCTCACACCTCTAGAACTCAACTTTCTCCCTAATATCTTTATAAGTACTCTACTTTATTCTTTACAGGGTGTTTGCTGATTTTGATTGCTTTAGATTGCCCCGTATATATTGTGCCTAAATTGCTCATAATTTTCTCATAAATAAAAATCTTTTTATTTTATCTATAAAAGTTACTCGGAAGAGAATACAGTCCATCATAGTGAGAAATTAAAACATTTATGTATTTAGGAGAACAGACAAATTATTCAGGCTGCTTCTGTTCAGACCATAAATAAAGATTCACCAAGCATCATGGCAGCTGGAACTTTTGTCCCAATATGCTTTGCCACTACTTACGCTTACTTCACAGACACAGTGACATTCCATATAGTATAAGTGCTGCCAGAACTATGGATGGGAGAAACTCTTAGGGGCAGATTTACTAAATTCACATGAAATTCACATGAAAAATTGAAGTTCAATCGAATTTGTATCAAATTCGAATCTTCGAATAAGGCAAATGCGACCATCGAATATTTGAATTCGAATGATTCGAATAAAATTTTATTCGAAAATTCGATGGTCGAATACTTCCCCTTTAAATTTTTATTCGACCACCTACTTCGCCATGTTAAAGCTACCGAAATGGGGATCCTTCCCTGAGATCGAATATAAAAATTTCGAACGATCGATTAAAATCGTTCGAATATTCTATTCGAATTCGATTCGAATATTCGATCGATTGATCGAATTGCGGTAAAATCCTTTCTATTTCGATAGTCGAATTCGAAGGATTTTACTTCCCCACTATTCCCTTGGTCGAATTTCGAATTTTTTTATATTCAAAATTCGACCAATAGTAAATCTGCTGTTGTGGTTTGCAGTGCAAAAGAAATGAAGTGCAAGGAGTGGTGCCTATAGCTGCCACAAGCAAATATTAGAATGGCCAAAGTAAATGAGCTCATGTACTTTCTGGTCAGGAATGCATTTACGTATATCTGATAATTTGGGAGGAAAAATATGGTATTATTACATTCAAACACATTAATTTTGACTTTCTCCCAACCTTTCAAAAGATCTCTTAAAACACACTTATTTAGAGAATTCTATCCTCACTCTATTTAGCTACCATAATAATACCATAAGCTACATCTCTCACATGCTTATATGTTCCCCATTCACCCATCTTGTGTCTCGTTGCCTTCCCCTTTAGATTGTAAGCTCTTTTGCACTGGGCCTTATGTATGTAACTCGTCTGTATGTTCTATGTATGTAATTCATGTGATTTCTTGTATGAGCACTTTTTTTTACAGTACTGCGCAATATGTTGGCACTCTTAAAATACATAATAATAATAATTATGTTAAACATCATATGAAGCTGGGGTTGTACTATCCTAGAATGTCCACAAGAGGTCATTACATTTACAATTTTTTGTGGCAACAATGTACTTTTTGTGGTAACATGATAATGTTTATTGGCTAACTGATATATGTAAGCAAGCAGCTTTAGAGAAAAAATGACATCTCTTCATCAGGCATGATAAACATGTGGGCATCATCATTTAATACAGGGGGGGGTTTCCACTGGAGAAAAATAAAGGAAGGTATTTCCCATGCCAACCATTACTAATAACGCTTACTCCCAGCATTCCCAGTGGTAACCTGGCACATTTCGTACCACTTTCCATTTTATAAATCACTTAATAGAAATGAGTCTAAATTATTAGTAAGGGTGACATTGTGCAGCTGAGTGTAAATACGCACAAAATAAAAACCCTATTGCAAATAATGGAATATGCACTATAGCTATTCCCATGGGGTGCTTGCAAGCCAACATCCACTGCGCAACGCTAGTATTTGTGTTTTTCAGCAGAAACGCCTATACACCAAGGAAACGCCATATTATTAAATTCTGTGGAGTCTGCAGGTTTGGAAATACACTTTGCTGAAATACGCTGGATATTTGCAAACGCTTGCAAGATTGATTGCGCATATAAGTATTTGCAGTGTTGATGCTGGTGATACTATTATGTTGAGTATAGACGATCAGTATGGCTACATTTTACATGTAAATTGCTTTTCCACTTGGCTTTTTTTTCACAAAAGTTTACTAAAATTCTTCCAGGTGGAATTGTGGAGTGCAACAGAAATGCATGTTGGGAAAGAAAACTACAGGCTGAAAAACGCATATTATCATTCATGTGTGGTTGCATTGTGGTATTTATGCTCGACCGCATGTTTTTAAACATTAGGGGGCCAATTTACGAAATTCACACGAATAGATCAAAGTTCGAACGAATTTGTTCGAATTCTGATCGTACGATTTTTTCAGATGATCGAAAATTCCGATTTCTGCATTCGAATACATTAGAATGAATTAGAATGATCGAATATTCGATCATTCAATCGTTTGATCATTGAATTTTGGAAAAACCTAAACCTATTCGACTGCCCAGATTGGACCTCCCGAATTGCAATAGAAGCCTATGGGAAGCCTCCCATAGGCTTCTGAGGCCAAGTCCTGATCGAATAGGATTCGTACGATCGAAGTCTTCGATCGTTCGAATCGTACGAATCATTGAATGATCGAATAATTCGTTTGAATGATTGAACGATCGTTATTTGATCGTTATTCAATCGTCGAATGATTGACGATCGAATAAAAGGGTAGCCTAAAACTATTCGACTAGCATTCGAAAATCGAATATTGAGGGAAAACAAATATTTTTTGGGGAATAATAGTAAATTTTCCCCTAGATGTAAAAATGCTAAGATTGACCTCACCCTTAGGAGATAGGGGGCACTAGAAGCACAAAAAACAGCAGAGTGGAAAACAAGTACCTCTCGCTTGTAGCCTGATAGTTGTTTACTGATCATGGGATCTCTCCAACAAAACTGTCATTTCTAATTTTGTCCTTCTGGGCTGCCACCTGCAGAGAGAAGTCATTGCTAATTCACTGCCAAACCATGAAGAAACCTTGGGGCAACTCTGGGACGTGTTTAGAAGATCCAGATAGAAG
>CM044437.1:114463155-114489881 GCA_024363595.1 Xenopus borealis
ATTGGTGGCAGGGGCCTATAGAGAATTAAAATAATACATTGGTGGCCAGGGGATTAAAAAAACCCCCCCAAATTGGTGTTCAATAGAATTGAAATCGAGGCTTCAGGACTTCAGCTTGTATTTATGTATGTATAACATTATTTGTAAAGCGCTGTTAAGGAGCCGCAGCACTGTTCAGTGCATAAAAGTACAATATATATATAAAAGTATACATGGGGGAGACAAATCACATAAATATATACAGAATCATAGGACAAAGGGTTAAGTGGTATGTGGTAAGAGACATAGTGGGAAGGAGGTCCCTGCTCTGTAGAGCTTACAGTCTAAGTGGAAGGGAGTCTAACATACAGGTACAAATTGGAGATGAAAAAGTGCATAAGGTAAGGCATAGTCTTTTCGCCGCTCTGGAATTTCAGATGTTTTTGTCTTTTTGCCACTTTTGGACATCGATTTTGTTTCCTTTCGTGACTTTGGGACTTTTTGCAGCTTCAATTCGTGGCTTCTGGACTTCAACTGTTTGGCTTTTCAGTATTTCTGTACTTCCGCATTTTGGCTGTTTGGGACTTCGGAATAGCAGCACAGCTTCAGTGCTGTCAAGGGGGGACCGACACTTTTGAAAAGTGCAGCACTGCCAGACCCCCCTTCAGGCCCAGGCCCGGTACACTCAGTGGCGGATTTGCCAGCCAGGCGTCCCTATGCTGCACGGTCTTGGCGCCTGGCCACGTGGTCCTAGTGCCTTCCCGCACTACCGCACACAGGCGCAATAGCACGTGCGCACAAGTGCCGGAGCACCGGGGAGCAGCACATCCCCGGTGCTCCCCATAGAGTTGCCGTAGGAACAGGCCTATGTAGCCTCACCAGTGCTAGGGTTGCCACCCAGCCGGTATTTTACCGGCCTAGCCGGTAAAACACCAGCCAAGGCCGGGGCCGGTATTACAAATTTACCGGCAATGTAGCTGTCGGTAAATTTGTAATACCCCTTAAAAATGGCCCTTGCCTTGCCTTAATTCCCATGTGACGTCACGCCCCGCCCCTTTTGCGTCACATCCCGCCCCTTTATGACTTATTTAGAAAAAGGTGGCAACCCTACTCACCACAAATCTGGGCCTGTGTACATTTGTACCCCCTGTGCGCTACCAATATACTGAAATCAAAGCACCACCTGCTGGTCATGTGGCAGACTTTACACAGTAGAAAAAAACTTTATATTTCACGTTTTTGCTTTGCACAGAGTTCAACTATGCAGAGATTCAAAATGATATTTCTGGTCAGTTCTAAACAGAGCAACATCATAAGACATTCATTTTCTCACCTAATTTCCCACAGACTGTGTTGAGCAAAACTGAACAGCAGAGGCATTGTACTGGCTGTGTAAAAACTGGTCATATATTGAAAACTACAAAACAAATCATGTAAATTACAAAAAGAGAACCTCATACGCTCAGGTTGGCATTGCTAAAGAACTGTGGTGGCCCTGACTGCTACAGAAGCCCAAAACACAATGAGGAGCATTTACTACAGGTATAGGATCTCTCTATCTAGCTATAGGATCTGTCTTTCTGGATCACCTTAGTCTGGTAAAAAATGTTTAAACCCACACTGTTTAGGCACCAATATGGATTCATGTAGCTCAGTACAAGGTATTGTTTTATTTTTACAAAGAAAATGGAAATCATTTTTAAAAATGAGAAATATGTGCTTATACTGGAGTTTATGGGCAATGGCCTTCCTATAATTCAGAGTTTATTGGATTATGGGTTTCTGGATATTGGATCCCATACGTTTATATGCACCTAGGCAGAAGCGAAAGGGGCACAGAAGTGCATCAGTTCTCCTTTACAGCGAATCGTCCAAGTTTCTCAGGATTACTTGCACTCAAATGTAAGATAAAAGCTATTTCTAGGGTCCACTTATCCAGATTATATTTGTTCAAACTTATGATATGCAAATAGTTGAAATTTCACATGGATCTTTTTCCATCAGGCAGAAACAAGTCAAATAATGAGAATTCTGGCACTAATGCATCAAAGTAATTTCCAATACAGGGGCTTTATATAATGTGCATTACAATCCATTTCTTTCTAACCTCTTTCTGAACGATGAGATGACACACAGGATTTCTAATGTGACAACTGAGTTTTAATGCACAATATATTAAAATGAAGTCAAACAAAATGATGCCTGCATTATGACTATAGTCTGCCACAGAGCAGTTACTGGTGGGGCTAAGAAAAGCATGTGATTGACACCAAATTTTAGGCATCATTTCAGGACCAATGTGCAGCAAAAAGCATTTTTATTTAATGACAAAAAAGAGAAGAAAGGAGAAGGAGGCTACATTAGTAAAATGTTGTAGAGATGGTGACATGCCTCCTCTTAATGTAACATAAATATGCTGAAAGCATTTAGAAAGTGCTACTGACTTTAACAGCTACAATGATATTTCTGTCGCTATGGAAAAGACGGAGGCACAGATAGAATGGTTAATTTGCCCCAATCAAGTGTCACATGACTTTAATTACAGCTCATGTCACTCACTAACTTTTGAAGCTCTTTATAACCTGTGCTTGATATGGCACTAGGGTAATTCCATGTAATTCTCCTATCCCTTTTCCCAGATTTGGGTTAATAATCTCAATTATTTGTGTACCTATAGTTGTACCTTATTAACAGTTGTGTTTTATAATGGTCTCTTGAGGCTGCAATTGCGTAGAACTAAAATTTGAGATGGGATAAGCTTTAGTTTTTAGAGCTGATTCAATCTTTCTTGGAAATGGACTGCTTTTGCTGGGGTACTTGACAGTTCTTTGACAAAAAACAACTCAAGTAAATTGAGGTGAAAATTCCAAAAGAAAGGGCACAAAACATTTATACCTGCTCTTTGCACCAAGATCTGTACTGCATTTACTTGCGCTGTATTCACGAGGAGAGCCATTATGATCTTAGAACATGGAAGCTAGGCATGCGTAAGAACTTATTTAGATACATAACTTAACTTAATTTGTGCTTTGGGTGAATACTTGCACTTCTTGAAGCCAATACAAAGCCCACAAAATGTCACATGGCTTTAAAGCTCTGGACTGAATGTAACAATTTCTCAAATTTGAAATGAAAAATAAGGTGTTCGGTTCAGTATTCATCAACGTTGTTGTAGAGCATTAGGTACTTGCTTGAACCAAAATATTAAAGACCCAGCACATCCAGCATTAGTTGTCCATTCTTCTCTCATTACCTCTTTACATAATCAAATTTAAGTCAATGCAAGGGCTGCACCTAGGGTTGCCACCTGGCCGGTATTTTACCGGCCTGGGCGGTATTTTTCATGGTTGATCCCAATGTTATTAATAGGAAAAAAAGTTAAACATATAGGAAGGCCGGTATTTTTTTCAAGAAAAGGTGGCAACCCTAGCTGCACCCCTTCTCTGGAATTCTCTAGCACATTTTGTCTTTTGACTTTCTCCTAATCTTTCTGCTTTCAAATGATCTAATTTCTTTAGCAATTAGCTTCAGTATATACAATATGCTGCACAATGCCACACATTTGTTTGGGAAATGGTTTTTAGAGATAGGCTGACCAACAAGCACAAGTAAGTCCCTTAGTTATAGTATAACCTTTGCACCAAGTACACCATTAGCTATGCATGCATGTAACCTGTACAGGTACCAGCATTACCCATGATGCATCATTCATGAAGAAACAGCTGTGCACATGTTTTGTGAATTCCCATTTGCACAGGCACTGCTTGATGTCCTGGAACCTGAATGCAGACACTTTGTGCCCAGGAACCATGAAGTACTTTATGGACTTTTTCAGGAGACCCATGTGCACTGAAGTAACTAGAGTGGGCTGGGCCCTCCTGCAAAAATATTTTCTGTGAGGTCTGCTTCCTCTATAGTCATGCTACCCACTGCCCATATGGAAGGGGCAATTCTGGAAGGCTGATGCCTTATGAACTGTATTAGGACATTTTGTGGTTCTCCAGGAATCACCTGATTTTAAGGAGGGAAAGGATGTCTATTCAGAATTGTCACAGGCTGGGCCACAGATGACATCTGAGACAGCCTTGAGAAAGAAAAGGGATTAAGCTCCCTTGTTTCCCATCCTTCTTCTCTCATCATGTGTATGTTAGAAAATAAAGCTTTTGGCCAGTGCACTCCATAAACCATAAGCTGTAACAGTGCGACCCAAATGTTTAACCAAAAGGTGCATAACAATGTTCTAGTTCAAGACCTTTAATATGAAGGAAAGTTAATATAAGATGAATCCATGATTTAAATGATATACTTCCACCACTTGGAGGTCCAGCTTGTGTCTTTCTGTTTTGCACACTGACCTTGCTTACAGAAAGTAGTCCTACAATATAGTTTATCATGGGACTGCAGGAACATGGTTTACATTCAGTTCTGTGGCCATTTCTGAATCAGTTGCTTTAGAAAGGGAACGGTGATCAAAGACGTCAAGCATTCATGCTAGATAACTAAAATGAAACAGGAAATTCATGGTCATGTTCCATGCCCTGGGCTGGGACTAGGGTTGTCACCTTTTCCAGAAAAAAATACCAGCCTTCCTTTATATTTATAATTTTTTCCTATTAATAACATTGGGTTCAACCTTCATTTTTACAGGCCAGGCTGGTAAAATACCGTCCAGGTGGCAACCCTACCTGGGACATTACAGAGAAAGTCAGACTGGGTGGGAGACTGTGAAAAACCCTGTGGATCCCATCCTACCGTCTCTGACCCACTCCCTAGAACTGCCCCCTGATCTCCCAACATGGCCCCAATTGACAGGTACACAGAAAGGCGTATTGGGACAGGGGGAGGGGCCTGTAGAAGTGGAGGGGTGTTACTGGTGGGGGAATCAGGGTGTGTGTTGTATGCCCCTCAGTCCGATGCTTAGTAAAACCCAAATATTCTGAGGTATAACTTCCATGTTCCATTTCTAAGCTTTTTCTTCTAAGAGAATGAATATCCCAGTCCTCTTGTACCCTTTTTAAAAAGAGTGACAATAATGATAAAGGTCAGAATCTGTGTTAAGGAATAAGACATGTGACCTCTGGTCAACAAAAGGGACTTTTCCAATATGTCTCTGTTTGTCTGTGCAATATGAGATCTCCAACAGACCCCCTATCTTTCTCTGTTATTTTTAACTTTCACCATTTGTCTCCCTCGTTTAGCTTTCTTTATCTGTTGTCTGTATGGGTTGGCATCAGTCAATATACTTACCAACGTTTGGTTACTCAAAATAAATAAATACATGAACGTATACATAAATAAATAAAGCCTCAGCTCAGTTAGTACTGTACATATAACCATTGCGGGAGGTTATTTGATTAATTACATACATGGTTTTTTGGGCAGGCTTTACTATGTCTTTTGGGAGCAGAAGAGCAGATGGCTTAAAAATCAAAGGGTTAATGGGGTCAAAATGACAAGCAGGGTCTTCTCAGTTAGTTGCTAAAATCGTTTCTCACAGGATGATGGTGCTACAATCCAGACAAATTACCCTGTGCTCCCCAAACGACATAAAGTAATAACAGGTTGGTTCATCACATATATATTAGAGTGGATACAACTTTTAATTGCACTCCTGTCTTACACATGGGTATTAGCATGCTGTATGGAGGATACAAAGCACCCCCCATATATGAATGTGGTATTTAAACATTTCCATTTTTCTCTATCCATAAAAGGAATACTGTCACTACATTCTGGTTCTCTAGTCTAACCCTCAAGGTATAGTCTGTCATTACTCACGCACTGTTCTTTCCTTTATCTTTGCCCCAGCCCCTTACAGCTCAAACAATATATTCATACTGCTGTTATTAAAATAAAGAAATTCTCCTCCTTTTGGACCCAAGCTCATTCCACTGGATTTACATAAAGAGGTACATAAGCTATTATATAGCCAGTTACTGCTGTAGAATATGATAAGAGGTTTAACAATAATAAAATTCATATTTTAATAACACTGGTTTGCATATAAATTTATCCAACCATTATTTAAATTCTAGCATCAGTAACCTATATAATCATTAGTTTATTCTGCCGAATAAAACACATGTGGGGGTGATAGTAATAGTAGTAACATAAATATTTTACATTTAAATTACCCCTTTAAAACATGTTTTTTAAAGGGGTTGTTTGCCTTCCAACATATTCAGTTCAGCTGGATTCAAATAGATCACCATAAATAATTTTTCGCCTCTTCTTCTGGGTAACAATCTTCCCGAACTGCCTTCCCCCTGCCTTCTGCCTCCTAAAATGAAAAATTGCCTGCGGCAATGCACTCGTGACGCTTCGATTTCCAAAGTTGCCCGAAGTTGGAATCTTCGGGCAACTTCGGAAATCGAAACGCCGCGAGTGCCATTGCGCTGGTGTTTTCTCAATTCTCAGTTTGGGGAGATTGTTGCCCAGAAGAAGAGGCGATTAAACACCAGGTGACTAAATCTCCCCGAATCTGCCTGTGTGACGTTACCCTAAGGGCTGGTGCAGACAGGGAGATTCGGTGAGTTTCTGTCGCCTGGCGATTCTGCGCGGCGACAATCTCCCCGAACTGCCTTCTCCCTGTCCGCCGCCTGTTTAAGTCAAAAAGCGCCAGCACCAAAGCACACGCGGCGCGGCGATTTCAGGAATTAGACAAAGTTTTATTATTATTACACATAATTATGAGTTGGATGGATCTACATTTGAGTACAGGAGATTAATAATATTTTGCAGAGGGGCAACTGTTCCCAGCAGTGGTATCATATGTATGTAGTAACTAATGTATCTAGAGAATGCTAGGGAATGTTAATATTTTGGTCCCTAAACGAGTTGACATTAAAGTACTGATGTACAAGCACTATTCTGTCATTATTTCTTGAAAGCTTTTGCTCTGACTTTCTATAGGGTTTCTTGTTATAAATGATTTTAAAAGATGGGCCTGGATTGTTAACAGTATCTGGCTATAATATAATCCACCTATTATAATACTTTATAATCCCGAAATCACAGCTCCTTAATATATATTTTAAATGCAGGTTTGTGGCATGTCACTGAGGGGGTTAAATCTCAGCCTGGAAAGGGAGGTGGTTATTCTGCTCCTTCTGTACAGGACGGTGAGTCCCCCCCTGCTGCCCGACCCCCCTGCTGTCCATGTATTGTTTGCAGTCGCAGCTGCCGGCACAAGAGGCATCACTGCTGCACTGACACATACAGGGAAGGCTGCCTCTATCTCTCTGTCTCTATCTCTCCCTCCCAGGCAGCAGTGCTGTGCAACCCTATGGATACAAGGGCAGCCATGCATTCCTGGCATAGCCCTGAAACAGCAGAATAAACACGGCCTCTCCTAGCCTTGGTTGCTCCATTCCCACAGAGTTTCAGGCCACAAGCAGAGCTTCAGCCATGGGAGAAGCGTTTAACATTCGCAGCAACAGCCTCTGACAGCTCATCCAGCTGGGGACCTGCACTTGTGTGTATGGGCACAGCTAGGACTGGCACAACTAGGACTGGCATGGATCTGCTGCTGTTGCACCTACCTTGATATCTGCACAGGGACATGGACAGAGATTCAGAACTGGTGCCAAGCTCAGTAAGGTAGGTACTGCTGCCATGACAGAACATCATGCACAGATTTATATAGGGCCATTCCTCTGACATACATTTACTGCTGCCATTGCAACATATACAGCAGGTTATCCCTGATCAGCAGCTCCTGGCATGTCTCTTTTCTAGCCCAACAACTGGCTAAGGCTTTATGCATGGGCTGTCTGCGTATACATACATATATATTTATATACATATACAATTGCATGTGGCAACGAAATTCATCCCAGTTATATAGGATTGTGTCTATATATGGAATGATTATATGTGTGTATGTGAGACTGTGAAAGCATTCCCATAATAACACCATTTAGTAATGGCAGCACTAAGAGCACTTGATGTATCTGAGGGCCTTGGAAACATTACTGCTCCTATTGGTGGCTATAACTAGTGGCATAAATAGATGTTTCTGGGCCCCGCAGCAAATTTGTTTTTCTGGCCCCCAACATACTCAGAAGTTATCCTGAAATTTCTCATTAATTAGGGTCTCATGGGGCCCCTCTGTACCCCTGCAGCTACTGGGTCTGCTTCCTCTGTAGTTACAACCCTGGATATAATGTATACTATAGTTCTCTTTATTTCTCCCTGTAGGTTGATGGTTGTTAAACCTTTGTATATGAATAATGGGTAAGAAAAGCCCCATGGAAATTCAACACATTTTTGCAATATGATCTGTGGCAATTCTTTGGATCTCCCCCACCACAATTTCTCTTTATATGTTCAATAAATTGCAATATTATTTCAGAAATAGAAGAAAAACATACACAATACCTTACATAAAAATTTGTATTTTTGTACGTTGCCGAATAAAGTTTCAACAGGGGCAGTGCTTGTAACCTTCCCAGAATGTTTATCCTTCATGGTATCCTTCCCAGAGTGTCACTTGTATACATTGTATTTAGTGACATATGTAAGCTGTGTGCCAAACAGACCTCTATGCCAGACATGCCCTTTTTTGTCCATAGAGGTGCTCTTTGTGCTACACTTGTACCCTGATCCAGGCTGAAAGTTGCTAGTTGGAAATGATTATGCCATCACCATTCTCTACCTAAACTGCAAGCAATTCTGAGTTATTGGAATGTCTAGCCTCACTACGGATGCTGGGAGCTGTAGGTCAGCTAGCATCTCTAATTCAATTTAGACTGGCAGATATTTATGAGCTAAATAGTTTTTTTCAAAAATCCAAGTTTAAAGTTGAATGTTCATGTCCGGTGTTTGAGTCTGGAAGACTCTACAAATTTGCAACATTTAGTTGATCCATTTCTCAGCAGCATCTCTGGAGTATTATCGACAATTGTATCAATTCTAACAGCTGCCTGTAATGAAACCCAGGGATTCTGCTCAGCAGGGACAAAAATAAGAAATTTATCCATTAAACGTATAAATGTAAAACAGTTTTGGAGGGTTGGCGACCCCCTCACAGAGCTGCTTTAGAAGGTTAAAAATGTACACTTTAATATTATAAAAATGGTCAAAAATAGAAAGTAATTGGGAAAAGGCATTATTTATGGTGATCTAACTAATTGTTTAACAGTGAACAACCCCTTTAAGACAATATTAAAACCAGCTACTCTGTGGCATTCTCTATCGAGGTTTGCTCAATAGTGCATTGTGGGCAAAGGGTCTGTCATTGTTGAAGTGGTTTTGCTATGTTGGCATGAAGCTTTGATCTATATGGGATATTAGTTTGGAAGTTATGCCATAAATAAAAAGTGTCTGCTGTATCTTTATAATTGTCGTATCCTGGACCTGGTAAAATAACTTTTGACAATATACTGTATATAATACAGAAGAGCCATGAAAATCCTGTAAATTAAATCCTTATAAATGATCCTTAGTGATGTCATTGGTTGTAATCGGATCTTACTGATGTCATTTCTATCACATGATTCACTGAAACTTGTGTATTATAATAAATAAAGTACTCCCTGTTACAAAATATAGAAGTCACCTTGAAGTTTCCATGACCTGTATAGGTATAGGCCTTCGGCCTTGTGCTCTTATATGGTCATGGAACTCCTCGGTAACTTATAATATCCTTATATTTTACAAGAGGGGTACTTTATTCACTATATAATATATACTTTATAGAGTTAGTAGTCTGACAGCTCCAACTCATGTGTACGTGAAAACTGTATTGAAATAATAAATTGTAACGTTGGTACATTGTGTTAATGCTGTAGATCAGCAACATGTTGCTCTCCGACCCCTAGGATGCTGCTCCCCGTGGCCTCAAAGCAGTTGCTTATTTTTTTAATTCCTGCATTGTAGGCAAATTTTGGTTGACTAAAAACTAGATGTACTGCCAAACAGAGGCCCCTGTAGACTTCCAGTCTTCATAGAAGCTACTAAATGTTCAATCATAGCACTTATGTGGTACCTCCAGAAACATTTCTCTTGCTTGTGTTGCTCCCCAACTTTTACATCTGAATGTTGTTCACAGGTAGAAAAGGTTGGGGACCTGATTCTACAGTCTGCAGCAGTTAATTGGTTAACCCATTTAATGTACATTATTGTCCTGCTCAGGAAATATAGGAAACCCAGGGACAGTGCGGTAACACTACATTGAGAAGGTGGAAACTTTGGCTAAATATGGGAATCTGCTTTTTGGAAGTACTTAAAATAAGTTTAAATGGCATGCAATGCTGTACATATAGATACAGTATATATAGGAAGGGTCAAATATTTGGGAATGCACTAGCTGCTGGTATTGCAAAAACCGCCATATAAAAAACCCATAGAGGATGACTGGGTATTACATGGGTGGCCAGGCATAGATGTTATGTGTGGAATGTGCCCCTCAGTCCCACAGCTACAGCAATGAAGTATATTTAAGTCATTAGACTTCAAGAGAGAAGTTTACAAGTTACAAAGGCATTATATTTACTGGCCAGAGCAGCTGTTGAGGAGGTAACTAATGTCCATCCAAATCCATCCAGATGAGTATGTGAGCCATCAACCAGAACATCATCCCATGTGGGTGGGGCACAGGCTGTCCTGGTTAGATTCTGATTAGCACTTTTTACAACTTTAATGGTTTTAATTGTTTTACTGCTAAATGGTACGTATGGCAACGAGGCTCTTTTTGGCTTCCTGGGCTGGAGGTCTGAAGTGAGACCTTCCTCAGCATATTGCTCACTAATTCATGTTGTGTTTACACAGACAACTTCCCTGGATAATATGTTGAAGTTTTTTTTGCCACTCCCACAAGGCACCCGGATAATGCCCCACTACACCCTGTTATGTTGCAACGTGACAATTAAAAGGGAAGGCACTGGTTCCCCCCTAAATGTAAATGACACAGTAAGCACCATGGCAGCCCCCTCTTGTATATTAATGCAATCCTGTAGAAGTGGAATGGTTCATACACTGAGCTGAGCCCTCATACTTTACAGGAGGGTTTCAGGTTCCTTCCACTGTTTCTTTGATCTGTGCTTTTGTGATGGTGCACATTCTGTCACCTAGGAGTGATATTTGCGATGAAAAGAAAGCATTACACATCCACAGCAGTACTCCAATAGAAGCGCCTCTTACATGAACCTAGCACTTATTCGGAGAGAACGTGAGTCAGTATCCAAACATTTTCAGCTCTTACATGCTAAACATTCCTTTCAAATGCTTTCAGGCTAATTTATGCTGAAACAAATGTGAATTCAGTACAGAACGACATGTGTGCTCATCCTTTTATAATGTACACATTAGTAGAGGAAATTTTTTCGGCTAGGCTCCTAGGGGCCGTACACTAGAAACAAGACAGAAGAGTGACATTGGGAAAGTTATTTATTGTTAGGTTAATTTATTGCTTGTCTCTTTGGCCCCCTTCCTATTCATCTTTATTCTGACTTTCAGATAAATGCTGGAGCGCTGAAGTCCAAAAAGGTATTATTTTATTTTTTTTTAAATTAAGAAACCATGGCCGTTTGTGAAATACCTTTGAATGATGATTTTAAAAACTTGCAAAAAATTACTGCTTTACTATGGGTAGGGTTGCCACCTTTTTTTAAAAATATACCGGCCTTCCTATATATTTATCTTTTTTTCCTATTAATAACATTGGGATCAACCATCAAAAATACTGGTCAGGTGGCAACCCTAACTATGGGTTATGTGGGTCTCTTGATATTGCTATCACACCAGCAATAAAGTAAATCGCCATTGTGAAATCTACATGGCGCTTCATTTTCCAACATTGCTTGAAGTTTCCTCATGGGTAGTGCAGATTTAACTCCCCGTCTTTAATCACCCAAAGGATAACTTACTTTAAACTTCATAAGAAGCCAATCACAAACCTGTCATCATTCCTAGTAGTCATTTACATATATAAAAGCAATGGCAGGCAGAAGAGCTGACTTGTGTGTAGCAATAGGAGCAGGACCAATGACGCTGTAATTCTGGGTGAATTCTGAGAGGAAATATACCATGGCTAATAGTGTAGTTTTGCACTTTTTGCTTTGCCCCTGTATTCTGTATATGGACAAAGAAAGGAAGAGGCTGCTTGCTTGTCTAGTTTAAAAAACGTCAACCCCAAAAATAATTTTTTGCATAATAAAATAAAAATTGATTCTAAGCAACTTTGCAATTAGGGTTGCCACCTTTGAAAACATTTTTTACCAGCAGCAGTGGGGGCGGGAAGAAAGGGGGCATGCCGTGACATCAAAGAGGGCGGGGCCATGCCACACGATTGGCCAGACCCTGAAAAAAGTACATTTTCAGCAGATTGGGGGAGGGCCAAGGGCCTTTAATAGGGGTATTACAGATTTACTGGCAGCTAAATTTGTAATACCGGCTCCGGCCTTGGCAGTTGTGTTACCGGCTAGGCCGGTAAAATACTGGGCGGGTGGTTTTTAAGTTATTTGTATATGTATTTCTATTGAAAGCAGTATTTGTCTCTCCCTTTCTATTCTCTGCACTGGTAGCTCTGGCTTTTGAAACAATGTAACATAAGCCAACCGATTAACAGACCTGTCTTGCTGGAGGACACTGGCTCTTGTTTAAACATTGTTTAAAATGTGACAACAAGGAAATATGCAAATGCTGCTTTCAATAGCGATTACATTCACATCAACAAGATTTAATACATTAGTTGTGGAAAGTTTAGGCAAAAATTCAGTTTTTTGGGTTGACGTCCTTTAAAGTAAAATACAGAAAGTAGTTTATATTAGTGGAGTACCGGTTCAGTATTATGGGCACGCAGGTCCCGGCATGTTAGATGATCACAGGCTGGATTTTTCTGTCTGTGTTTTTTCATCACTGCTCCACCTTGGCTGTGTCTGATCCTCCTGCGCAAGGGAACAGTTCACCTTCTTTTCACTCAGCCGTTGGACCTGCAGGACTGCTGGGCTCCTTTAGCCGGTGTGTCTGATACAAACAAGCTATTCATACAGACTCGGTAAGTGTGTGAGTAAAAATGTTAGTTGAAAGAGGTGTAGGGAGAAAAGCAACATTCACGTCTCTTTTGGTAACAAGGCAGCCTCATCTATAATAATAATCACACTCGGTTACTTTAGCATGTTAACAGTCACCAGGCTGTTATTATGGGACATATTATTGTTTTATTATTGTGATGTTATTGTTTTGTTCATGAATTGGCGTATGTATGTAGCAAGGCTGACACAGAATGTTACTTAAAAGGTAGAGGGGGAATTGATAAAGGGATTTATTCTTGCTGGAAAGCCAGTTAGAGATGTTGGAAATATTTGGACATTCTGTACTTGTTCTGAGAGTCCTTTATTCATGAAGGACCCCATTTAAATGAGGGTATTGTGAGCAGGGTTGGATTATCGCAACCGTAATACTGTATAGTTTCACTATGCTTGTGCTTTAATACAAATAATATTTCAATTTGACCCTTTAATGAGCTGCTCCTGGGAAACTGGAGAAGGTGGACAATAAAGCGTTTACTTAAAGGGGTCGTTCACCTTTCAAAACTTTTTCAACTTCAGTTGTTTTCAGGTAGTTCACCCAAAATAAAGACTTTTTTCAATGACTATTTTCGATTTGTTACCAATTTTTTAATACAGGTATTGGATACCTTATCTGGAAACTCAGTATCCAGAAAGCTCCAAATTATGGAATGGCCATTTCCCATAGACTCCATTATAATGAAATAATCCAAATTTTTAAAAATTATTTCCCTTTTCTCTGTAATAAAAAAACAGTAGCTTGTACTTGATCACAAGTAAGATATAATTAATCCTTATTGGAAGAAAACCAGCCTATTGGGTTTATTTATTGTTTACAATAGACTTAAGGTATAAAAATCCAAATTACAGAAAGATCCGTTATCCGGCAAACCTCCATTCTGGATAATAGTATTGCTCTTTAAAGTTTAAATTTTCATAGAACGTAAACATGGGTTTCATTAGAGGCAGCTGTTAGAATTGATACAATAGTTTCTAATAATCAATTAATCAACTCATTAATTAAGAAATTAATCAACTAATTTTTGTGAAATTTTAACAGTTCAGAGTCTGTGTCTGGATTACTGAGTTGCCAAATTATAACACCAGAGACAGGAACATTAAACTGTGAAATTCAATTTAGGAAAAACTGACAAAAATAAAACATTTAAAGCAAATGAAAATACAACTGATGGTTTGGAAAGTTAACAACCCCTTTAAATCTGAGGAAAAACTAAAAAAGCAAATAAAAAAGATCAGTTTCGAGATTACTATTTGAGAACATTTGAACTATAAAAAAAAGTTTTTTAAATGAGAATTTCCCCTTTCATTTAATGGATTTAGATAAGATATTGGTGGACACTGGGACTCTGACTTTGCTGATATAAGTGTTGGCTGTGTCATTAAATGTGTTACATTAGTTACATTATCCAGCCTGTTTTCTAAACAAACTCCCAACATGATGCACAAGGGGTCTTGTTGTGATTGGCTGCCGTGTGTGCCCTAGTGTGGAACAAAGTGGTCATATTATTATATTATTATCATTGGATTGTAAAATGTGTGTCTATTTTCTTAAAATGGACATAAAGGCACTAGTGATGGATGAATCTGGGGCGTTTAGCTTCACCGAAATTTCGCGAATTTCTAGTAGAAATTCGTGAAACAGCGAAAAAATTTGCAAAACTCGTCTCGTTTTGGATGAAGGCGTCTGTTTTGGGCGCCCATTACCGACATCGAAAAAATGGACGCCATTTTCCTGGATTTTCGCGAATCGCCGCAGGAGAATACATTTGCTCATCACTAAAAGGCACACACTTATGTTGATAGTAGTAAATAATAGTAGAAAAATCTTGGGTTAGTACGTAAAACTCACCAGTTGTGAGAAGTGGTCCAGGTGCACCGCCCTGAATCCTCAGCTTGGGGAGCGGATCACCATGAAGAAAAAAGGCAGGCACTTGCAAAGACCAATCTTCCAGGCAGGCTTGTCAAATCATTAAGTCATTTATTTCAGTGCACAAGGATACAGCCTTACACGTTTCATACTGTATCATCCAGATACTTAATCATAGGCTGATAAAATGATCAGTTTTGGTGATCAGGCTCTAAAGATCCTAGTGGTATGTGCTGGGTTATTGGCTGAAACAAAAACGGATGGGCTACCCTTCCCTACACTTCCATTCCTGTAGCCTGATATGTGTATTAAACTACTGTAGTATCTAGCTCATTAACTGACATTCTGCTGTGATGCCTGGGTGTAACTGTGCATCAACTGTAGATTAATTCAGGTTCTTTGACGGTTCCACAATACTTCCATTATGATATATAAGCAGGGATAATAAAATGCTCTAGTACCTTAGATCAATGCTATTAAACCCTATATGGCAGTATTATATATATCCACATGTACTGCTCGTTTCTGTCTTCCATCATTTACCCCTGGAGGGGTGACCTGAATCACTCTTGATGATTTTACACTACTAATACTACAGCTCCCAGAACTGCACAAGCAGCTGAAGGCTAACAGCCATGACTGAATTTGTAGTTCAGCAACATTTGTGGGGGATTAGGTTGTCCTTTTTGCCTTTACCCATGTGTCTCAGCCCATACAGCTTCAGGCACTGGAAAAACAGCACAGACCTTTGACAAGGAGATCAGTATAATTTCCAGCCCTTCCCTTCTCAGCTGGAGCAGCCACGTCAGTGGTTTTTGGGAACAGGCTAGGTGGGAGCACAAATATCTTCTGTTTTGCTGTGTGTGGCACATGCCATTTAAACTTGGCAGTATGTAGAGTAAGTAGCACACTGTGCTGGCAGCATTTTGTACCTGTCAACTCAAGTGGAAAAACCATGTATGCCTGGTTGTACAAGGGTCTAGTGTCAGTCACCCTGTATTACGTTTCCTAAAGAAGAACTGAATCTTTTCTGCTAATGCTTCATCCAGCTCTAAGAGGTTGGGGCACACTGGAGAGTATCCACAACACCTAATGCTTGTTAGTAGGATAGCAGGCAGTATTACTGGCATGATTGTTTTTTTAATTACAATATAGTTATATGAAAATGAACCTTATTCAATAGCTAAGCTTATCTAATAAAACAACGGTCAGTCTGAAAAGTCATTTACTTCCCTTCGAAAGGTGGCCATACATGGGCAGATTATAGTCTTTAGACTGATTTGGCAACTTATCTTCCTATGTGTGGGGCTTCTGGCGGGTCCCCTGATCAATATCAGGCCAATATAGGTAAATATCAATCGGGCAAGTTTGATTTTTCCTTCAATACAGGACTGAATCGCTAGTTGAGGCAATCCTGCAACCTATCTGAGCCCATTCGCATCATTGTAATCTGATTGTTCGGATTAATCCAATATCGCCCTGCCGTTAGAGGGCATATCAGGTTAAGATTCATTTGGCGACCTCCCAAAAGAGCAGATCTAATAGTGTATGGCTGTAATAGTTGTACATTTATCTGAAAAATCTTCCTCATTCAAGTGAGTCACTTTTTGATTTTTACATGTAATTACTCCAATGACTCATTTTATCCTTAGTGTGAGCTGCTTCTCTCCTCCTTCTGAATTATCTCTTTTGTATCTATGCACAGAAGGGTCAGTCCACCTTCCTGTTAAAGGGGCAATATAAATGTATGTTAAACAAATTTCTGTGTGATGCTGAGCAGTGAAGTGAGTGAAGGTAGGATTTTCCTGCGGCCAATCACAAGCTTAGTACTTACTCATCATGTAACTGTATATAAATATGCTTTACATTTTAAAAGTAGTTAAAGGGATACTGTCATGGGAAAACTTTTTTTTTTCAAAATGCATTAGTTAATAGTGCTGCTCCAGACTTCTGCTCTGATTTTTTTTTTTCATTTAATTGTTAAATCTTTACAAGGGTCTAGACATATTGTCAGTTTCATAGGTGCCCCCAGTTACTGATAAACTTCAGTCACTCTTTGTAGCGTACCCTGGTGGTCTAGTGGGCCGACGGGGATGCTTGTCACGTGGTCCTTCCTCCCTGATCACCGGTAAGCTCTAGGGCATGCGCAGCGCACACTTTCTGGATTTATGTACTATGCGTCATCACACAGAGTGGAGCGAAATTCAAATATTTAAAGGGGCTTTGAGTTCGAACTCATTGCCCGTTGTTAGGTCTACTTGCTATTATTATTATTATAATTATGATAATAATAATAATATGTATTTCTATAGCGCCAACATATTTCGTAGCGCTGTGCTAGTATCCTGGGTGCGATTTCCTTGTGGTTGAATTACGGTTTTGATCCCTGCCTGTCTGACTATTCTGATTCTGCCGGTATTGACCTTTGCCTGCCTGACTATCCATTGAACTATACCAACCCTGGCCTAATTGACCTTGCTTGAACTTCGCCTGAACCAACCACTGCGTGTCTGACCCTGCTTGTACTCTGCCTTTACCGACCCTGACCTGCCCGACTACACTTTTCGTCTATCCCCTGAACTGGTGCCTTCTGTCCTAAACCTCGTTAATGACCGTGCCCCTTTGCCTAACCAGAATTCTTGCTTTGCTCCTCTCTTATTACAACCTGGCTGCATCTGAGTAACTGAGGGCTCCTCCATAGGCAAAAGGCAACTTCTACAAGCAGAAGCAGATCCGTGACCAAGCATCCTGTTCTGGATTTAGGGAGCCAATTGTGACACTCTTTACTGCTGTACTGCAAGTTGGAGTAATATTATCCACCTCCCTCCCCCCAGCAGCCTAACAATGGGAAGGTAACCAGATAACTGCTCCCTCACACAGAATAACAGGTGCCTATTAGATTTAAGAACAGCAACAGTAAAATAGTAAAAATCCAGGTTCCAGTGCGACACCTGCAGTTATATTGAGTAGGAGAAACAATAGCCTGTCAGAAAGCAGTTCCATCCTAAAGTGCTGGCTCTTTCTGAAAGCACATGACCAGGCAACATGACCTGAGCCTACACACCAATATTACTAAACTAAAACTAAAGAAAATATATACTTATTGGTTCAGGAATTAATTTTTTTATGGTAGAGTGAATTTAGAAACAAAAACTACACCATAAAAATCATGAAAGAATCAATTTAAGTACAGATAAATACTAATATAAACCAAGCTATGAAAGTTGAAAAGTTGGACTGAAAGTTTCAACCCATTGCCTTTTTGGGTTTCTGGACAACACTTCAAATGCTGCAGGAGTGTTATTTCATGATCAAGCTCCCATAACAGAATTTCACCATGCTAGGCACTGTCTAAAGTTAAACTGCTTTCTATAATACACTGCCAACTCATCCACCACCAGTAAAGCCAATTAAGGGGCCAAAACTCCACCAGGATGGCAGACTGTTTAAGGGGATTTTTCATCTTTGGGTGGGGGGCACAAAATCAAATATGCAAATTAGGGATGAAAAGCAATTCCGTATTTAGATTATTCTTTTGCCAAGGATCGAGTATTTATTTAGATCCAAAAATTATAGAATCAGGAACATACTAATTTGTGCAATAAAAAGAGTGAAGTGAGAAATCACTTTGGCATACTGGCAAATTCCAAAATGTTTTGCAGGTGTTGATTGGGCTGAACATTTATTGCTGAGGCAAACCAGCATATGAGGCTTTAAACACTGAATAGTGGAAAGCAAATATTTTTCTTCTTTAGATTTTGCACTCTTTAGAATGCGGTATGCCCAGCATATCACAAAGTTGCCTCTGGAGGAAACTTTGGGCGATTTAGGGATATGTTGGGCATACTGCCAGCGATCAATTATTTCCAATCTGCGATCTCGCAGTCATGCATAAAAAATTGCAGGGGGCTACAAATCTTCCCATGTGCTACTACCTTTAGGGTATTGAACATTACTTTACCAATGGTCCAATGCAACTTTAGTGGTGGACTTTGGTCCAAAAAAAAACGATCGAGCAATAACAGGCTGCCGTTACATTTTTACAGTCAAGACCTGTGAGTGCAGATGTTTACAACACTATCATTTCCAACACAAAGGAAACCAATGTCTTTCAGGACATAAGCCCTGCCAGAGTTGGAAAGTGCTTCTTTCTAAACAGTATTAAAATATAAACATTTATGGCTATTTGTTATTACTTTTCTTTCAAACTCAGTAACAGCATGAAATTAAGTTTTCCTTTCACACAGTGGCAAATTGCTGCTAATACTGTGACACAATCTGTCTCCACCTATAGACATTTTGGCTGTGCTGGTGCTAAGTATTCCCAGAACACAATGTATCTACCAGACTGCTCTCTTTGACCTTGTATCCGTTCACAAATTGTTCATGAAAATTTAATCATGCCAAATGGAGTGAGCTTGTGCAAACAGGTGGGGCAACAGGAAATGTGATGCTCCCCATTGGGGCCTTGAGTAAGTCCATTAACTTTTGAGTGCCTGAGCTGCAAACTACTCAAAGTAGGGACTCATAGTGCCAAATTATATCAGGACAGCTCTGTGTATTGTTGTGCTTTGTAAAACAATAATAAATCATAATCATTTGCAGTCACATGTGAACTGAATTGACAACATAAACTAATGTGTGGCTTTCACCCTATGTGCCCAAATGAAGGCAGATTATACTGTACTCACCCATCCTGGGTAAATAAACCAGCTAGCAAGCATTAATTTTACTATTCAGCGATTGCACTCCACCCCCCAAAGTGAGCAACATTTTAAGAAAAAAATAGTTTCTTTCCACTATCCAGTGCTTTAAATTCAGTGTTAAAGGATAACTAAACCCTAAAAATGAACATTGCTTAAAATGCCTTATTTTAGATACTGAGCTTATTGCACTAACCAAAAGTTTCAGCTTGTCAATAGCAGCAATGATCCAGGACTTCAAACTTATCACAGGGGGTCACCATCTTGGAAAGTGGCTGTGACAGTCACATACTCAGTGGGCTCTGAGCAGCTGTTGAGAAGCTAAGCTTAGGGGTTGTCACTAATTATCAAGCAGAAAATGAGGTTTGTCTGTAATATAAGCTGATGCTACAGGGCTGATTATTAAATTCTTATGCTAGTTGCACTGGTTTCTGTGCTGCCATGTAGTAATTATCTGTATTAATTACTAATCAGCCTTATATTGTGTCTATATTTCTATTCTATGTGTACTGTATATTGTGAGTGGGTTCCTAAGCTCAGTAAGTGACAGCAGCACAGAGCATGTATATCAGTGAATCAGCAGAAAAGAAGATGGGGAGCTACTGGGGCATCTACTGGGAAGACACAGATCTTTACTCCCAAACGGCTGTGGTTGCCTTGGGCTGGTACAGAAGTCCAAAACATAATGTATGACATTTCTACCCTACTTCTTTAGTTAGGCTTTAGTTATCCTTTAAAGATTAATATGCTGATTTGCCACAGCAATAAATATTCAGCCCAATCAACACCTGCAAAACCTTTTGAAATTTGCCAGTAAAAGTAATTTCTCACTTCACTTGTTTCTCGCAAGAATTAGGATGCTCCTGATTCCATGACTTTTGGATCTTAGCTTATACTAGATACTTAGCAAAGAAATTATCTAAATATGGCATTGTGTCTCAACCCTAATTTGCATATTTAATCTTGTGCAAACCTCACCGTAAATTTGCAAAAGCTAATTTAAAGAGGTTGCCTTTACACTATGCGGCACTTTATTGAGCACAAAGCATTTGATCAAATGAATGTCGCAAAAACACCTGAAACGTAGGTCCCGCTCAACAAGTTGGCAAGCATTAACTTAATAATCATTGGTTGTGCTCAACCCCCACAAAGTGAACACATTTTGAGGAGAAAAAGTAGTTGCTTTCCTCGGGTCTGGGCCACTAGGCTGGGTTTTTTTTTTCGGTCCTGCGGGCACAGTTCAGCCCACGGCTAGTGCCAAATAATTTTGGTTTTTGGGATTATCAGGTTTATGTTTGGTTACAAAAAGATATACAGACATGGAAATTCACACAATTTGTTTGGGAATCATCCCACACCTGGTCACCTAGAGTAATAGGCCCCCTGCTGCTCTCCCCTAAACAATGGTGTGCAGGATGAGAATTTCCCCCTGACCTGCCACCAGCAATAGCACTTATCATGGCTTTGGTGGGCCTGCTTGTGAATGTACCCCCTTCACCCCTATTAGTTGGGTTAGAAGAACTAGGTATTACTAATTTAATATTGTTATACCGGTCCTATACTTGGCTTGGCTACCGGCCAGTTGGCAATATGTTGGCAGTATAACAAAGCATAATAATTATGAGCTATGACTTTAAGGTTATAGGTCTGAGCACCCCACACTTCTATTAGATATTGCTGGGCATGAAAACTAAAAAAGCCATTTCCTGCTATGTAAATTAAAGATAAAAATATCAGTCTCTCTATGTGAGCTATGAGAAAAGTCTTTTCATCAGTCAAGATTTCCCGCAATGCAGACTGTGGCCTCAGTTTAGATGCTATTCCTATTTGCTATTCCCATCTTAAATAGACAGTTCTGTTTCATTTAGGTAATTTATACAGTCTGAGGAATGTATTGCTGTTGGGTGTGTTACAGACTGATTCCAGCCAGCACTGATGGTCACCAGTGAAAGGTTATCAATGAAAGGCTGTTTGCACATTTTACAATGGAGCAATACTGTGATAGTACTTAGAGTGCCAGCTGGTGCTTGATTGCTGTAAGCCACTCTCATTGTCCCTTGGGCTCTTCAATAAAGCTATAGTTTCATTTAGGGAAATGCAAGCTCCTTCCTTACGTCTTTCCTATCCTTTAATAGAAGTGATATCATTTGTTGGGCTGATATACCATTCATGATGTTTTCTGTAGGTCATAAAGCTTTTGTAGGGCATTTCTTCACCATGCGATGGTCAAAACAGTGTTTTTTCACTTTATCCCTGAAATTCTCAGATGCAGTAAAGGTTAATCAGTAACAGAATAAGTAGTGCTAGTCTAACTGTACCCACTATTGAATAGTCTGTGTTCCTTTAGGGTAGGGGCAGACGGGCAGATTCGGGAGATTTAGTCGCCTCTTCTGCCGGGCGACAATCTCCCCGAACTGCCTTTCCCCTGCCTTCCATCTGCTGTAATGAAGAATCGCCTGTGCTAATGCACTTGTCGCACTTCAATTTCCGAAGTTGCCCAAAGTTGCCTCACAAGGAAACGTCTGACGACTTAGGAAATTGAAGCATCGCAAGTGCATTAGCGCAGGTGATTCTTCATTACAGCAGATGGAAAGCAGGGGAAAGGTAGTTCGGGGAGATTGTTGCCCAGCAGAAGAGGCGACTAAATCTCCCGAATCTACCCGTCTGCCCCTATCCTTAAAGAGATGCTCGCTTAGAACCAGGTTCCTCACCAAAGGCTTAAAGGCTTATATGGGTTTTTCACCTTTAAGTTAACTTTTAGTATGATGTAGAGCAGATAGTTTAAATACATTATTATTTGTGGTTTTTTTTAGTTATTTAGCTTTGTATTCTGCAGCTTTCCAGTTTGCAGTTACAGTTATCTGGTTGCTAGGGTCCACATTACCCTAGCATCAATTCATTGATTTGAATAAGAGATTGGAATATGAATAGGAGAGAATTAATAAAAAGTAGCAATAACCGGGGTGGGGGCCCACCAGGGCTTCTTCCTCAGGACCCCCTCCAGACCCTGGGGGCTGCTTCATCAGCGTGCACACTTGCCCATGCGCATCAGCACCTGCACTTCTGCATGCGCGCCATTGGCCGCAAATGCACATGTGCTTCAATGTGTGCACTTGGGTGTTAGCGGGCACTTAAGCAGGCGCATCAGCGCGTGCACTCTGATTTTTTTTGCCACAGGAAGAAAACAAGGGTTTGGATCTGAGCTGGCGGGGCCCACTAGAGCCGGGGGCCCATCGGGTTTTTTCCCGGTGTCCCGCCGGCCAAGTCTGACCCTGGCAATAACGACACATTTGTAGCCTTAAAGTGCAATTTTTTAGAGAGGGTCTGCGACCCCCATTTAAAAGCTGGAAATGGTCAGAAGAAGAAAACAAATAATTCAAAAACAATGAAAGTCAGTTGAAAAGTTACTTCGATTTAGCCATTAGTGCAAAGGTTAGTGTAAAGGGGACTCACTCCTTTAAATGGGAATTATTTACTATGTTCAGCATAACCCCAATAAAGAGGGTATGCTGGAAATGCATTCAACCTATTGTTTCATTGGAAAATATAGTTTTTGTGCAATTTCCATGCTATAAATCAGGTCTCATTTACTAATACAGTGCAAAATTTGGATGCAAATAGCCATGTCTTTTACCCACAATGCAGCCTTTCCACATAACTCCAGTGTAATTATGGGCACATGCTCAGTTGCGTGCATTGCAACTTGTGCACAATGCAACAATACAGATGGAAGTTAGCATCTGTTCTAGTAAATTGCATCCAAGTTTCAGTGCACACTTTTTCTACGTCATTTGTGTGTGTTGTGAATGGAGTTGCTTCCTATTTAATACAGAAGAAAATGTCTGTTTCACTTAGCTATAGCTATTAAAGCTTTCTGCTAAGAATACTCAGGGCTAGGGCCCCCCTGCATTGCATGCACTTGCATGGAGTTGCTTAGAGCAGACTGAAGGGACCTGGGGTCATCTGAATAAGAAGTCCTTCTGTAATTTGGATCTCCATCTCCAGTCCACAATATTTTAATCATTAATTAAACCCAGTAGGAATGTCTTGCCTCTAATACAAATTAATTATATCTCGTTATTATTGAGAAAAAGGAAATCATTTTTTAAAAATGTAATTGATTAAATTGAAGTCTATGGTTGAAGGCCATCCAGTAATTTGGATCTTTCTAGGAAATGGGTTTCCTGATAACTGATCCCATACCTGTACATCATTTCTGTTGTGTTTCTGTGACCTAGCCTTCTTTGTTACACTTGTGATTTGTTATTGTTTTTGCACTGAGCCAATTAATAAAATATCAGGGGAGTTATGCAGACTATACTCACTTTTTATGCCTTGTTTCGTTCAAATTGCAGGAGCTGTCAGGAGACGGGGAACCTGTATTTGCAGAGAAGCAGTCACATGGCAGGTAATAAAAGGTTTTGGTTCTTTGCAATTGCAGCATATCTAGTGCTAATCCCAGTGCATTCATAATAGCAAGGGCTGCTGTTGGCCTAAAGAAGAAACATAGTTAGGTGTATCTTCCGTTCTTTGTATAGTTTATTTTATACATACCAGGGCTGATTTAGTAACACAGGTGCTACATTGCAACTTTGTTATTACCCTTTAGCAATTGTACAACAGATGCTACTGGTCACAGCACTGATATAATTTACCAGCTAAATCATCACTACCACCCCCTGTCTTGTTATTATAGTTCCTATATGTGAAGGGCAAAAAGACCTCTGTAAAACATCACCGTCTATTGATCTGGAAACTGCTTCTGTCCTCTTGTTGTGAGGCTACAGTAAAACAAAGCAAGATGTTATTAAGAAAGACCCCTTTACTCCCATCAAGAATAATAATGTATTTTTATGTGATCTCTTTTCCTTTTAGCCTTTATCACTGACACACAAGAGAAAGGACCTCCATTACAGGCTCATACCCTGAGGGACTTTGAGAAGGTATGCCGCTGAGATTGACCTATAAATTAACTGGTGGTTTTCTTGATTTCGTGGTTATTGTTGAAGCAAAATCTAACAAAGGCTTATATAAGTGCCCCTGGCAACCTTATAGTAGATTAGCTGTGTGGATAGAATTTTCGTTTATTAAAAGGCATGTTTATATGCAGGTCCTGTAATGTTCATCTGTTGTTCAGAAAATGGCTAGTTGCTAGGTAATGAAACTGATCAACCCTTTAAATGTTACACTTCAGGCCTAAATTAAACGGAAATCATAACAAAATCACCTAAATCCATTAGAAATAGTCTAATATGAGTAGATTTGATAATTCCAGACTTACTGGTCCAGTGGACACCACTTGGGACAACATTGACATGTGATCTTGTTTCTGGGGGCCAACAGATCAGATAACCTAAGTATAGATAAAGTGAGTCACCTTGGGCCCATGTATGGGCTAACAGTTTGCCAATTTAGGAATTAGGTTTTCTGCATAAGGCTTCTTTCAGTAATTTGTATCTAATCATTTAAACATTAAAGAAACTCAATAGGATTGTTTTGGCCCTAATAAGGATTAATTCTATCTTAGCTGGGATCAAGTAAAGTGTATGTTATTACAGAGAAAAAAAATAGAATTACTTGATTAAAATTGAGTCTATGGGAGTTGATCGTCTCCTAATTCTGAGCTTTCTGGATAATGGATCCCATACCTGTGTAAGAGATAGTCCGCCCCATAGAGAATATTGGAAACCCAGTTGAAGTTCTTTGACCTGAAGCTTTGGGCAAGACTTTATTGACAACGAGCTCTTATAATGTACATTATTAGTTGCTTCACCTCTGTATTGTTTCTGATCAGGTTTGTACATAAACGGGGTTTTACATCTATTTTCCAAAATATGGCCAAAATATCTCCTATCTTAGGCTCACATCTCCCCTATGTGTACAAGCGACTGCTTCTCGCTGTGCCCTCTAACAAGGTTGGCATTTCACATTATGGTTAGTACTGTGTCATCAGCCCCCAAGTGTTATTGAAAGTAATTCTTTGTTTCATGTTTAACATTTCTTCTATTAATACCATGAACTACACGAGAGAATATTTCCCATCATATCTCCATTCCAAAATATGTAACTAATGAGACCTCCTTTCCTGGAAACAAAAAAATTCCGCTCTGTTCCTTCCTTTTGATCACTGAAATATTTTTTTTTATCCTTTGTGAGCAGCAGGCGAGGTGGGACCTGCTTATTTTAACAGACGCCTGCTTAAAAAAATGTTTTCTTTGCAAGAGAACGCCCTAAATGTGCCGCTGATTCACATTATGTTTCCCCTATTGTCCCCAGCCCCAGATGCAGTCTGTTTCATGTGTCAGTTCTCTGAGAGGCACAATTATGTGTGTGTGCACTAGTCATTCCTTTTTCTCTGTAATAAAATAGTTCCTTGTACTTGATCCAAACTAAGATATAATTAATTCTTATTGGAAGCAAAACCAGCCTATTGGGTTTATTTAAAGTTTACATGATTTTCTAGTAAGGTGTGAAGATAAAAATTACAGAAAGACCCATTATCCGGAAAACCCCAGGTCCCGAGCATTTTGGATAATAGGTCCCATACCTGTATTTTATTATAACAGGGGAAAACTCAGTTATTTGCTTTAATGGAGGGAGATAGCCTTGGGAGGGAGATTTGTGGATAATAGGTTTATGGATAGATACCATACCTGTTTAAGTAAAAAAGTAAATTTACATTTATTTGTGGAAGTTCAGACAGTGTTTATGCAACTTTGCTACATTAGCCCAAAAAGGGGGATATATTTTGCTTTAATTCTTGCCCTGCCTAGAAAATAACAATGGGAAAATATTTGGTATTAAAATAATCAAAAAATTAGGCCATGCCTGGTCTACACTGACCATGCACAGTTTTACTGAGTACTGATCGGGACATAGAGTCAGATAAAGACTTTCACTTGAAATCTAGGGCTGAAGACATTCAGGGTAAGACCACACGGGAAGATTTCGGGTAGATTTGTTGCCTGGCGACTAATCGCCGCGACTAATCTCCCGGAATGGCTTGCTAGTATCTTACACTAAAGTCGCCTGCGCCTATTCACACGTGGCAACACGATTTTCAAAGTCGCTCAAAATTGCTTCACGAGGCAATTCCAAGCGACTTTAAAGGGATCCTGTCATGGGAAAATTTTTTTTTTTAAAAAA
>CM044437.1:114503519-114516148 GCA_024363595.1 Xenopus borealis
ACATAAAGCACAAGTGCATATTGGTCTTAAAGGTACACCTTATAATTGATTGACTTTTGCTCTTTTATATCAAGCTATTATTTTTTATATTGATTGGATGGAGACCTGAGCATATAACAGCATACTTGTGCAGAGTTACAGTACATAATAGTAATACGGAGCCTCAGTTATGTGCATCTGTGCCATGTCCCTTCTCTGTAGTCAGCACCTTCCCAGTTGCTCGTACAGAACTCACTTCTATCTTATGGATTCCTACAGCAGCTGACACATATGAATTCCTCTAAACCTGCCAGGGAGAATCTGTTGGTGAAAATGTCTACAGAACCTGCACAGTTGCAACTTAGCACCATCAAGCCCTGTAACAGAGACCTATCATATTCTTCTTATGGTGTTAAAATGCAGAACAGTCGATTGCACTCTTATATCAAACATTTTAAATAGAGGTGCACACCTAAACAAATATGTACATGTATGGGACCTGTAATCCACAACACAGTTTTTTTGTACAAGGGGTTGGTCTGTAATTTGCATCTCCATACCTTAAGTCTACTAAAATAAAATCAAGTAAACATTCATTTAACCCAGTAGGATTGTTTGCCCCCAATAAGGATTCATTATATTGTAGCTGTTGATCAAGTAAAAGGTACTGTTTTATTATTAAAAAGAAGTAAAAATGTAAATATTACATTACATTGGAGTCTATGGAGTATTTTCCTTTTGGATTACATTCTCTTTTGGAGTGCTGTAGCTCCAGTTCTTTGGATGAGAAGCAGAGTGGATCAGTACTGACCAAGATCAGAAATAATCTTCAGACTTTGTCTGTCTCATCAGGTTAAATATCAGGGTACCACTTCAATCAGTAAGAAAGATACTTTCTACTACCCATACCTTCTTTGCCAGTAAAGTGCAAAGTTTTGATGTAAGCTTTGGAATGGTGACGTAGATTGCCAGCTTGGTAAGCGAAGTACAGAAAACTTCAGAAACAAGGATTCAGAAAAGTGCATTTTTATTGCCTTGTTCCAAAACTAAAAATTCATGCTTTCTCAAAAATGTCCTACAACCATTCAATGAAAAACAGGGGCATACTTGAACAGAAGCAGTGCCAAGAACTTGTAAAATTTTAGGTGTACTTTAAATGCTGTTATTTTTTGCTGAGTATGGAAAATAAAATTCAATACAGTGCAGAGCTGTGGTCCTTTTATTAGAGTAGTCGTGAATGCAGATTCTTTGTGTAGCTTTTATAATTCCATGTTGAACCCCAGATTTCAGTCAGCTGGATGCTATTTAGAGATGGGAATTGATTTTAGCTTTAATGTAATTTAAAGACAATGTGACTAGGATTCAACTTGATGACAGTTTATAGTTCCCATCTGCATTTCTGTGGCCTCATTGGCCCTGCTTTACTGTACTGTATGTGTTTTAGAGTGCATTATAAAAGAAGACTACAGCATATGTTTTACATTGGTATTAGCACTTACTTCTGCCTTCATCTTGATGTGTGTTCTTGGAACTTTATTATTCATCTGACCATTATGTGATGTAATGCTGAGGGTTCAATTGTCCACCAAATCCTCTCCATGCAATGCAGTTACCATTTGTAGTGACCTGTTCACTCATTGGATCTCCTATGTATTGTTTAATTTCTTTGGACTATGTGAGACATCCAGGCTGGACTGGCAATCTGTGGGTTCTGGCAAATTCAAGAGGGGCTGCTATAAGGTCCCATAGAAAGTCAGTATTTAGTGGGCTGGTGGGGGCTGTTTGGGCCTCTGTGTGGGCTGATTGGGCCTCTGTGTACCTGAAATGCCAGGGCCTATTTTGAGTCTCAGTCTGGATCTGGAGACCTTTGGGGAGAGGGCTGGTTTGTTGCATACATTCAAAACCAACAGTTCCACAACCTTTTATACCATAGCTGTCTTATATACTCAGCCCTACAAAACATGTTGGTGCTATAGAAATACATGTTAATAATATATACTTTCCCATTGGGCCCTTTCCAGAGACAATATTGTAGCAATAGAATAATAGCAAATGCTACACAATACACAAAACACTTGTATCTAGGGCAAATAATCTGTGCATGCTGCCTCTAAACCTTGTGACATATAATAAATCTAGTGCTAGGTGGAGAATGCAGCTCAGTTGAGCAAAGGGGAACCATGTACTTAAAGCCTGCATCATGGTCCATTTCACTGCTTAGCTTGGATGTACAAAATAGGGGGTATGTGGAAGCACTCTAAAGGCAAAGTTATAGTGTATTTAAGTATAATGGAAGTGCTAGTTTTAATGCACATTCCCTGTGCCCCTGTCTCCAAAGTAAGTTTGCAAAACAGGGGTTTTTAGTTACAAAGTTATGATCATAAAGTTGAAAAGCCGCCATACCACGTCAAGGTAAACCCCACATGGCGGACCCTAACATTTACCTTTTTTTTGTCATAGTATAAGGAGTCTCTCTGCATAGTAGCATTATTTGTAATCAGTGTCAGTAGAACCTTGGTTTCAGCTTAGCTTGGATGCCTCTTTATGCCTGATAATGCAAGGTCTTAATTCTCAAATGTTTCTTCACATAAATTAACCAATAAATGGTATCTTGTTTACAGCAATGAACCCCATTTTTCTGAACCATTTTTGCATTATATCACACTGCATGTCTGATTTGGATGGGACTTGCATCAAAATATTTGCATAGTTAATACATTTAAACAGTGAGTGGTGTTATGCTGAGTTGCCACTATGGGGTATAATTTATATAAGGAACCGCAGAAAGATGTAACATCCATCTGTCTATATCTATTGTATAATACAGCAAAACTCATATTTTAATGTGTCTTCCATGACACTGACTGTAGTAGAACCGTGGGGGTTTGGGCAATTTTATGAAGACTTTAGAGTGGTTGCATTTTGGATTGCTGATTTCATTCTTGCAGATATGGCCTCTATCATTTGTCTGGAATGTCATTTTCATTAAAGCAAAAAGTGGCTTTAGGGCACGTAGCTCCTGCAAAGCTTGCAGTGTGCATTGTGGTTATAGGCATCAATTGGCTTAATGTGAAGGCTGTGAAATGCTGTGTGTAAAATGCTTGTAAACCTCAAATAAATCAATGTAGGTGTGGGATCAGAATACTTGGATGATAAGTATGAGTTTGATAAAAACAAATATCTAAATGTTTTAAAAAAAATAGCAATTTATAGAAAGCATCTTTGGATTATCTTGTGCATTATGATACATCGGCCAGATATTCCTATACATTGTCTAGCGTTTCTTCTCTTGATAAATCATCTTTGTGGTGCATTTACACATGCAGTATATTCAAGGGAAACTATCACAAAATGTAAATGAGATTACCCTTCATCACACTGAAATAAGAAACATTATAAATATAATCAATTAAAAATGATTTACTGTTTCTGGAATAATGACATTTATTTTTTACTATTTCCCTCTCAGCATCTGTCTCTATATTCTCTCTTCAGGCAGGAGACGGGTGTCAGACAGTTAGATCTAATATATATATATTTTCCTAGCAGATGTGTTAGAACTCATTCACACAAAGCACAAACAAAGAGTAAACAAAAGCTCACTTTGGCACACATTCTGAATGAAGAGAGCTATGATTTCTGTTTAGCTCTAGTTCTAATGTATCTTCCAGGAAAAAGGAGCATCCCCCAAAGCAATATTAGACCTAACTGTCAATCAAAATCAGACTTCCAACTCCTGCATGGAGAATGAAGAGATACGAACGCTGAGAGGGGAATAGTAACCTGATTATTTCAGAAACAGTACAGAATTTTTGATTACATAAAGAATATTTCTTATTTCAGTATCTACAATTTCCATGATAGTTCCCCTTCAAGGGTTTCAGCCAAAGCCTTAGTGTGGATTGACACCTAGATGTATTAGTCAACAGAGCATTGCAGGGATGCATGGCATAGCAAAAAAAGTAGACATATTAATGCTATATACATGGTAACCATTTACTTAAACCACTAGAAAAAAACCCCACCTTCTTATGCAAGAATATAAAGGAGAACTTGGAGCTCCTGTCTGATATCTATAACAAGTCACCCCTCTTGAGTACTTTGTCTGTCCAAGGGTCGCTAGCATTGCAAATATACAGGCAGAGACACCCTGTTACTAAACCTCAGTAAATCTAAAGCTGGCCATAGATGCAATGATCCGATCGTGTGGCGACATCGCCAAACGAGCGGAACATTCCCCGATATGCCACTAACTGTCAGGGCTGTATCGGGGTAATCCGAACGTTCGGCCATATGACCGAACGATCAGATTATGATGAGCACAATGGATTTCCAACTAGTCGGTCAGAAGAAAATCCAACCTTCCTGATCGTGTCCAGATATCGGTTGGGAAGACCCGCCAGAAGCCCCCATACACGGGCAGATAAGCTATCAAATCGGTCTAAACGACCCATATCGGCAGCTTTATCTGCCTGTGTATGGCCAGCTTAATTGTTAATGAGGACATAGGTCAAGGTTACAGAGCTCAAGATCAGTTTTAAGTAGGGCTGTTCATATAAATTCTGCTCCCTTACACTGATTTTGTCAAGCTTCCAAGAAGATAAAATCACAATGTATGATGTATATTGCTAAAACTCTCTGTTTTGCAAATAGTCCATATATTTTATTTTTGCATCAGTGTTGACCCTTGAAGGGTCCCTTACATTTTCCCCAACAGCTGCAGGTTCTGCTAACCATATTGTTATACCTTTGGCCCGAGAAGTGAAATCATTTTAAAAATAGATGATTGAAACTGATCAGTGGATATCTATCTTAACAGTTCACACCAACTGTACCAGGATAAGATTACCATTTTATTGCCAACATATTAAACCTTACAAATGGCCTGGGATTACTGATAAGCTAAAAATAGTTGAATCAATGTGCAGCTGGCAGTGCTCTAAGATGCAAACTCCATCTGCAACAGGTAGGCCTTTAATATGTTCATCGAAAGTCAAATAACTGGATGTTGCAGTCTATTAATCGTGCACAATAATAGGGCCATATGCCAAGCCTCAAGGTAACCTTGTCCATATTCCTCTTATTGGCCAGTTTTCTATACATATGGATTATTGTGTAACGTTTTTATCAACAAGCCATGTTATCTACACTGGGGTAGGGATAAAATCAGTGAGTTCCTTAAAGATGCCTGAGGCCCTTATTTCACAATGGCACTCCATTGCTTCTATCTCCAGGACTTAGTGCAGTCACACAAAATACTGATACTGACATTCTTTACAGATCTTACACCTATGTGTGCATGTAAACCATACAGATACAATTCACAAATTCACAACCACTATGCTAATTCACTGAAATGTGAAGCTGCGTTTCTGCATCCAAACACTGGCGAAGTTTAGCTATCTTAAATTCGGCAGTGCAAGCATTTCATAGCGAACTTTCAAGATTACGTCGATTTGAATAGGGAAGGTACATATAGGTCATATATATGTCTTTATTAGAGATTTTGGTGCAAATGCTTGAAATGCCCACTTAATTATTAAAAATGTTCAAGGAAGCAAAATAAAGAATAAAGAGATCCTCTAATATCCTAGACATGAGCCCACCCAAAAATGTAGCATGCCCCTCAAATGGTAAAAAAAAAAGTTCAAACAAACATTTTTAATACCAAAAGTAGATGCTTCAGCGCACTGCCAAACGTAGATAATTAAGGATGCTTCTTTCCCCTTTAAGACTTCACCGTAAGTCTTCACAGTAATCATCCAAACAAATGAGGAGAGCAATCCAGGCAGGATACCTGCTACAAAGTGTTTATTCAAGACTACAGACACGACATGTTTCGGGCCACATCCGCCCTTTATCAAGACAATCCCACTTTAAAATATGAAAAATATGCATACAGGATACGTATGTCACTGAAATGTAATTGAGGACGAAGTAGTATCAGTTCGTCAGGTCTAAAGCTGGCGAATGAAACTCTGGCGACATGGATAACATAATTGAAAATTCACACTTAAGTGAATTTGCAGAGCAACAATCGTTCGCCTGAGCGGAAATGCGCCTGGTGAAAGGGCAGGAAACTCTGTTAGTGATTTACTCTTCACTAGCGAACCGTCCTCTATGCCTGTTACTAAATTGGCGATGTCCCTGTGGATTAGGTATCTAGTAAATTTTCCCCATTTAGCAATTCTGCCCCCAAGACTTATTGATGTCCTCTGCAGCCTGTGCATGGTCACACCAAAAGGTGCTGAATTGGTAGCAGCATTTTAGCAATTGTGTGCTCCCTCTGCACCCAGCTACACACAGGGAGTGACAGTGATGAACATGCTGACAGCTGCTCCCATATCTATACAGTGAGTGACAAGGGTGCAGACAGGAGCCTTTTGTGCAGCCAGTAAGAAGGCAGAGTGGGGGCTCAATACCTTGGGCCAGATATAATTAGCACTGTTACTGAGGAGAAGCTGCAGTTAGTATTTCCTTCATTGCATGTCCCAAAGGTTTTCCTACTGACATATTTAAGTTGATTAGGCTTCCAGCTTCTGATAAGAAATTCTACAAATGAGAAATGTCATGACTGCGAACCTCAAGCTTTCGTTGAACTACAACCTCTAAAATCCTTGTGTAGAAAAGGTTGCTGGAAATTATAGTTTAGACCAGTCATTAGAGGGCAACAGTAAGTAGTATACAATGTCTTAGCACTTTAAACGGTAAAATTAAACGGTATTAAAGTATATCATTTCTCTTGTACAAGGAATCATTTATCTTTAAGAGCCTGTTAAGCTGGCCATAGATGCAAAGATCCAATCGTATGCCACTAACCTTCAGATTACAGCACAGATCAGACGCTGTTCTGCCCCTGACAGGGATCATATGAAAGTTGTGTCCAACAAAACCTAGTGACAGTCTCCCACTGAAAATCGTATGTTACCATATGTGATGATTCAGTTGAAGTATTGTACAGTTGTGTCTTTCCTTTTACCTCCAAGACAGTAATAGGGGTTTAAGCCATAATTATTTTGTAAGCTATGCTTTCACTGATTGTAAGAGATTCGGAAGGACCTATGCAGGTACTGGACTGGGATTCAAAATAGGCCCTGCCATTACTGCTACAAAGAGGCCCAAACAGCCCCCACCAGCAGTGCTGGACTGAGAATCAAAATAGGCCCTGGCATTTCAGGTACACAGAGGCCCAATCATCCCACTTAGAGGCCCAAACAGCCTCCACCAGCCCACTAAATTGTGACTTTCTATGGCAACTTATAGCAGCCCATCTGGCATTTGCCCTAACCTACAGATTGCCAGTCCGGGCCTGCCCACCAGCCCACTTAATAGTCACTTTCTATGGCAACTTACAGCAGCCCATCGAGCATTTGCCAGAACCCACAGATTGCCAGTCCGGGACTGGGTAGCAGCGTTTCTGCCCAGCAGTCCCCCATTGGTGAACTACAAAATGCATACAGTAGGCTTTGATACTATACCCTGCCATAAGCACTGTACAACCACAGGTTTCATGGGTAATGATTACCTAAATCATTTACAACATTTGCAACATATAGGTTTCTGCATCAGAAAATAAATTCACTAAGATCTCACTAGTGAGTGTATAACAAATGTTATACAATGTGAATATAGAACTTTCTAGAGCAATAAGAAGAGTGAGTGAAACAGCAGCCACTTTTACTGTGCTGGCACTGTTTATTGCTTATTAGAATAATAAGAGCAGTGAACTGAGGTTAATAGATGCATCTGCTGGGCTGGCTGCTGGCCTGCCTGGGGAACAAATGGCAGATCCTCTTACGTCTGTCACTTCTCGAAGCTGTGAAGACCTAGATAACAAGATATTTTGATCATGTAATGTGTGTGCTTTGCTTTAATGTTCTTGATGATTACAATCAAAGTTATTTTTGCACAGCTTACTACAGGTATAGGATCAGTTATCTGGAAACCTGTTATCCAGAAAGCTACAAATTATGGAAAGCCCGTCTCCCATAGACTACATCAAAATAATGAAATTAAAAAAAATATATATTTATTTTTGTCTGTAATAATTAACACTACCTTTCTTTGATCCCAAATAAGTTATAATTCATGCTTACTGGAAGCAAAAACAACCTATTTGATTTATGTAATGATTACATGATTTTCTAGTCTATATAAGCTCTGAAGATCTAAGTTATGGAAAGATCCAGGTCCCATACCTGTGTATATTTCCTGTTAAGTTCTCTATACAAGCTCAGATTTGGGCAGGCAGTTTGAATGATTTTGGCCCTACTGCCAACCATCTGAGCAAGTATGACAAGTCAAAGGGGTGTTCTGAAAGATTATCCTGCAATCCCATTGTACTGATCATTATCTGTACAATGTATCTAATTGTTCACATAATCAAACTAAATGACAGTAACACTTGAAAAGCTGGTCACTTCTATGATAAATGGTATTCATCCATTCAGTGGAGTACCATATAGATGAGTTTGTGTATGGCTGTGGCTGTGTCTCCTTCTCAAAGTGTAGCACTCATTCTGATTTATGGCTGAGACTTAAGCTATCTTTAGAACAGGGTGTTCTCTTTCAGTGGTCCTATATCAAGAACCCTAGTACATTGCTGTAGCCTGTGTAGGCTGTGGGCACACAGGCTGAAGGTTCCAGCTGCTGTCAGCCTACATATATTTGCAGACTGAGAGAAGCAGATCTGGTCAGTGGCTCTGTTCCATTGATTTGAATCTGATCAGTCTTTGTGCTCACACAAAGCAGAGCTGAAGCTGAGTTCAGCCCAAACAAATGAAAGGAGGTGCCTCCAGTCTAATGGTGGCCATACATGGAGAGATCCGCTCGTTTGGCACCTTGAGGTGGGCGATATTGGGCTGATCCGATCAGAATGATACTGATACGGGTGGTTGGATCACAGGACCGCATCATCAAACAGACGCGGCCATGACCCAACAGGATTTTTTATCCTGTCCGATCAACATCTGGCTGACTTTTGGCCAGATATCGATCGGGGAAGCCAGTTGGAGGGCACTACTCATGGGCCGATAAACTGCCGACTCTATCAGCAGCTTTTATCGGCCCGTGTATGGCCACCTTAACCTCAGCTTCAGCTCTGCTGTGTGTGAGGCTGATCAGGTTCAAATCAATGTAGCAGGGGACGTCAGCAGATCTGCTCCTCAGCCTCAAAAAATATGCAGGCTGACAACAGCCAGATCCTTGAGCCTGTGTTCCCATAGCCTAAAGCTGGACATAGACGCAACGATCCAATCGTACGATCCTCGATTCATACGATTTTCTGATCGTGTGTGGAGTTTTCCGACATTTGTCGTGCCATGCCGATCGGTCGTTTGGTTGATCGGCCAGGTTAGAAAATTTCTGTCGGCTGGCGATCATATCTTTGCGTCTATTGCAGATCGTACGATTTTCAGTGGGAGACAGTCACTAGGTTTTTAATCATACAACTTTTGTACGATCCCTGTTAGGGGCAGAACTTGGCTTTTGCTACTTTATTTGATCTGAAGGTTAGTGGCAGGTCAGGAGATGGGGAAGTCCGATCATTCGAACGATCGGATCTTTGCGTCTATGGCCAGCTTAAGGGCACAGACAAACGTGGAGATCAGCCGCGTTTTCATCACAATACCTGCCACGGTTTTTGCGAAAAGCCGACCTATGCTTTGCAGTTTAAGCTGAGGAAATTATACCGTCTGCTATCGTATTTACATGGTGGTTAGCTTTTTTAAAAACTGAGCAGAAAATGTGGAGGATCTCCGCATGTGTGTCCGTGCCCTAAAGTTGCCTTCATTATGGAGTTTTTGAGATCAGAAAGGTAATCAAAGTAAGACAAAATCAAACCACAATAGGCAATGGACACTGACACATGGAGCTATCATGGTGGGATGGCCTCAATTTCTGTGCATTCCTCTGTAAATTGTGGATGTGTTAATAAAAACATGTTTGTATGTGTTTGTATGAGGCACCACTTTAATCACAGCACAATATTGTCAGCACTAGGGATGCACCGAATACAGGATCTGGTTCAGGATTTGGCAGGGATTTTATCTTTTTAGCAGAATTCAGATAAGTCCGTAACCAAGTGCCTGTTTGAACCCAATCACATAACTTTTTATCATACAAACAAGAAAGTGTGATTTCATTTTTTACATGCTGCACATGTGGTTCCTTTTAGCCCTTCCATTAGGGATACACCAGAGAAATATTGGAAATATTGGATTCAGAGCATCCCTGGTCAGCACCAGCAGTCAGTGTCGGACTGGGACACCAGGGGCCCACCCAAAAACCTTAGACCAGGGGCCCACCATAAAACCTTAGTCCAGGGACCCACCATAATTCCTTAGTCCAGGGGCCCACCATAAAACCTTGGACCAGGGGCCCACCATAAAACCTTAGACCAGGGGCCCACCATAAAACCTTAGACCAGGGGCCCACCATAAAACCTTAGACCAGGGGCCCACCATAAAACCTTAGTCCAAGGGCCCACCATAAAAACCTTAGACCAGGGGCCCACCATAAAACCTTAGACCAGGGGCCCACTCTCAGTACTAATATTCTTCATCTCCTCAATCAAACTCTATTCTCCTAGTTTGTTTTCTTTACATTCTATAATCAATTATTCCATCTATTTAACCAACTCTCCTGGAATTAGGGAATGGCCATGAAATAGGCCAAAAGTTTAGCAGCATGAGGGCCCACTGACACCTTGACCCACCGGGAGTTTTCCTCTTATTCTGGTGGGCCAGTCCGACACTGCCAGCAGTTGTCAATATTGTTGTATTGACTGCTTGTTCTCAGTGTTTTGATTTACCCCCATAATAGAATAAAGAAATTGATTTTCAGTAATTGTCCATGCAAAAAATAGTACTTTTGATGTCTTCATATTTGTAAAAATTGATTAAAATTAAAAAAGTGGATACAGAGGGAACCTAATTAGAGCAAGCATTAGAACAGGCTTTAAACTGGTTTCTGGTTGGTCAACCTTATAGATGTTACAACTCGTAGTAGCCCCATGCTACCTGCTGTAATTTACAACCTGAAGTGCAAATGCAGTTCCACTAAAATGACCCCAAATGTTGCGCTTATTGATGCCATTCATTAAGGCACTTTTGTGTTCAAACTCTCTCTAGACACTTCTGTGCAGCTGCAATTGTGCTGGACGTCTGGGGGGGAAACATTGCATTATGGGTGAATAGCATGCTGATTTGTGTCTGCAAATTGTATTTTGCACACTGCACTGTATTTGTAATTTATGCTTTTGCTGAAATGAGAATTTTGAATTGAGAAAGCTTTCCAGCTTCTCAAGTTCTCAAATCCTGCTACCAAGTTTTCTTTTATTAACAGTACATTTTCTTTTATTCACAGAATATTGAACTTAAAGTGGAGGTTGAGAGTCTAAAGCGAGAGCTTCAAGAGAAGCAGCATTTTCTGGATAAAACCTGGTATGTAGATAGGCTCTTGCATTTGCTGTTAATTGAACTTGTATATTTTTCTAGTATCGCAACCTTTCTTGGTATGGCCAGTTAAAAGGATTCTTTAATCCAGTGATGTGAAATGGGAATTAACTTTGCCAATCTGCCAATTAAGAGATCAACTGAATGATTGATCATGGCATAATCTCAAACCTTTCAATGATAATTCAAATCAACATTAGGTAATATTTTGCACATGCTATTTTTTGCATTTTGAAAGTGCTGTATCCATAAACAATTTGAAATGGTACATGTGTAATCGGATTCAGACAAGAAAGCACAAGTTGTTTGAGTATCCCAGCTCAGTGCCACTGGGTTATCTGGTGTACCCAAGGTGTAACTGGTCTAAAAATATTGTATTCTCTCAAATTACAACATTACTGGAGAGAAGAGGGGAAGCCCAGCATGGAAATGAGTTAGGAGAGAAACACATGAGTTGATATTTAGAAGGATCAGATGGCTTACTGGGAGAATCTGCCAACCTTCTGCTATGATATTTAACCCTATCTGGTCCATACACAAATGTGCTTTGGAGCAATTCTATATAAAATTACCTTAATTAGCATACCTTTTCTTAAAATGTGTTGCTCAGGGGCATAATCAAAAGTGGCTATGCCCAAGAGAAAAATATTATGGGTTACCTGCACCTGCTCAAACCTTAGGGGAAATGATCAGATCAGATATAAGTGTAGGACAGCTGTTCTATGGCACACACCTATTAATACTGTGCATTGGTTTAGCACCCAGATGGGCTTTGTATTCTCAGGCCCCACAGCACGATTTTTTACCGGCCTGCCCGGTATTTTTGATAGCTGGTCCCAATGTTATTAATAGGGAAAAAAGCTGAATATATAGGAAGGCCGGTATTTTTTTAAAGAAAAAGTGGCAACCCTATCTGTCTGTGATTGTATGCCATTGTGTAAGGTATTGCTTTTTTTTACCAGAATAGTTAGCCTTTAACCATACCTCCCAACTGTCCCATGTCAGCAGGACAATCCCACTTTTGTACTGGAAAGTGCCAACTGAACAGCCAGAAAAAGAAACAGAGTTTATTACTTAATTGGTTTTTGGCAGAGCCCAGAACAACCACCAGGTGGAAATAAGATACTTTGGGGCATCTTTACTAAGATTGGAGATAAATATTTGGAGAGATTTCTGGAGATGTTGCCCATAGCAACC
>CM044437.1:114517497-114532819 GCA_024363595.1 Xenopus borealis
TTTTTCCCTCTATGAATTTTATTGTTTGTGAAATAAAGAGGTTCAAAATGCTAACCAGATATATATTTTGTCATAGTTCTGCCTGTAAATGATCAGTTCCAATTAGTTTGCCCCTTATACAGTCCTGCACATAAATGGTCATTTCCAATGAGTCTGTCCCTTATACAGTACTGCACCAATCACTTGTTGCTTTAGGTTGTGTATGTCACAGAGAGGCCTTGCACATTAACACTGCAATGCTTAACCTTTGTTATTAACAGTAAGGGGCAGATTTACTAAATTCGTTTGAAGGATTTGAAATTCGATCGAATTTTCAAAAAGATTCGAATTTTCGAATACATTTTTTGGGTACTTCGACCATCGAATTAAAAAAATTCAATCTGTTCGAATTATTCGAAAAAAATCTATTAGATCATTCGATGGTCGAAGAACTTGCCCTTTAAAAAAAAAAAATTGAATCCCTAGTTCACCAGATTAATCCTACCGAATTGCTTTATAACCCTACAGCTCCCATAGGGTTATTTCAGCATTTTTAGATCGAATAAAAAAATTTGATCGATCGAATTTCGCTAAAACGCTTCAAATTTTATATTCGAATTTGAAGAGTTAAAATTCGACCAAAATTCAATTAGTCCAATTTGGGGGTTAATTAACCCTCGAATTCGACCAATAGTAAGCCTGCCCCTAAATATTGTATCTCAAAGTAAAACTGACTCCTGTGCGTATATCTTTCCCGTATTTGATGAAAAAGTTTTCTTTTTACTTTAACATATTTCCAAGATTTTACATAATTTTTACCCGGTCCCCTGCAAAACGATAATGTGGGGTTGTACTGTAGTCATGCTTTTTTGCCTCATTGAAAATGAATGTAACAATGTGATTTTCTCAAAGTACTCTTCTAATCTCTTTTGAAATGTTGTTTCTAGTTTTCAAGATATTAGCAGTTTTAAACTGCTAATATAATAAACAACAGCAACACTTACTGGTCATTTAGCCCATTGGACAAAAATGAATTTCCTGAGAAAAATCATCTTATATATCCCTGGTCAGTTCTAAGCAGAGCAACATCGCAAGATAAATTAAATCACAAACATACACAGTATCTCCATTGAGACATATATTGGTGCAGTTCAAACATTATAATACATAACAAATCACTTGAAATTAACGTAGTAACTAATCACACCACTAAGCAGTGTCTTCCCCCAGTCTGCCTACCTTATGTTGAAGCCACTCCCTCGCAAGATGTTGCCTTTCTATAGTCATTCAAAATGACCAGAAGGTTGTGGTATTGTTCCAGATTAAATTGAAAACCGCTAAAATCTTGAAAACGAGAAACACAATAATTGCAAATGTGCTTAAAAGAGCACTTTTCAATTTTACATTATTAGTTTTGAAGGTTAATATTTCCTTTAAATTTTAGAAATTAGCAATTTTACAATCATCATTTGTGGTATACTGCTCTTCTAAGGAGCTGATTTATGAATGTTTGAATTCAAATTTGTACAACAATTCAAGTTTTTGTTTGCAATAAAACTTACAAATCCACTTTTTAAAATCTAGAAATGTAAATATTTATTAAGTGCGAAAAACTCAAATGTAAACATTCAGCAGCTGGCATCTTCATGTAGAAACCCATGGAAGATGTCCCAAAAATGTTTTTGGGAGTTGGTAGACCCATTAAAAATGATGAATTTGTTACATTTGAGTTTTTTCATGTTTTTTTTATAAATAAGCACATATTTGAGTTTGGTAAGTTTTCAAGTTGATTAAAATTAAACAAAACTGTAACATTCACAAATGATAATTTTGATAAATAAACCTCCTTCACTTACATTTCAAAGTTTAACAAATAGGACTGATGTTTTTCTTTTGAAGTCTATGGAGAATAACCCAGCTGAGAAAAGTAGTTTGTCAGCTGTTGAATATAATAAATCAAAGGATATGTCCCCCATGCCATAATATTTGGTTAAAGGAGAAGGAAAGTTATAGTCACTGTGGGGATACCAATTTGTTAGACAACCCCCCCCCCCAGTGAATAAAACCACCCCTAGTAAATATGACTTTCCTTCTACTTTAAAGGAGAATAAGTACAGTATCAAAGACACCTAAATATTATATTTCCCTTTAGGAATAGTGGAACTTGAGTAATGTAACAGTATGAATAGCTTATCTGCAGTTGTCTAGTGGAAAGCTTCATGCCATCAAGTTGTTTTCCCAGAAGCAGGAATGTTAAGCCTTATTAAAGCGTGTGTCAACTATAAAGGGCTAGGTGGTCGCAAGTGCTTTACTATTTATAGTTTTGATTAGATCATGAAGCTGTGGGAATTGAGGATGCTATGTTCCTGCCTGCACTCAAATCTGTATCTCCATTAAATTATTCTAGTCAAATTATCAGAGAGAAGTGCTAAGTGATAGCTCCTGTTCATAGTAACATGTATTTGTATCAACATATTTATGTGACCAACAAAATCATGGAGTTTTGATAATAATAATTCTTCCTAAGTCTTCCTAGCATCATAAGCAGTCAACAGCAGCTCTTAATAAGATGATTAAGAAAGATCACAGACATAAATGTCAATGTTTATTATTGATAAAAAAGCACTCATACATGATTCCCCCTTTGCCATCTATTGTGAATTCAACAACTTGACGGAAAAGTGTTGTATGCTAAAAGTGAAGAAAACGTGTCTCGTGTAAACTCGCTTGCATATGATTAGCATTGTCAAGATATCAGCTTGAAAAAAGGATCTGTCAACCTAAAAAACCAAACTGATTTGACAAACGACTTTTGTTTTGTGGTCAGGGTATAGGGACAGTCTTTATTAATGCCGTCTACATTGTATCTTCCTAAGGGCTGCTGCTGAAAACTTGACCAGCTACAATGAAGCCGAGCTGCGGCGGCAGTATGAGCAGAAGCAAGAGGAGACCGAGCAAGTCCAGGAACTTCTGGAGAACAAGATCCAGCTTCTTCAAGAGGTGGGACATGCACATTTTAGATTCCAATGGTACTGTTTCCCATCTTTGAGGTCCAACATTTGGTTAGGGCTCCTTTGGCAGATATATCATAACTGTCCTCTTTCAGCCTTGGTTCTGGGCCCCCCACCAACTATTCTGGATCCCCCTGGGTGGGGATTTGGGAACTATTGCATTACAGGCTATGGACAAAGCTTCAAACATCCACATCAGAAAACACAGAATGACAGCTCTTAAATATGCAGACTAAAATGGTTCCCTGTACAGAATGTTAATTTTCTATCACCTTGCTGAAACCCAGTTGTGGTAACGGACATATAAATATTTTTTTTACTTACTCCAGGAAGCCAGACTTGCAAAAAATGAGGCAGATCGGATGTCAGGCTTGGTCGAGGCTGAGAAGCAGAAATGTCTGGAGTTAAGAAGTACCATCAAAGAATTCACTATGGAGATGCAAGAGGCCAGAGTCCTACAGAAGAATTACTGCACCACACTGACTGAGAAGGATAGGTAGATATGAACTTGCTTCTTACCGACATTTCTATCAATCAATGAGTTACTTACAGATATGCAAATTAAATGGATAGGAAAGTCAAGAATACAGGAATTAAAAGCAAAAAGACTTGAAAAAATGAGAGACTAGGAGGTTAGTTTATTGAAAACAGGATGAATAGTGTCACTGTAAGCAGCCTCAATCACAACCAATTTTTAAATATCTGTTTTTTAACACAAAATAGGTTTTAATTTTATGATGTGCTTTGGGTGACTTTCCTAATACTTCTTTAGTGCTTGCAATAGAATTGCAGACTACTTACAAATGACTTTATTGTCCCTTTTGTAGGATGATCCAGCAGCTGACGCTATTGCTAGACAGCAAAGAGTCCCTAATAAACCAGCTTAAAGCAGAAAATAACACCCTAATGAATCAGAAGAACACAAGCCTACAGCAGGCCGTACAGGACCTGAAAGAATCTTTGCAGCATAAGGACTGTGAAGTTAAGGTAAGCATTGGAGTGGTATTGGAGGATAAAACAGATTTTGATTTAGAAAATGTGTATCAGTCTGCATATTGGGGGGAGAAGAGAACTTGCCTAGACAGAATTGGGATAAAACCTTAGATACAGTAAATCTAATTGAAAGTTATTATGTGCCAAGTAACTGGCAATACACTGCAGCTGTAATTATATGACCCATGACACAGGGTTTGTGTGTTTTTTTGCCCTCCAGAGAACTTCTTCACCTTGAAAGAACAAGGTTCCTGCCTCTGTATTTATTTTATTCTATTAGAAGCTAATATAATAGAAGCTAATATTTAATAGAAGCTTTAACCTTTTTAAAAAAAAAAAAAAAACCTTTTTTAAGTCTTCTTATCTTATTCACAAGATGCAGGGAATTTGTGGGGTTTTTTTTTGTGGCGGAGCTCCCCTGCTTATGGTATTATTCCACTACTATCCTATTTTTTTCATTTTCCAACTTTTCAAAATATGTTAATTGTGATTGTGAGGAGTTATGAATTGGATCTTTTGTTTTAAATAACTGCATAGGTTACAAATCAATTCATTTTATGTAATAGTAATCATGGAATTGTGGGGTTTAAAGTAAAATTTATTGAGTAATAGGAATCAAGCACTCAGCACATTAGGAATTGCATTACTTATGAACTAAAGGTGATCGTGGGGTATGAGATCTAAGTTATAGTGGTTTTTAAGTTCTAATTCATTGAGTAAATAATCAAGCACAAAGAGCTTTAAGGGGCAGATTTACTAATGGCCGAATTTTCGAAGTGAAAAAACTTCGAAATTCAACCATCAAAGTTTTTTTAAAGGGCTTTTTCATTGAAAATTGACCTTTTTCGATTGAATAAAAATAGTTCGAATCGAATGATACGAAGGATTTTGTGCAAAATCCTTCAATTCCTAGGAAATTTCAGGACAGGCTCTAGGAGGTCCCCCATAGGCTACAATGGCAATTCGGCAGCTTTAAGGTGGCAAAGTCAAAGGATTTTAAAGGGACAGTACTTTTAAAATTTAACTTGTTGAATTTTCGAATTTTTTCTGTTCGATAGTCAAAGTATCCCAAAATTACTTCGAAATTAGAACTTTTTTAAATTTGACTTTTATTCGAATATTCACATCGACCCTTAGTAAATGTGCCCCTTACTGTAGTCCAATCATTAATTAATTCTAAGCAAATCACTGGGGTGGTGGATCAATTAGCACCTTTAAGTTAATTAAGTTATATGAAATCGCTTAGAACCAATGTGAATTATACTACTGAATAGTAGTTGAGTAAGTCACATAGCATTTAATTTCAATTAAATAATTTATTAACTCAACAGATAAACATTTAGGAGCACATTTACTAAGGGTCGAAGTGAATTTTCAAATAAAATTCAAAGTAATTTTGGACTACTTCAACTATCAAAATTCCATTCGAATTAGTTTCTAAAAACTCAGTTAGAAGTCTCTAACATTGTTCCAGCAAATAGAGTAACTGCTGCAATTAATCTGGCCTCTGGTGCTTTATAAAAGGAACAGGGCAGATTTGGAGGAAAATCATTCTCTAATACCATCTGATGCTGATAAACAACACAACAACCACTGAATCAGTGGGGGGGGGGGCACTTTTAAAAGAATGAACAGGATTCTTTTCATTCATAGTATAAATATGTTTCAGATCTAATAATCCTACTTTAATTTGCACAGTATGTATTGATTTTGGGGCTGGAAACTGCTCAGTATCTTTCATGATTCCCCAGTTGAAGTTTTAGTATATCTTCTCACAAGTCTATGAATTATTACTTTGGCCAAAATACTGTACACATGGATCTAGAGAAAGGCATACATAAGGCATAACAGTAGGCTAGCTGTCAGTTTTACATATTGGCCTCAAAACTGAAAACAATTAGTCTCTATAATTACTGCTTATTGTTTAGCATATAATTATTATATGTTCCACTCAACCCATTTTTCAAATAAAATGAACAATACATTTTAATCCATTTGAGGCCATTGATAGCTTTGCAACTCAAAAACAATATAGTTCAAGTGGGGGGAGCAGGTTAGGTACCACCAACACCCAACTGTGTAAGCTGCATGGCTTAACCATTAGGACCCACTATTATAGATAATAGATGTTACCTATTCTGGCTGATTCACATTAAAAGTTGCAGACATTCCCAACACAGCGGGGGAACAGAGAATTGGGCCACAATTGTGTTCAGAGCCTTTAAACCCATACATCCTTATACCTTGTTCATTTCCTATTCCAGCAACTACAAGATGAGAAAACACGGGCTCAGCAGGAACTGCAGGTAATAATTGGTGTTCATCATATTTGTTATATATTTTATAATTGCTATATGTATATTTAAACAAGGTACACATGCTTATACATATCCCCTAACCACTTAAAAGGGACATCTAGTGTAGAACTAGAGTCTCAGAGTTTTCTTATGAACACTTTTGCAGTTTACATTAATTAACTGAATTTATAAATATATTTTTAAACGTTTCGTGATTAGCATGTTCTGCCACACTATTATTATGAAGTGTAACCTGAGTGCCCCCTTCTAGAAAAAATAGCAAAATCTAATTTCACAGAAAAAGAAAGCATCCATTGATGCTTATATGACTAGTTCTATAATGCTTCTGTCACACTTAGCTATAAAAAGATCAAATAAATGTCAAAAGAAGTTTCCTACTTCTGCATTTGCTGTTCTGTTCAGGCCAAACAGTAGGGGGCACTCATGTTACACATTGTCCTATTGCCAACGTAAGAGCTGCTAATATCATGAAAACACTAAAAAAATTAGAATGTCGATTGCAGACATTCTCATAAGAAAATTTTAAGCAATTTTACATTTTCCAACTTCTACTTTATATGCTATATGTATATAAATGTTCATATATGTCAGTTATGGTTTTATCAGAGGCAGTCTGGCCTAGTTGCCTGTAACTTTTGAGAAAGACACACTGTGCTTCCATAAAAAAAACCTTCCTCCTTATCACTGTAACAGTGAGTTGTATAGATGACACAGGATCTGTTATATTAACTGTGCCTCAACAGACACATATTCCTTCCTATCTCCTAAATAACAATAAGATGTCAGTGTGGATCAGCCTTCTGTCACATGAGTACTTTATCACTGTGACAATAAATATCCTACTTCTCCACAAAAATGTCCACATTGTTACTGACAGTTGTTTCCCCTTTATGTGTTTTTAATTTTGTATTCTCAGTTGCTATCAGCCTTATTCATTTGACTCATGCAGGAGAGCATAGCTTTTGTTCTGCACATTATCCTGGATAATGGTAGCCAGGGCCTCCCTTTTATTTGCTCAAATTTTAATCATCAGGATGGAGCATGGGAGTTGGGACATGGGAAATTAAAATTTCTGAACCAATGTGGGTGTGGTTGGGCAGCATGCCGCCCCCCTAAAATCCTGCCGCCCTAGGCCCGGGCCTAGGTGGCCTCTCCACAAATCCGGGCCTGATGGTAGCATCAGTAACAGGCAAGGAAAATCTATTTGGCTCTTTCTGTGGTAGTTAGGGTTGCCACCCGACCGTTATTTTACCGGCCTAGCTGGTAAAAATAATGGTTGATCCCAATGTTATTAATAGTGAAAAAAAGATAAATATATAGGAATGTCGGTATTTTTTTCCAGAAAAGATGGCAACCCTAGTGGCTTTACAGGCATGTTATGGGTGTCAGGGTCACTTTAATGATGATGTGCTTGTGATGATCTCCCCTTTGTGCCAGTGTATAGCAGACTTGTCCTGGCTTGCACCGACAGGGTTTCTGCACTGCTGTACGCTGAGCCAAGCACAGATGTCAAGTAACATTAGCTCTGCTGCTTGCTTGGAGACATCTCTTAGAAATCAAAGGGACATAACATTGGCTTCTTTTTTCAAAAATCTTGTTATCTTGTTATTATAATATTTGTATTGTTCATTAGTAGTGTCCTGGAAAACAGCTTATTGTATTTGTGCATTTATTGTATATGTAATTTACCAGTGTGTGGGGCTTCCAGCACCAATAACCTTCATGCTAAGGGTGTATATTTTTCCTTTCTTGTCCTTTTTTTTTTGCCTTGCATGTTATTTAAACAGATTAAAGCACCCATAACATTAGATTATGCCACATTTGTCAGTAACAGTTTATTCTGCCAGGGGCAGGGGGTGCACTATTATGTGCTATACTGCTGCATGCAGTTGGTGTTGCCATAAGTACCCAATTGTGTCTCTAATGCAGATTTAAGGTGGTGTATGTGTGTTTACCTACTTATGTTTAATTAAATCATGCTGCACTGCATCTTTACAATTGTTGCCAACCTGATTCCTGGATAAGGCCATTAGATAATTCAGTGAGCTTTCTACAAAATCATGAGAGCCTCTCAGGGCATTTACTGAGTGCTTGAGAAAGACAAATATCGAATAAGCTAATGCCCCCACCAGCAAAGAAAGACTAAAGTGTCTTTTCAGCCTTAGATAATAGTGCTGTTCTATTGAAGTACAGAGACTTATATTATACAAATCCCTCTCAGCCTTGGATTATGTTATATTTGGGGCATGATGTTTTGTTTTTATAACAATGGTAAATTCTACATGATTCTGCTTCAGGGGAACCATGATATGAAATGTGTTTTTCTTTTACTTTTGAAAGTGATATTCTGAGACAATTTGCAATTGGTCTTCATTTTTTATTTATAGTTTTTCAGTAACCATGCACTGATTGGAATAAGAATACTGAATAGACATATGAGTAATAAAAACTAGCAATAATAATACATTTGTAGCCTTACAGAACATTTGTATTTTAGATGGTGACCCCTTTTGAAGGCTTGAAAGAGTCAGAAGAATGCAAAGAATTTAAAAACTATATTAAAAAAAGATTAATTGAAAAGTTGCTTAGAACTGTCCCCCTTTTAGGTGATCATACCCAATCCAACCCCTTGCGGTAACCAACTTATTGGCCTTTGGTCTGAATGCACTGTTTAGCTGTGCTTCTCTTCACTTTCTTATCTGCAGATTTACCATACATGGGCAGATCATATTTTCAAGCCTGTCAGATCTTTGAAAAATCGATATCCATAGTACATATTGTACACAGGTGCGCAAAAGTGTAGAATCAATACATAATAAAGTAAAGATCTGCTTTGAGTATTGAACTCCACTAGAAAGGACTATTGTAACTGTATTTCTCTTGCCCCTGGATCTTATGTGAGGATAAGGTCCAGGAACATGCAGAGATTAGCCGAGTGCAGCTACTGAGCACTAGTCACGGTCATATATGGGGTGCTGGACTGGTGCTAATTCGCTTAGGCCTGAAACATTGACTTGGGAGATTTCTGGTGTTCAGGTTTGCATAAGTAAAACGTGTCAGCCAGTTCTCTGAAAACAGAAAACACTGCTTTCTATAACATGACAGCATAACCCACAGCCCACAAGTGAACATTAATGTACATTAAATCAGACAGTTCACGAGTGATTCTGGCCATGATTTTGCTGGGATGACAGTTGCACTCTCTACTATAAAAGGGTCAAATTTACCGCTTTAAAGAAATGAAATTTGGCTTTGACTAAAATTAATGCCGTGGTGATGACTCTTGTGTTATGCTCATGGTGTTCATTAATCTGCATGAACATAGCCTAATGTTTGGAATATCTAATTGGTCAGTATTGTTCCAGTCTGACTATATAGTGAATGGCCAATGTGCAAAACCTCATGCAGGTGATCACCCACTGGAGTCAACTGCCAGTCATGTTTTTTCTTTTAGTCATTAACCGATGTTCCAATTCTACTCAGAGTTCCATAGGTCAGAGCAGGGGTCCCTAACCACCGGCCCACGGACATACCTGAACTGGGCCATGCGCACCGAATTTGATGCTGATGCACTGAATTGAAGGCAGCATTCCCGAAATATGCAGCTGGCGTGCCTGGATTGTTGCCACTGGATTTGATGTGCCCCACACGAAAGTTGGCGCTGTTGCGCTTAAATTTGATGCAGTGCACACGGCTGATGGCTCCCTGGCCCTTGCAAAAAATTCTGGTTTTACACTGGTCCCTGGGGCATAGGGTTGCCACCTGGCCGGTATTTTACCGGCCTGGCCGGTATTTTTGATGGTTGATCCCAATGTTATTAATAGGAAAAAAAGATAAATATATAGGAAGGCGGTATTTTTTTCTAGAAAAGGTGGCAACCCTACTGGGGCAAAAAAGGTTGGGGACCGCTGGGTCAGATGACTTGCTCAGTGGCCTCTTGCATGCCAAAATGAAGGGCAATAAGTACTTTTGAAAGCAGGTCTGGGCTGGCAAACTTTCTCTCACCAGTGAGTGGCTCACTTCCTCACAGTACAACTCAACAGTTGTACGCTGAGTTAGTGTCATGCAGTCTCGGACTGGAAATTTGTGGACTCTGGTAAATGCCAGAGGGGCTGCTATAATGTGCCATAGAATTTCAGTATTTAGTGGGCTGTTTGGGCCTCTGTTTGGGCTGATTGGGCCTCTGTGTACCTGAAATGGCAGGGCCTACTTTGACTCTCAGTCCAGACCTGGTGTCATGTAACACGAAACTCCTCAGAGTAGTTGTGACTTTAATGCACTGATAGAAGGCAAACAAGCGCTTAATACATTTTTCAACTAAATAAAGTGATTTTTATTCATCGACTTGGCCTCTCAAAGAAGTTGGTTTTGGTGTAAATGCATTGTTTACCACAATGACCAGTGAGTAAAGACAGACACAAATACAAAGGCCCAGGTTTTCTAGCATTAGAAGGGTTTACTAAACTTATTTTTTTTAATTATGTTTCTGATTGGTGATATAATCTATTGGTAAAGTTTCCATGCGCCCCATGCATCTGGTTGAACGAGAGCACAGAGTACAGTATTACACCACTGTGATGAGGCATCACTAGGGAAACAGTGAAACGGTGCCACTGCGCATGTCCGTTGCTAGGCTCATGTCTGACTACATATCCCGGTCCCCCTTGCGCTGGCAACAGGATCCATCTTGCTTGTGAGTGTGATTTAGGGAAGCGGCGCTAGCCGGCTAGCGGTACCAGATGGGTGGGGACCTGTGATGCTGATGACAGCTCGGCAGTCAGTAGAAGAAGGAAGCTTCTATGCGGCTGTTTGACGGAGGGGCTTTCGGACAGCAATAGAGCGGGAATATCAGCAGCTGTAGAGCCACGTCAGTGACATGTTCATGTACCCCGGCTGCTGTGCCCCTATTCATTATACATGGAGTCTACTGCTGCTGTGGCAACACTGCTGGCTGCGCACGCTCAGTACCATACGCTGGAGGAGACTGTGCAGACTGAATGAGATCAGGGAGTCACAATGAAGGAATCGTGTCGGATCTGCGGCCGGGAGCTTTGCGGGAATCAGCGCCGCTGGATCTTTCACACCGCCTCGAAGCTGAACCTGCAGGTGCTGCTGTCTCACGTCTTAGGTAGGGAGGTGTCACGTGACGGCAAAGCGGAGTTCGCCTGCAGCAAGTGCGCCTTTATGCTGGAGCGGATGTGCCGCTTCGACACCGTCATCGCCCGCATCGAGGCTTTATCCATCGAGCGCCTGCAGAAACTCATTTCCGAGAAGGAGCGCCTCAAGCACTGCCTGGCCGGCCTGTACAGGAGGAATAACAGCGAGGAGGATGGGCCGGACACCAAAGCATCTGGGGTCGACATCTCGGAGCTGCCAGACGTGCGCTACTCGGCTCTTCTCCAGGACGACTTCGCCTACTCTGGCTTTGAGTACTGGGCAGAACTGGAGGAGCAGGAGCCGCAGCATTGCCCGCATACTGACATCGCGGGGGCCCGACCGAGGAGATTCCGTGGCCGCTCCGGCCTCAGAGTGGCTGATTCCGATTATGAAGCCGTGTGTAAGGTTCCGCGGAAAGTAGCGCGGGGCACCTCCTGTGGCCCTTCAACCAAGGGCTCTGCTGCCAGCGTGTTTACTGAGGAGATCGCCGCCAACCAGATCCCTGAGCTCATGCCACTAGTCAGGGCCACACATCATCATGCACACGGGGGGCCCAACACCATGTCCTCTGGTTCCTCGGCCGAATCTCTTGCTACTCACATGGATTCTACTGCTACTGCTGCTACTACTGCTGATACTATTACTGCTACTACTGCTGATACTATTACTGCTACTACTGCTGATACTATTACTGCTACTACTGCTGATACTATTACTGATGCTGCTGCTTGTCTGCCCCACACAGAGGAGGAACCAGACAAGCCTACTGCAGATGAAGCTAAATGTGACTGCTGCTCCATTCATGATCTTGCCCATTCTCCTGTCAATGGAACCAAAAGTGAATTTGCCTTTCTTTTGGCTAAAGCTTTTAACTACAAGCCTGTCCATATCCCACGTGGTTGCAGGATACCCGTAAAGTCTAGGCTGCATGACTTCAAATCACACAGCATGGTGACCAGTGGGCAATCAGTGGTCCCCTCTCCCGGGCTTGGCTTCCTCAGCATCATTGCCGAATCCCCTCCAGGCCATACTCAGGACTTTGTGCCTGAACTATATGAAGTGCAAGACCTATGGCAAGATGTCTATGAAGAGTACATGCCTATTTACACGCAGGTATATATATATATATACCTGCCTAGGTGAAACCGTATCATATCCTGGTCTTTCAGTAACCATATCTATCTGGTTATGTGAGATCTGGAATGAAGAATATTAGGCAACTGACCTTGAAATAAATATCTATAATTCACAAGAACTTAACATTTGCAGAGATGAATATCCTTCTATTCGGCACACTCCGATGTCAGAGAGTGGCAAATAAAATGATATAGATCACTGATGATACAGTCGTATTCCAGTCGGATAGTCTTGCTACTTGTAGTCAGCTGACATCTATATCTTTTGACTTGTGCAGTTATTTGTTTATGTGTCAGACTGAGTGGTCCAAGTGAACAATTTCAATACAGACAGGCAGTTGCTAGTAAAGTATATGGCAAGTTGCAAGGACAGTGTCAGCAGTCACAGTAATCCTTTCCCACCAGTATGATGTTAGCCTACAATCCTAACTAGGGGCCCATAGTTTCAACTATTTCCTGGTGAAAACAACTAAAATGAAGTCCTGCGTTTCACCTATATGCTTAAGGTATCATTAATTCTCATGCATGTCATTGTTTGTCTGGTTCTGTTTGACTTAGGCAACGTTTTGGCTCCTTCACTTCAAGTCATCTGCTTCTCCTTCCCAAGTGCTATCACATAGCACAAGCACTAGAGAACATTATGCTTTGTAATTTATAATACATGTTTAACAAACGCCTCACAAGAGTTCTTCCAGTATAGGGATTTTTAATTACACTTTTTACAGAAGGAAATTTTAAACCTTAATGTCCCTGTTTCTGGTGTTTCAGGCTGGCGGCTCATTATTCCTGGTGCAGGCTCGAAACTAGGGATGCACCGAATCCAGGATTCGGTTCGGGATTCGGCCAGGATTCGGCCTTTATCAGCAGGATTCGGATTCGGCCGAATCCTTCTGCTTGGCCGAACCGAATCCGAATCCTAATTTGCATATGCAAATTAGGGCCAGGGAGCTAAATCACGTGACTTTTTGGCACAAAACAAGGAAGTAAAAAATGTTTTCCCCTTCCCACCCATAATTTGCATATGCAAATTAGTGTTCGGATTCGGTTCGGTATTTGGCCAAATCTTTCGGGAAGGATTCGGGGGTTCGGCCGAATCCAAAATAGTGGATTCGGTGCATCCCTACTCGAAACTGTTACAATTTGCTACATTAGTTGATGCATTTCTCAGCAGCATCTGTTAAACAATAGCAACTATCATATTAATTAGAACAGCTGCGTTTAATGAAACTCACAGATTCTGCTCAGCATGGCCAAAGATAAAATGTGTAATAGCTGATGTAACAATTTAGAACACTTTACAGGTTCAATGACTGACTACGTTCCCCCCGAGCTGCTCTAGGAAAGTACGAGAAGGTGAAAAAGTAACTTCCATATTAGAAAAATGGTAAAAAAAAAAAAATAGAGAGCCGCTTTAGAAAGTTTTTCTTCTGGTATTCTATTTAAAGCCAACTGAAAGTGTTTGAAAGGTAACAACTCCTTTAAGCGCATCGGGCTAAATTACAGGCCTGTCCGTGTTCCCACTAATATTTATATCCGTGCACCTAAACTCTGCAGGGATCCTGCTGATATGCCCACTAGTATTTAGCTCTTTCAGAGAGATCAAACTGTATGCAATGACCAGGGCCACCATCAATAATCATGGGGTCCCATACCACAAAATTAGCTCACCCTCTCCCACTGGAAGCCACAATTATTAGGCCACCTGTCACCTTGTCCCCTTGGGATATGGGTCCTACCAACAAGTAAAATGGTGCCCCAATGAAAAAAGTATTGTCTACATCCTAGACTCTGCAGGAACACTGGGGCATGTTTACTAAGATTGGAGATAAATAATTTGAGAGATTTCTGGAGATGTTGCCCATGGCAACCAATCAGCAATTAGATTCAAACAGCCAGCTATAATTTAGCAAAGATCTGATTGGTTGCTATGGGCAACATCTCCAGAAATTTCTCCAGATATTTATCTCCAATCTTGGTAACACCCACTAGGATCTAGGCACAACTAGACACAACCCAACTGGAACATGCCAGTTCTAGACAGTGACATTGCAGATGTTCTTATCCTCACTAGGAACCATCTGTCAGCCACCATCAAAGCACTTGACCTTAGTTTGTTAAACAGAACACATTATTGCAGGACACATTTTTTTTTATTTATTGTACTTTTAAAAGACAAATGTTGCCATGTATGTGGAAGAGGTGTAAATTTGCAACAAAAATATCAAGGCAAAATAGCTAACTTTCTTTGTAGTTTTACGAGGCTATGTTTGCCTTTGATGTTACGCATGAGATGTAAATACGCAGGAGCCACATTTAATAGCCAGTAAGGAATGTAGATGTTGATCAAGAAAATGCAGCATTTACCCCTGCACTCTGTGGCCTATTACCAGCAAATAAATGATGTGAGTGCTAATTACTGCCTTACAATTACAAAGGGACTTTTTCTATTGCTTGTCAGCAATCTCTGGTTCTGTGTTTACAATCAACACAATGAGTTTACTAAGTTCAGCATGGTACAGGGTCTTTGAGTACTTTGTTTTCGTTAGGCACTATAAGGCCCCACGGGAACCCTGCTGCTCTGTATTATACCAAATTGTAAGGATCAATTCACTGTTAACAGTTCTACAAATATCTACAAACATCTACTAGAATATGTTTCTAGCTGTTGCACAACCCTTGGGAAGTATAAATTGGCATTTTAATTTGATTACATAGTTTTGTAAATGAA
>CM044437.1:114542907-114561667 GCA_024363595.1 Xenopus borealis
AAAAAAAAAAAAAAAAAAAAAAAAACCTGTATGTATTCGTTAATTTCAAAAGCCGTAATCCGTATAAAGTACAATGACAACCCATTCTATTGATTTCAAAATGTGTTCTTCATGTGTAAGAGTTTGACTACACTGCTTCAGATATACAACGTGACGCACTCTCATTACACATCACATTACATAAGACATTTGTAATGTAAGATTGTAGTTGGATATTTATATGTTTATTGGTATGAACTAGACGGGAAAGGCAGGAAAACTTTCTTGATGGCATTTTCCCAACTTTAGTTTTGCTGTGTGTCTAGAAGGGATTGAAAAATATATTGGAAGGGCCATCTACAGCATTGCTGTTTTTCCAATTTTTTAAAGTGCTCTCTGCTATGATTTTTATTGCTAGTTCCTCCTAGTGGCAGAATGTAGTAATATTAAATATTAACAGGGCTGGGGTTAATTTATATATTTACATTCATAAAAAAAGTAGAAGTGCTTACTTATCACTTTCTTTACAAACTATGCCGTTTGTTACAGCAACATATTTTGCTTATCTGCTACTATAGGTGAAATCAAAATTCGAGGTAGTGCCATGCACATAAGTTGGGTATATCTTCCCAACTTCCCAACATTGGCAGCACTGCCTTCCACTTCTCCATTATCATCAGCAACCCATTTCAAGAGTTGTAACGTCTAAAAACATGCATTAATATGTGCTATTGTTTTCAGCAGTTATCGAAAGCCAAGCCACTTTCTGATTATCCAGTTGCAGTATGTGTGCCTTCTTTGTCTGCAGATCTCAAAGCTCCAGGTGAGTTGGTGGGAAATAAAACTCTTAAATCTCTCACTGATCTACACTGATTGCATGTAGTTTGTGGTTTATTTGCCTAGTGGACATAAGTCACTGAGACTTATCATTCCTAAACTGCATATAGTGGGAATGCATTCCTTGATCTTGGACGCTGTTTCTAATTTCGCAAAAGAAGTAGCTATTTTGCCATTTATTAGGTCTATCAGTTAAGCATGAGACTTCACCTGAAAGGTGTATTCACAGTTTTCTGACTTTGCTTTAGCAGATGCACAGAGTGACCAAACTGAAATGTTGGAGAGTGAACTTGCCAAAGCCAAAGATGATCTGCAACTCGTTCTGAGAAAGGAAAGAGAAAATCAGGTATCTGTATACAATGTTTTATTGACAACTAAAATACAATTTACTATTCATAAAGATTAGAACGCTATGGTCTTTCCTTTACCCATAAGCTTAAATGAACATTTATATACCCATAAACTTACTTTCAAATTGTGTCAGCCCAAAGCCCAGAGAAAACATACAGTGTACCATGCACCAGGCCTGCATTGACCATCTGTGGGTTCTAGTAAACACCAGAGGGGCTGTGTAAGTTGCAATAGACAATCACTATGTATTGGGCTGGTGGGGGGATGTTTGGGCCTTTGTGTACCTAAAATACTAGGACCTATTTTGAATCCCAGTCCACATCTGCCATACACCTTTCTGAGAGATTCTAGGCTGCAAGTGAGTCATTTGAAAACCTACCTTCTTGTCCACTTTTAGTCTACATCTTAGTCTGCATCATTTTTGCTATTTTCTTGGAACCAGCAATCTAAAAATGAATCTGTTTTGCTCACAGATTGAAGTGTCAGCTCTGCAGTCTATCATAAGAGAGCAAAGTGAGCAGCTGCAAGAGCAAGTAGCAGACATGGATGCTTTGAGCAGGAGCGTCCAGATAAAAGAAGATCTAATCAAGGTGAACTGTACATAAAATTCAAGAGGTGTCAAATGTTGCATTGACTTTCTATACTTGGGGTTCCTGTAGTTGACCCAATACTTAGGCCCTTTAATAGATACTGTCTCAACTAGATGTCTGTCATGTGTATCATCATGTTATATTATCATTCACCATTTATGAAGCTTGTTTCTTAAATGGAGTTGGGGGGTCAGTTGTGAGGATTCAAAAATCAGTTGCTAGCAATTTTAGCACACAGTTTCCCTGTATTCAGAGGTAGAATAAGTTAAAATTTATTTCAGATGTACCGTTCCCATCCTCTCTGATGTGTAAATATTATAAATGCCTGATCCTGTTGTCTTGGGGTCTAGGATCTGCAGATGCAATTGGTTGATCCAGAGGAGCTCCCTACAGTGGACCGCCTTACCCAAGAGGTCATAAGTCTAAAGGAGAAGCTGGCTGCATCAGGTGTGCCCGAGCAAGAACATGGCATAGGTCATTACCAGAAGGTATTCTAGTCTTCTTGCCACTGGGTATAATTGGGGGTTGTTTATCACCTGCATGTGTTCACTGCAATTAAATAAACCATTTACAATATAAATAAACCATGGACTGATATGTTATCAGTTAAACATTCATTTTAATTTGATCTTTGGGGTTTTTTTTCTTATGTAAGTATTAAATATGTGCTAGCAGACCTTAATATATGGTAAATGGACAAGGTTAAACCTGGCCTTCTTTCATTCTTAAATGGAAAGTTACTGCTGTACAATGACCTTTTTCCTGCATAGATTATGGACATTAGTGCATGTACATTCTAAGAACACTCTATTCCTATTTTGTACAATGAACTGACGTAGAGGCACTAGGTGTAGGACCTAAAAGTCCTAAACACTGTTGTGCTATCTCAGACTTTTTTGAAAGCTGTGTAACACACTCCATACATTTTAGAATACTTACAGCACTGATCCTTAAATGTCACAGGCACATTTATTATATTAACATTATTTATTGTGATCTGTGTGCCTGGTTTCAAACAAGAGTGAAGTGTGGGAGGTAGGGGGTGATGGTATTGGTACTGGCTTTGCCACACACCAGTAGTTAAAAATATACGAGCTGATACCTGTATGATGCAGCTAATGGGGTGATCCCAATTTTATTACATGGTGTTATGGTCGGTAGTTTACCGGCATTTTACCGGACTGGCCAGTAAAAATAATGGTTGATCCCAATGCCATTAAAGCGAAAAAAGATAAATATATAGGAAGCCTGGTATTTTTATCAAGAAAAGGTGGCAAACCTATTCATAATACTTCACACGAGATCAAAAGTTTCAGGAACACATACCCCCTCCTCAGTGATGGTAAACCAGTGAGACTGTACAGATTTATAGGAAAACAGACAGTGACACCTACTGGAGACAACCAGCAGTGCATATTTTAATGGGAAAAAGCCCTGAAATTACACGTTTTACTAAATTTAACATAAACTATAGTCCACAAAGTCCATCAAAGTTTTGAAGTGTATCTCCAGTTATAGTCGTTGTTCCTATAATAGTCTATTCAGTGAAGAATTTCAGTTAAAACCAAAAGGGTGTGTTGTCACTTAATATACTAAACATCATTTACTCAATAGTTGGAATACTTAAGGTAATTACATTTTGGATACTCGCAGACTAGATCTCGGAGATTGCAGAAATTCAAGCCCTGCATTATCTAATACTTGCTTTCTTCTGTTACCTATTGTAGTTGTCAAAGCTATTGGAGGGACTTGTTGCTGACAGAGGCAGGCTGAACTATGCATTACATGCAGAGAAGCAGCTTTACAGCAGCCTGGTACAGTTCCACTCTGACCCAGACAGGTGAGCAGTCACTATATCTATCTATATATATATATATATATATAATATTTATTTATTTACATGTAACATTTCACATTTATATCTGTATATCTGCTAAGATGTATATATTGAGAAAGACTGTTCATTGTGCAACAGGGTTTGCTGAGTATTCTGCAAACACAGGTTTGATTATACTGTGTAAACCATATATTTATTAATGCCTTTCAGTATTTATAGCCAGAACATTTTTATTTCAAAGCACTGAAACTGAATTGTGTAACATTCTTTCAAAGTTTAAAATATTTTAAATACATTACACTCATAATATATTCTCTTGATAAACAAGTGAAGAACAGTTGCCATTGCAAGTCATGTTCATTACATCCACCAGTGAATCAATCAATTAAAATAACTTCCAAATTATTTGCGAATGCACTTATGCAATGTAGCCCAAGTACCCCCTCTTTTGAGTTGCATGATAAAGATAATTTTCATTCTACTTCTTTCCAGTCATAGGATTCTAGCTGTTTGTACAAGTGTAATGAGCACTTTTTGTCTAGTATGATATATGTATGTTTATTGTTGTCTGAATCCTTTCTCTCTGCACGTGACATGCACTGGGGTATAAGGATTAAGATGTTTGTTAATGATCAGTGCTGCTGATTTGAACATAATAGTGTTTAACAGTACAATGCAATCGGGTTCATTTTGACACATGGGTCAGTTTGATGGAAAGACTTTGTAACGTTCCAGACAATTGGCAAAAGCAATTCTATATTTTATTGAAAAAATAATGAACATCCATTGATGAATGTTAAGAATGTGCTGTTGAATTTATATTAACAGTAAATTGCCTTTATCTGTACAATTCTATTAGCATAAAACGCACTTCAGCACTCCAGGAAGAACTGCAAACTGCACAGAAACTGACGTGCCAACTGGAAGATGCCCTAGAAAGGGCGACCGAGCGCCTTTCACAGCTGGATTCGGAGAGGGGGCTGACAGCCATCACCTTTGGAGGTGGGGAGTGGGGGAGTTTGAGCGTTCCTCACATGCACAGGCATGCCTTCTAATCTGAACTCTGGAGGGTAACCAAACACTGCCAAGTCCCATGGTGGGGCTACAGACGTTACTCTTCCAGGAGCACTGTCACTAACAGGACATGCTTGCTAATGTTTGTTATGGGATGTGAGAGGGTGGGAGTAGAATTTCCTCATAGTTGTAGAACTGAAGGAGAAGCATTAGACTTATGGTTGCCCTACATCTCTGCGTGTTCTTTGTATTCCATAGGTGAAATATTGTATCCGTACATTCCATCCACCTCCTTCTTTTTATTTATTTCCTATCATTCCCTCAACAGTAGGCCAAATAAAGTTATTTTACCTCCTCCTATTATTTATTGTCCTGATATTGTGTTTAACTGCATGAATCTGTGTGTGCGTGCGTGCCTTGGTGGATTTTATGGGTAAAGACATTTGTTTCCCCCATATACAGTAGTATATATTTATACAATATATAACAATATTTCCATAATTTCTTTGTGAGATCTGTTAAATCACAGTTGATTTAGCAGCATTTACAGAGGGCAAGTCGACATTCTCTAACATTAAAAAAAAAATCTGTTATTTTGATTTCGTTTTGTCCCACAATTCTCATACTTTGTGCAGTTATTTACCTATTATGTTTTGTTTTAGTCATACAATTGTTTCTTGGTATTTAAAGCATAGAGCCACCAACCTATTAATACTCCTACAGGTTTGAGTGTATTAATATAGGGAGTCTTCCATTTTAAGAAGTGATATTTCTTGCTGGCTCACATCAGAAGTTGCCAATATTGGTTTGCAACTTTATGGATTGCAGGTAAGAAGAGGAACTCCAGTAAATGCACTTATTAATCTCTGCAACAACAGGTTTTGCCTTTTTATATGTCACTTGGTGCTGAAAACTACAGCATCAGTCAGTTTTTCACCAGAGAGTTATTTTTGAAGATTGTATTTTATCTCACAGGCTTTAATGAAACCATATATATTGAGATGTACATGCAAGGCAAAAATCCCTCTGCTTTCTTAGAAAGGACAAGTACATTGAACTATAGAGTGCAAGCTGCTTTATAGCAAAAAGTATGTATAAATCCTGTGGGGAGGGGGGGGATTTTTCCATTTTTGGAGTAGTAGCCCATACCAACTCACCTGTGTGTGTATTCAGGTCTTCCAGTTTATAACCATATATTATGGATACTGGTTGGCTCAGCTGAGTTTAGGCCAATACATGGTGCATCAGCAAATGAGGAAGTAGCGAGGGACTGCGGTTTCCCTTCATTTCCTGCTCTTCCATTTATTCATGCACTTTGCATGTACAACTCTTGCATTCTATGTCTATTTCATCCATTGGCCACTTGGTCAAAAAGCATAGGAATTTGACCCTTGTATGGGCCACCTTAAAGGGATCCTGCCATGGGAAAAATTTTTTTTCAAAATGTGTCAGTTAATAGTGCTGTTCCAGAAGAATTCTGCATTGAAATCCATTTCTCAAAAGAGTAAACGGATGTTTTAATATTTCATTTTGAAATCTGACATGGGGCTAGACATATTGTCAATTTCCCAGCTGCCCCAAGTCATGTGACTTGTGCTCTGATAAACTTCAATCACTCTTTACTCTTGTACTGCAAGTTGGAGTGATATCACCCCCTCCCTTTCCCCCACCCAGCAGCCTAACAACAGAACAATGAGAAGATAACCAGAAAACAGCTCCCTAACACAAGATAACAGTTGCCTGGTAGATCTAAGAACAGCACTCAATAGTAAAACCCATGTCCCACTGCATACTATTCAGTTACATTGAGAAGGAAAAACAACAGCCTGCCAGAAAACAGTTTCCTCCTAAAGTGCTGGCACAAGTCACATGACCAGGGCAGCTGGGAAATTGACAAAATGGCTAGCCGCATGTCAGATTTCAAAACTGAATATAAAAAAAATCTGTTAGTTATTTGAGAAATGGACTGATGTGTTTTCCCATGACAGTTTCCCTTTAACTTCTCTGCAATAAAGTTACTCCTATTGTGATATTCCCTCCTCTATAGCTATGAGCAGAGCCACAGTCATGGCCCACATGATGGGATGTTGCAGGTAGGTATAGGATCTCTTATTCAGAAACCCAGTATCCACAAAGCACCAACTGACCGGAAAGCCATCTATCATTTCTCACTCTTTTTTTAATCCATTTTGGTAGTAAAAATATGCTTTTTTTTTTTTTTTTTCAAACTTCTATCTATTGTATTGAACTTTGCAGGTCTGACCTGGCGAAGTAAAGTCTAGGCCCAAGAGGTAACGATCAGTAAAATGGTCATCTTAGTTAATGAGTGTAGTAACGTCCCTCCGTCAGTCTATCTACTTCGCTAGTGAATTTTCGCCAGGGACACTGTTAGTAAATCGACGAAGTTGCAAAATAACGTCACGCTGGCGTATAAGTGCTATCGTTAGACCCTTCGCGCTTTAGTGAATTTGCCCCAATGACTCTCAATGTATATTGATTGATTTATTAAGCTTTTGGATATAAAACTGCAAACATACTACCCTAGAAATAAAACATATGTTGACTAAGTCAGAAGATTTGGTTATTTTCCATCAAACTGGCCATCCATTGCTTTTAGCATAGCGACCACATATGATACATTTGTAAAACCGTTACAGGTCATATAAGATGGGATTGCTCAAAAAATGGAAATCCTGTCTTATAAGCCATATTGATTCTTTTAATAACTATCCTGAATTAGGAGACCACACTATTTCTATTGTTATTTTATTGTGGCAAAACCGTTGGATCAACCAAGTGTCCCACCCACATTTGAACATTATTGCTAAATGCCAATTTTGGATAGGAAATTGACATGGAGAAACTGAAGACAAAGTTCTCTGAGTTGATCTCTTTTAAAGTGGGCACTTATATTCAGGTTTAGTGTAATTGCATGCAATACAATTAATTGCATGAGCCAGGCTTTCCTGTAGAAGTCGGGTGCAAGTTTAGTAGCTGCCAGTGAATAGCCACGAACCTGCATTTTTTGTGAATTTGTGCACAGCTGCACTTTCTATAGCTGTGCGTTAACACAATTTGTACTGGCAAGCCATTGTACGCTACAGGGTATTTAGATTCTAAGAAAAGCTTTATTTTTCCTAAATATGTATCGATTCATACTGTATGTGCATGACAAATAGTCAGCTACTTCAGTTCCATTAAAGACTATTCTAGATGTTTGTGCCTTTTTATGTGTAAAGCTTTATCAATAATTCCCCTGCCGGTACTAAGTAACTCAAAGTTGACATTTAGGGGCAGATTTATTAGGTTCAATTTGTGTTTTCCACTAGAAATTTAATTTGAGTTTTTGAGGTTATTTTTGAGTCAAAAATCTATTTTTATTATACCCTGACCCTCGAAATAGCTTGAATCCTAAAATACCGCATCTAAAACCTGTCGCGTTCGTGGCGGAGGTCCCTTGATCTCTTTGAAGATGTTTATAGGCGAGGGTTTTGCCCAAAAACTCATTCAATTCAAGTGATTCGAGTTTTTCTTTGCTGAAAGCTCGATCAGTTAGAGTTTTCGGGTTGTTAACATTCGAGTTGTGAATTCAAGGTTTAAAAAAACTCACAATGCTCTTAACATTCAGCCTCTGATAAATAACCCCCTTAATCACACAGCTACAGATAAGCAGCTCAGCATCAACACACCCAAAAATAACTGCTGATTTGTAGGGCTTTATAACACTACAGTATGTTAAAAAAAAAAAGAGATGTTTAAAATTGTACATAGTTCACAAAACTCGGGGAGTCCCTGAATCCTATCGACGTGAATAGCGTGAGTAGCACGTGAGCTAGAGGGGAGACAATGGCTAGCACTGAACAGCAGCATTATATGTTGAGAGAATAGAACAACCACTCCCTCTTTCCCAAGGAGATCAGTAAATCAGGTTCTTCAAAGAATACAAGAAAGGCAATGAAAATCAAATCTTGAATTTTAGCATAGGTACACATCTGCATTTCAATTGGTGTTTATTATTTAGCAGTTGAAATCGGTATAAAAGGGAGAGAACTGAGTCAGCGCAGAAGAATGGGCATGGGATGGAATAATAATGAGCTTGTCTGAGAGAATTCATGATAAGTCAAACTGCTCACCCCGGTGTGATATTTGCTCAGGAAAAACAGGAACGTGTTGTATCAAGGATGCATAGCATGTAGGGCTACCAACATATAGTCTAAAATGGAATTCTGAAAAACAGAGGTCGTCTCTACCTTTATACAAACATATTGTATCATAAAAAGGAGCTACAATACCGCCTATAATATCTGCACAAGGGATGAGAAACACTCTGTATAGAATTGTAGTACTATATAGTGGTGGCAGATAAAGTTTCATGTACTTTGTGCTTAAAATTATATAAACCAGGCATGTCCGTTCTTCAAGGCTCCAGGTGTTGATGACTTAAGAAGCAACATATCCCCTTCCAAAACATACAGAAATAGGACTTGTGGGAAAATACTATTTGCTTGTTGTTTTTATATTTAGAAATGGCTATGTTTTCTGTTGTTCATTGCACTAACCAGGGCAAAGACTGAACGTAATCAATCACATTCCAACTTCTTGGTCTGTATCAGGTTGTTAAAAAAATTACCAGTCTTCTGAGAATCTGTTGTATAATGAGCTACTCCTTGTCTGAAAGCCAATGAAAGCCTGCCACAGCGGAAAGGGAGGGGGTTGTTTATGCAGAGGACTGGTAATTTGTCATAACCACCTCATAAAAATAAGAAAGTTGTAATGTAATGTAAACTTTGTCCGTTTTAGTGAAAAAAAGAGAAAAGAACATAGCTATGTCTGAATATAAACAATAGGCAAAAACATGTTCAGCCCAAACTGAACTATTTTTCAAAAATAAGGATATAATGTCCCTTGAGCAAGCAACCCTGCAGGCCTTTTGTTTGGACTTTCCTGTGTAAAAGTCAGTCTAACAAAAAACAACACTCAGGATTCATGCTAAGAAAATGAATGTTATATCTTCTTTAGGTCTGAAAGAGGATAATGAAGTGGATGAGGATTCCAGCTCACAGTTCAGTGATAGTATTGAGGATGAAATCGATGATCAGAGTTCTGCACAGGGGACTGTACCACGTGTAAGTCCAATTCTCTTCTAACTATAACAATTCTTGTGTAATACATTATTATAATGAGGGGTCACCAACAGAATATTATGCAGTATCTCCCTCTCCAATTCTTTAGGCTTAAATAACATTTAAGTAATGGACTTTATTATAGAAAGGGAGCCAAATAAAATTTGTTATTGCTAATTAATAAAAAATAGGACTGATTCCCCAAATAATTAATGTCCAGTGTTGAAAACATTCTCCAGTCCTTTTCTCTCTTGAACCACTGCCCTATGGACAGGCAAGCTGGACTGAGACATCCTATTAAATCAGGGCATACGCTATTTCTATATTTCTGTGTAGGTAACTGTAAGTGCTATAGAATCAGTCCCACATGTTACAGCTGAGGACAAGGACCTGCAAAATGAGCTTCTCAGTGTAAGAAGTAAACTCCAAAACATGAAGGAAGTAAAGGCAAAAACGGAAGAAGAGCTTAAAGTTCTGAAGTCCAGACTGGAAGAGGCAGGAATATCTGATGCAGCAGATATCAGGTAGCTTCTCATACGTTTCATCAAACACATGCACCTATTATGTGATAAAAGTAACAGTAGCAAAAAAAAAATTAAAAGCATTTTAAAGTAAATAAAATATAATTGCATTGGTTAAAGTTATGTGCTTGCTTTAGAAAGACTACTATAATTTATATAAACAAGCTAGTGGGGCAGCCTTTTCAGCTAAATAAAGGAGAAATGGTACAGGTTTCTTAACAGATAATGAATATACTCTTTAATAGAATACAGTGGTATTCTGCAGAGTGCACCTGTTGTATGCTGTGTAACCTAAGGTTGATTGACTGCCCTCATGGCTACACAGCACCTTGTTTATATAAAATATCATAGGCTTTCTGAAGCAAACACATGTGGTTTACCAGTGCAGGGAACAGTACAATTTTTTTGTAGTTACTGTTTCTTTAAGAATACTTCATGGGTGCATAAACAATGAATGTCTTCCTTTGCAAGCCATTATATTGTGTTGTATGGGTGGTATTTACCTAGAGTTGGTTTCATTTAATAAGATTAATAGTATTAAAGGGGTTTTTCACCTTCCAAACACTTTTTTTCTGTTCAGTTGTTTTCAAAGACTTTTTTCAATTACTTTCCATTATTTATCTTTTACTGTTTTTCCAAAATCTAAGTTTAAAGTTGAATGTTGGTGACTGGTGTTTGAGTCTGGCAGATCAGTAATTCAGGCGCAGACTCTAAACTGTTACAATTTTGCAACATTTAATTGATACATTTCACAGCAACATCTCTGGAGTATTAGCAACTATTGTATTAATTCTAACAGCTGCTTGTAATGAAACCCAGAGATTCTGCTCAGCAGGGACAAAGATAAGAAATGTATCCATTAAATGTATCAGTTTAGAACAGTTGGGGGGGTCAATATTAGAAAAAAGGTTACAAATAGAAAATATACAGTAATTGGAAAAAGTAGTTCTTTCTGGTGATATATCTGAAAACAACTAGTTGTTTGAAGGTGAACAACCCCTTTAATATAGGAATCTATTTCTTCACTGTACATTTATTTTCACCCCATTATTTCAGAAAAGTGCTACAGATTTTGTGCCAAACAAGGAATGAATGGAATGTGGAGATGGAAAGTGAAAAGTTAGGACAATGGGAGGATGAAAAGATGGAGGAAGGGGGCTCACCGGAAGAAGAGGGCCTAATGGTGGAGCTAAGAAAGCTACAAGGAAAGATGAGGCAGGCAGAGACTGTGATAAAGTACTTGAAGAAGCAGTTGGCACTGAACTCAAAGGATGGAATGGAGACATTTAACCCAGACCTCATTGTCAGTATGGCAGTGGAAATTGAACGGCTGAAGATGGAGAAGGCCTCAGCCACTATGAAACGTTCTGCAGTGGTAACTGAGCAGCCCAAGGAGGAAACTTCAAAGAGGCATTGCAACTGGCAGTCGTCAGGGGATATTGGAGAATCTGAAAAAATTGGCACAAAACAGAAAGCACATGTTTCACAAGAGGTACATATTTGTCTATTGGCTAGCTAGTGTAAATGAGACATTACATACGCTTATTAATGGGGCCAGCCATTCAATGCTGAAAAAGGAGAACTGGAACATGTTTAAATAGCAGATAATAAATAAGCTATGTAGAGTACAAAGAGATTATGTAGGATGTTTCTGTTATCTACTATGTAACCTGTGCCTTTTTTCCTTTTTTTAAGACTAAATGGCTGCCCCCATGGCTACACAGCAGCTTTTTTAGATAAACTATAGTAGTCTTTCTGAAAATAAAATATGGCAGTTTTACCCATGCAAAGAAGCAGTAAATTATATGTTAATTACTTTAAAACACTTAAATTTTTTGGTGCTACCGTTCCTTTAACAACAGAGTTTCAGATGTTTTCTTGTATGTATGTATAACTTTATTAGAAAAGCTCTGTTAAGGAGCTGCAGTGCTGTACAGTGCATAAAAGTACAATATATTATATATATATATATATATAAGTATACATGGGGGAGACAAATCACATAATAAATATATACAGAAATCATATTAGGGCAAAGAGCTGAAGTGCTATGTTGTAAGAAACATAGGGGCAGATTCACTAAAGGGTGAAGTGACTAATGGTAGCGAAAATTGATGTCATTTCGTTACTTCACCAATTTACTAAAGAGCGCAGATGCCCTTTCACTAGCGACGGATATGTACACTAGTGTTGCTTCGCACTCTAATGCCAGGCAAATTTTTGCCCTGGACTCAACTTCACACTTTAGTGAATTAGCATTGTCTGATCAAATTTTTGCCTGCCGAAGTGTTGCAATGGCTTCGAAGTTGTCGAATTTTCACTCTTTAGTGAATTCGCCCCACAGTGTGAAGGAGGTTCCTGCTCCGTAGCGCTTACAGTCTAAATCTTAAAGAGGTATGGGATCTCACACGCTGATGATGGGCTTGAGAGCTCCCATTTATACTTCTCAGCTGTTATATAGTGGCAAAAACATTAACTGTTAATATATGATATCTACTCCTTACCTTATTTTTATATAAAGTTATATATTTTACTTCCCAATGTGTTTTAAAGGAACTGGACAGTGACTGGCAGGATACAGGAGCCAATCTGGAGGACCAGACCATGCAGCTGCGTTCTGAACTTGCACAAAGTATGCGTCAAAACCAGGAGCTACAGGATAAACTAGTGATGACAGAAGCCACTGTGCATGAACAGACTGATCAGCTGAAGCAATACAGAGGCCTACTCAGTAAGTACACACAGTAATAGACACAGAACGATTACAATGCAAAATCCAAAGTTGCTGAAGCACGCAGATCCGTTTCAGTGAATACAAAAGTGATTTTATTGACTCATGGTAGACCTAAAACATGGCAATGTTTCGGGCCACTCTGGGCCCTTTATCAAGCCTAAAGATTACACACTGAGTGCTGATTTAAATAGCTTAACAATGGGGGTGGGGCGTATCGACAAGTGAAAGTCAATTAGTAACAACCAATAGTGATGTTGTAAAACATGTCCATATTAGCATATTATGTAACCGAGTGTCTTTAAAGTCCAAGTGTTTGTCCATGGAACATGTAAAAAAACAATGTGCAAATACATATATCTTGAAGGAATACATTATTAGTTGTGTTAGTGATAAAACAATCTGACAATCTGAAACTCAAACATGGTACCTCTACTGCATAAAATACCTGTTCTCTCCCTCCGAAGTGTTTCGGGTTATGCATATCATCGTGGTACTTGTATTCATATGGTATTTTTCAATGAGTACATTCTGTGTATGGAGTGATACAACCATGATGCTTACTTTGTAACATCAAATATAGTTTTTTAAGAGGATGTTTACAGTTTTATTTAAGGACGTAGCCAAACTTTCCCTTCTGTCTTCCCCCACCAGGAAACCAGGGCAGTCATGCAACAAATGGAAGTGCTAGAGAGTAAGCATTGCAGCCTGTGGCACATGCCAGTTACAGATTTTGCTGATAAGGAATAGGTGAAATGGCCTCTTCTGTGGCTTACATGCAAGATTCAAGGACAGAGTAAACTGGCCAAGAAAATCAATCCTTCCTAAAATTTCTTGATTTAGGATTAGAAGTAGTAGTGTTCCCTGTGCATTTACTAACAAAAACATGTGGTCCTCTAGGGGTGTAGTGGCAATGCCAACACCCCCCCCATTATTATTTTTTCTTTAAATGTTTACTGTAACTTAAAGGGATGCAGAAGCATAAAAGAGAAGGAGGGAGAGGGAGTCAAAAACAAGCAGATATATTTACAGGAATTTGGAATATTGATAACACGGTGCATTGATATATGTTAGTGGTTAGACATATTCAAAAAAAGACATCTTTCTACCCAAAGTTCATAAAGATGGTATCCACAGTGTGTTCTTTCTCCTTTAAGATGAACCATTGGTAGAACAAGATAGCAAACAAGTGCAAGTTGACTTCCAGGATCTGGGCTATGAGACATGTGGAAGAAGTGAGAATGAGGTTGATCGGGAAGAAAGCACCAGCCCAGGTATGTTTTTTTCCCAACTGATATACAACGTCCCGAGTGAGACAGAGGTAAACAGAAACCACTAGTTATAATGCTGTTTAATCATTTTAATATATTTTCCCAACAGCAAGAGGTGTATTCTGCTGCATTTATGTATTGTGTTATTTCCATCAACTTTATAATTGTTAAGAGAAAGTAATTATAAATGGCATTTGTACCATTTATGAGACATTGGCTGACTTCTGAGTAGTGATTAAAACCTGACGAAAGTTTTTCAGCTTGTGCCAAAAATGCTGGAAATGTAGCAAGGCACAGTGACACTCACTTGAGTACAGATTCATTATTCTTCTTGCAACTCACCCCTACGTGTAGCCTAAATGCTCAGCCAGCACAACCTGCTTATGGGCTTGCAGGTCATCTTGATATAGTTACTTGGCAACACTGCATGTGGACAGTGGACATATATCCTGTATATTGTGTACAAAAATGTCTATAATGTTCTTACCTTTACAATATTGTCCTCATGCCGACAGAATATGAAGAGCATGAAGATATGTGTAGTGAGAACAGCCTTATGGAAGAGCTGAGTTCAGCATATAAAGGCTGGTCACCCTTAGTAACTAGCTCACCTTTGAAAAACAATGGATGTGTGCAAAATGACTGGACATTAGATTGGGAGAAGTCAGAGGATGTCACAGTCCTTCAGCAACATGTCAAGAACCTGAAAGTACAGTTACAGAAGGCGCAGAAGATGATCAGTAACCTACAAAGCCGAGCCCGCTCTTTCTCTGCTTCTAGTGACTATGCTAACCACCATCGGTTGAAGCACAGTGTCTCTTTCCATGGCTCCACGTCACACAGCATCACAGATGAGGATGAAGGCTGGCAGTCAGATACAGTTGGTGTTAACGCCACCAAAGACTTAGAACAGCTTGTCCAAAGGGTGTCTATGCTGGAAGCTCAGCTCCATCAATCACAAAGAGATGTTAGGGCTCAAGATCAGATGAAATCTGCAACGTGGCCTGGGTACGTTATTTCACAAAAATAAATTACAATGTGATTTTAAAAAGATTAACTTTTTGTAACATTTTTACTTCATGAACAGAGTTCTAGAACATTGTTTTGTCTATTGTTTTGGTTAAATCGTAATTAGTTACACCTATGTCCTACTTTACAGGAAATATGATTCCCTAATTCAGGCTCAGGCTAGAGAGTTGTCACTCCTACGGCAGAAACTGCGAGAAGGCAGAAGTGTCTGCCATATTCTCACTCAACATCTAGGGGACACCATTAAATCCTTTGAGGAGCTTCTTCGTGCCAACGATATAGACTATTACATGGGACAGGGCTTCCGTGAACAGTTGACTCAAGGGAACCAGCTAGCAGAAAGGCTGAACAAAAAACTTAACAGCAGTAAGCCCTTTTTATATTTAGAGGAATTAATAGCAGTAATGGATTTTCTCTCCATAATGAACAGAGGATGCCACTTGTTTTGTCACATGATTTGTTCGCATTTTTAGTGTGAATTGTTTAGTTTGCTCCTTCTTAACTATAGAATATACTCTATTAGTATATACGTGGAGCCTGGACCCTATCAGATCTGTCCTATTTTCCCCATATTTGCTAATTTGATTTCTAATTACAGATTCCTTCCCTCTCTAAATTTCATTAAAAGTTGATTCCGCACATTCCTCGTTTTTGTAATAAAAGACACTGTTTGCCCATGTGAAGTAGCTCCTATAACAACCAATAAGGTGTTTGCTTTTAAACAGGTGGCCTGTAAATACTGCCTGCTGATTGGTTGCTCTAGGTTAATGTACCTGGGCAAACTTAGTGCCTTTTATTACATCACCCTCAGTGTGTACATTTCAGCTGGTGAGAACTTGTATATTCTCTTTCCAATTTTTTCAGAAGAACGTTCAGATGTGGATGATAAATCTAGACATGAGCTGCTGGCCATCAGGTAATTCTCCCTATTGACTTTATGATGCATTCTGGGCCCCCAAAGTGACTACATGGGCCATACTAACTGGGCCAGCCCTGTATGCACATTGACATTCAGCCACATTCAGTGCATATTCACTGTGTTGAACATTCATTAGATGACTTACAGTTTCTTTTTATGGCAGACTTAGCAAAGAGCTTCAACAGAAGGACAAAATCATAGAGTCTCTCCAGTCTAAACTTGAAGGCCGTTCCATGACTCCATCCAGCAGCCATGCTATCTCTGAGTCAGATCAGTCTGACAGGACCTCTTTTGTGTCTGATGACCAGCTTTCCAATAACGATGACTTAGATGTCTGCTCAGAGGTAGCCACAGCCAGTGACTATACCAGAAGCACCCATGTTGCAGGTAATATCCCATATACATTTAGACTACACAGTTCAGGGAAGCTGTTAAGTGTGTTTGAGGAATTGAACTAAGGATGTAGCCTTCATATGTATAAATACAAACACACACTGATGTGCTCAGATTATGCATTAAACCTTGTATGAAACACTTGAACTCAACCATGGTCATCCTTCATGTACCATCTGCTTTCCATAGATGCCATTCATATTGATAATGTGGCTTCTCACCCTGCCAAACCATCACTTTCCACTTCTCATGAAGTTCAGCAACAGCACAAGCTCCATGCTAATTCAGCACAGGCTCATTCTACAGAAACTCTGCAAGGTAGGGGGATCAACTGTTTATTACCATACCTGGGGTGTGTCATTTTCCTCTTGCAAAGAGAATAGTGCAGGTTCTTCTCTTTATGTAAAAGAGTTTTGGGATGTGAGAGAAATGTTTGCACCAACATTTATCCACATGAATCCAATTCAGTTTGTTTATTTTCTTTTTTCATAGTCAATATTTCCAGTCTTGCTCTTTCTTTCACCTCCAGGGCATTTTAACCTTCCACCTATCTCAGTTAATGTGCTGAGTGCTGCTCTCCCACCCAATCCACCTTTCCCACCTTTTGGTGCTCTTCCTCCCATGATCAGTGGCCCACCAGTCTTTTCTCTGGCAGAAGTACAGCAAGAACTCCACACACTACAAAAGCAGCTGGCAGAAAGTGAGAGCCCTATTCTCTCCATGTTCTTGTCACATGTCTTTTGCATGGCTAGAGGTTCACCAAGTATCAACACATTTCATACAGGTTTCCCAAAAACATTTCTTGTTGAGTGCATAGCAAGTCTAGAAACATCTCTACTACTCAATTCTGTGTTTGTGCCATCTTGAATCTTTGTTTTCCATAATTATATAAGGCCTCATTTAGGGCAATGGTCCACATGGTGATTAATCGCCTGCAACAAATCTGCTCTTCTGTGGTCGACTAATCTCCGCCACATGCTTTCCCTCTGCGGATAAAGTGAATCACTGATGGTAAAAGTAGTGTGTTGCTTCGATCTTCCAAAGTCACCTCAAGAGGAAACTTCAGCCATCTTTGGAAGACCGAAGCGACACAGCAATTCATTTTATCGCTGGTGGGAAGCCGTTGTTGAAACCCATATGCCTCAAGGGGAAACTTCAGGTGACTTCAGAAGACTCAAGCGACACATGGGTTTTCCCACCAGCGACTGACTTTATCGTTGGTGGGAAAGCATTTGGAGGAGATTTGTCACCCACAGAAGAGGAGGTAATTAATCTCCATGTGGACCATTGCCCTTACTAAAGAAGTGAGAAAAAGCTAAATTTGTCATATTTTAAATTCAATATTCCTACCCAACATTCATGTGCAACTGCACTTGCCACAAACAAAACTTTGTGCCAAGTACTGGAGGTGCAAATACTAGCAATGGCCAGTAAATTGCCATATATGGACTCAAGTTGCAACTGCGCAGAAAAGGGTGACACATGAATAGTTCATGGACTCCCTTGCACCAGTACTGTGCTTATGTCTCCTGTAGGAAAGGTAGTACAACTGGCAAATTGGTGAGAAATACTATTATACATGTAGGATCTCACAGCTCTCCCCTGTTTTAATGCCTAGCCTTAATTCTAGCAATAGTAAATGAGCACTTGGTCAACAACACTGACTGGGCTACACCTGATCGGCAAAAAACTGATTCTGCTCAACTATGTACAACTGTATAAGTTGCAAAATCACTTCATCAGGCCAATTAAATAGAGATTACATGTACTGCCAGCTTTAGCCAGTTCTCCCACAGCCTTTACTGATTTCATCTTCTCACCAAAGGGACATCTCTGGCACCCTAAGGTGTTTAGAAGTTTGGGAAACCTGCATGATGTTTACAGTAAATAGCATGGTGTGTTGCCAATGTCTGTCTGCTGCTTTGTGTCAGTTAACTCCCTAACCTTGTACATATTAAGGTGTGTTCTTAACATGCTGTTGGCTTGTTGTTTTTTTGTACAGTTGTGCTCATCAATTTACATACCCTGGCAGAATTTATGATTTCTTAACCATTTTTCAGAGAATATGAATGATAGCACAAACTTTTCTTTCACTCATGGTTAGATGTTGGCTGAAGCCATTTATTGTCAAACAACTGTGTTTACTCTTTTTAAATCATAATCAC
>CM044437.1:114563957-114588377 GCA_024363595.1 Xenopus borealis
AATTAGGGGTTCTGTTGAAACCAAACCACGGTCAGATAGACCAACTAAAATTTCAGCCACAACTGCCAGAAAAAGTGTTCAGGATGCAAGGAAAAACCCACAGATAACTTCAGGTTATTTATGGGAACTGGGGGCTTTTTGCCAGGAAGAATGAGCAGCTTTACTGTCTGAGAAGATAAAGAGCCTCATCCACAACTACCACAAAAGACTTCAATCTATCATTGATGTTAAAGGGAGGAATACACAGTATCATGAACTGGGGTATGTAAACTTTTGATCAGGGTCATTTGGGTAGTTTGTGTAGTGATTATGATTTAAGAGTAAACACAGTTGTTTGACAATAAATGGCTTCAGGCAGCCAACCACTAACCATGAGTGAAAGAAAAGTTTTTGTGTTCTTATTCATATTCTCTGAAAAATGGTTAAGAAATCATAAATTCTGCCAGTATATGTAAACTTATCAGCACAACTGTATATGGGCTGCTTATTTACTTGTTCTTTCTTATAGTATATTACAGCAATAACATGGCATATTGTTTAATTTGCGAGCTTGTGTGTCTTTTGCCTTGACAATTATTTCCATGCTTCTTAAAGCACATAAAATCAGAAGAAGAAATTCATGTGTTAGATACAAGTGACCAGCATATGGATAATAAAGATCCGATAAAAAGCAATGATAGAAAGAGGGAATCCAACTTTGTTAAGTACAGTATCAGTTTTTTGGTAATGCATCATGAGTGTTATTTTAATGTCATCACAGACACACATTACTGCTAAATTCCCAAATAATATTTTAAAACAGAATTTATCCCATAACCACTTTAGTAACCATTTCTCAAAAGTGCTGTAGGTAATGATGTGGCTGCACAACTGCAAAATAAACCGATTAAAGCAGAAATCATTTTTAATGATAGTTTTCAGCCTGGAAAATTTCCTTCTAATTACTACTGACACTAATAATTCCTGAGCTCATTTGGTGTAAAGAGTAATTTTTCTGCATAGACAATGCAAGGTTATTTTTCTTTTGGGTTGTAATGAAATCACTTGTGGTTTTTTCATTTTTAAGAATGGGAAATGAGAACATTACTTAGGGCTATTCACTATTAAGAGTGGCCATGCAAGGTAAGAGTTAACAGTGCTGTGTATAACTCGGTGATGAGTTGCATATTGGAACGGATTATTTGAATATATGCCATTAATATACTATGCAGTATCACTCAAAATACACACACAAATTATTTCGAGTAATAAAAAGCAGTATTTCACCTTCAGTTCATTTGGTTTCAGATTGTTCACCAGCAATAAAGACTTTTTCCAATTACTTTCTATTTTCTAAGTGTGGCCGATTGTCTAATATTGAAGTATAAACTGTCATTTTTCACCTTCTAAAGCAGCTCTGGGAAGGGTAAGGGGTTGCCAACTCTGTAAACTGTTCTAAATTGATACATTTAGTTGATACATTTCTTATCTACAGAGCAGAATCTCTGGGTTGCATTACAGGCAGCTGTTAGAACTGATACAATAGTTGCTAATACTCAAGAGATGCTGCTGAGAAATGGATCAACTAAATGTTGCAAAAGGTTAACAGTTCAGAATCTCCATCTGAATTACTAAACTGCTGGACTCAACTCTAAATTTAGGGTTTGGGAAAAATGGTAAAAAATTAAAAATGGAAAGCAATTGAAAAGAAAATCTTTATTTTTGGGGAATGATCTGAAAAAATTTAACTGAAAAAAGCACTTGGAAGATGAACAAAAATTTGAAAAGCCATAATTTACTTAATCTATGTTTTGCCCCACAGGCATGCCTATGGCATCATCCTCTATCAAACCAGCCCATGCTGCTACTAGTTTTTTTGAAACAACCACCTCCTCCATGTTTCCATCTTATATTGCCCAACCTTTGCTTGACCTGCCCAGTACAGCGGCCCCACAGAATGCCCCAGATTTCAGGACAGCAGAGCCAGTATTCTCAAACAGCAGTGGTTTGTGGGACATGCAACATTTGGTCAGACCTGTCAATGGAAATGTCCATGGAGATGCTTCCTCTGGATCTTCTGGGTACCAGTCTGCTATCAAACTCACAGGTAATGGCACCTAATTGTTTTCCTTCTCAGACCTAATGTACATTCTTGTACATCTTCATTAAAATGTGCAGTAGATCTGTTGTTTCTTAAAGGAGACATATAGGATAAGTGACCCCCTTTCCTAATCTTGTTGGCAATAATTATTTAGTGTTCCTCTAACTTGCATCAGGAGGGACTAAAGCCCCATGTTAACTTGATTTACAATGTTGTTATTATATTTTTACTAGAATTGGGTTTCTGTGCTGCCTTCTTTGGCCAGAAATCCTGCAAGCTATATCTAACTTTCACCAAATTTAGGAATCCGTTCAGAATTTGGCAGGATCCAAGCCTTTTTCAACAGGACTCTGATTCAGCTGTGCGTAGATGAACCAAATTCCAAAAATTGTGTGACATGCATATAACTTGACATATACCTCAAATTTCTGGGCTTAGGTTGCTGGGTACTTAGTGCACACATGTACTTTGTACTGAATCAACAGGAGATTGTGAGCCATGGCTATGACACTGGTTGGAAGTGATGAGCAGGTCAGCTCTCAGCCTAATTTGCCATCACACGGCTGCTCCTGTGTCCTCTCTTTGCTGTGCCAAGCCCCCAAGTGACAGGACTGTGCTGGTTTATACACTAACACTTACCCCGCCTGCTCGGATAACATCCGAGAAGGGGTGGCTTAGGAATGGGTACATTGGTGCAATGGCCTGTGTTGGGTGCAGATTGGCTCACAATAGGTTAAAGTTGAGTGTAGGTCAAATATTTTATGACCCAAACACCAGTACTGGGTAGATTAGTAATCATTATTAGTTGTGTGGGTCTCTGTGTTATTTGACATGGGACTATCTGTTGCATGTGGCTACTACTGTATGCAGCCAAATGCCATTAGAGAAAGACAAGTTTATTTAGGGCTTTAATTTCAATCATTACAAAGCTAGCAACATTTTGAGTAGATGATATTAAGATAGCAAATGATTAAAGAAATTGTTCAGTGTAAAAATAAAAACTGGGTAAATAGAAAGGCTGTACAAAATAAAAAAAATGGAGAGACTGGATGTCTAACATAATAGCCAGAACATTACTTTCTGCTTTGCAGCTCTGTTGGTTTTACCAGGCAGTTACCAATCAGTGACTTGAGGTGGAGCACATGGGTCATAACTGTTTGTTTTTGAATCTGAGCTGAATGCTAAGGATCAATTGCAAACTCACTGAACAGTTATGTCCCATGTGGGCCCCCCTTAAAGTCGCTGACTAAGACAGTTGAAAAGCAGGAAGTTGTGTTCTGTACGACATCTGCTCACTCCAGCTTTATAGATTATAAACTATATTACAAACATTTTTTATTTTGCACAGCCTATCTATTTACCCAGTTTTTATTTTTACACCAAACCAAACCTTTAAAGGTTACAGTACGTTTAAATGGCTAATATTCCGTATTTCTTCATCTTCTTTTTGTGATAATAGGCTCAGATCTTTTGGAGGAACATCTTGCTGAGATCCGAAACCTCCGCAAACGTCTGGAGGAATCCATCCATATGAATGACCGTCTGAGGGCACAGCTAGAGGACAAGCTCACAGCTGCTACAAAAGCGAGTGGTAAGAGACAAATAAATTGAGATGGCAGCATTTATGTCTCTGCTTCAGAAACATTTCATGAATAAAAACTGACCTGCATCCAGACATAGCAATGTTTTTTCTGTGTTTTCAGGTGCCCCGACTAATATTTACATCCAAGGTTTGGAGTCACTGCCTCAGCTATCCAATGAGAACAGAGCACTCAGAGAAGAGAACCTCAGTTTGCAAGTCCACATGAATCAGATCTCCAGAGGTAAGGGACTTCCTGCTTGGACAGGCTACTGGCAATATGCTTTGATTAAAAAAGTAAAAACAATAGTAGCAGCCACAGTTATGCAGAGACAGTGTATTGGCTGTATACCCTAACTGTAGGTTCAACAACATATATTCTGAATCGGAGCATTATATTGAAATGCTGTCATTATAGCACATATGGTTTAATGTCAGTCTCGTTAGTAGGTGTGCATATGTGATGTAATGATTGGATGATTGTGCCGGTATAAAGTAGAACCTTGGCATTGCTGGCTAACTGTAAACTTTGTTATCTTCCTGAGAGACTTGTTATTTCATATCCTTATCCCTCTCACTCTGTCCTTGGCTGACTACTTTAAAGAGCTGGAGAATTTGCAGGAATTGTTAAGCTCTTCAAGGGCACAGCTGAAGAACGCTGAAACTGATCTGGAGCAGAAGACACAGGAAAGCAAAAAGCTTCAAGAGGAACTGGATCAGAAGCAACAGGAGATTATCCATCTTCAGAAGGAGCGACAATCAAATCAAGAGAAGTGTAACAGGTAATAAAACATAGTGTTAGTCTACCAAATGGCCCATGCTAGAATACTATATATTATACATTTTATATGTACAAAACTAAATAAAAAACGCTAAGTGAGCAAACAAGTGAAAAAAACTTACTCAAACTGCACTTTTCTAATCAAACACAGTATCAGTTGTGATATGTTTTCCTATTTGTTTCTATATAAAGATTACAGCACCAAGCTACTTTACTGGAGCAGCAATTGAATGAAAACTGTCAACTGGTCAACAGCTTGCAATCTGAGCTGCAGGTGTATGAGAGGCTGTATGGTTCTTCCAAGCTAGTACTGTCAGGTATGTGCTGTTATATCCTGTTATGATACTGAGGAATGTGCATCTTGCCAACAGATAATACCAGAAGGAACCGTTGTATGTAGCCCGGGTCATCATTTCTTATAAGTACTGGATTTTGTTCCTTTGTGTGTCTTTTGGGGTACAGCTTTCAGTGGTGAAACATATCACAGCCTCCCAGGCAACTATGACTTTAGCCAGCTTCTCTCAGAAGTACGGAGTCTCAGGTCCCAGATGGAGAAGAGCATTCAAATCAACACCTCTATACGGCATCACTTAGAGAAACAGCTACAGGGAAGCTTTGGGGCAATGGAGATGCGGCCATCTTCCATCAATATCTTCCCTCTTTGTGAGCACAATGCCAAGAAGCAGCTTTTCCAAGGTAGAACTTCTAGAACTGACATAGTGCTACATGTTTTACATAGAGAACCATATTATGAGACATCAAATTGTTAAAAGTACCTACAACAGCCAGGACTATATTTATAGATGTACTATGTGTATTATATTTACACATCATTTGGGTTTGGCATGGGGTCTTGGATTTGTAACGCAAACACAAAAAATGTCAAATCTATTTTTAATCTACACTGTAGATATATAACCCCAGGGTAAATGAAAACATAGGTACAGTCCTTTCTTCTGTTAGACGAGTGAGGGTGATGAGAGCTGTATTTCAACAACAACAGGAGAGCCAAACATTGACTAACCCATGTATATGTCATGTATTTGCTGTGTTGTCACTAAATAACAGATGACTGAATGGTTGCTTGGGTTTGTAGATCCGATCCCTTCTCCTCCTGTGCGAGATGTTGGCATGCACTCCCCGTCTACCTTCTTCCCTTCAAGTTCTTTCCTTAATGCTTCCCATACTACACCAGTCCCAGATCTCTCCCTTCTCAACAAGACACAAGGTAAATGCATTATAGTCTTCTAAGCAAGGAGTTCAGGCTGAACCAGAAGGGAAATGGGATCGGTAGTGAATATTGGCTGATTTGGGGAAGCCATACTCAGGGGACTTCAGCTGCTGCCCGATTTCTGTTTTCACAGAAGTTCTCACCTTTGTGCATGTTTGTTTTATTGCAAAAGTTTCCCTGACTAATCATAAAGATTGTGTGGGGGCTGCATGTATATAGCTGAATGAGGAGTGTCCGTAGAGACTCAGCCCCAACAGTTTTCACTGTTTTGCCTTAAAAGAATTGTTCAGTGTAAAAATAAAAACTTGGTAAATAGATAAGCTGTGCAAAATAAAAATGTTTTTTTAATATATTTCGTTAGCCAAAATTGTAATGTATAAAGGCTGGAGTGACTGGATGTCTAACATAATAGCCAGAACACTACTTCCTGCTTTTCAGCTCTCTTGGTTTCCACTGATTGGTTACTAGGCAGTAACCAATCAGTGACTTAAGGGGGGGGGTCATATGGGTCATAACTGTTGCTTTTGAATCTGAGCTGAATGCTGAGGATCAATTGCAAACTCACTGAACAGTTATGTCCCATGTGGCCCCCTTCAAGTCACTGACTAACTCAGAAAGAACTGAAAAGTAGAAATTAGTGTTCTGTTCTGTTACACATCCAGTCACTCCAGCCTTTATACATTACATTTTTGGCTAGCTAACTATATAAAAAAACATTTGTACAGCCCATCTATTTACCCAGTTCCATCAGGACTGGAAAGAAGAAAACTGAATGGAACACAGCAATTACACTATAGATAGAAATCCAGTTTGATTATTAGAGACCACGGTAATAACATCTGCACCTGTGATAGTACTGACCTTGTTCCTGAATGACATGCCAGTGCCTGACCAAAATGATAGAAGGATCATTTAATATATATAGGGACAGGTCTTGGTGTTTTCGGAACACAATACCACACTGTGTACTACCGTATGTGCCAATGTGCATGTTCAGCCTTCTTACCAGCTTACTCAGGCACAGAGTTTATTTCCATTTCGCACAATCTGAATCCAAATCCAAGCAGTTGTGGGATGTTTAAGTGCATGCCTATGTTCCACCCGTGTGCTGTCCCTTATACCTGAATCTGAATGTGGAGCCCATAGAGTAAAACAGTGGAGTTCTTCCACAGATATGACGGTATTGCTCCAATTATTCATATTTTGAACTCATTTATTAAATCAGCCTACATGACTGGCAGTCCTTCAGTTCTCCCCTTGCAACTGGCAGAGCTTGGATAGATCTAAATATTGCCACATGTAGAAGCGTACCGTTTTCAGAGACTTACCCTAATTTAAATCAGTGGTATTGCTGCATAGAATGATGTAGGTAGAGTGTCCACTTATTTGGTTGGTTAATTTCAGTTTGTAACCTGAACTTTAAAGGGGCTGTATACTCAAAAGAGAGTTTAGGGCTCGTTTACAACAACTTGCGCTGGAGCTTTTGCAATTACACCATTAGTAAATTATGATATAGATATATTAATGTGTGTGCATATATAATATTTTTGTATATGTTTGTGTCCTTGTATTTGTGAAGTAACTGTGGTTTTGTCATGGCTCTTCTAGTGTGCACCTTAGGTCTCTCATTCAGTTACTTCATTGTCAATTTGGCACCAGATGCATTAAAGCCATTCAATTGATTAACCTAACTTTCATCATTTATAAGCACACTCTCTCATACTCTATATGAAATATATTTCAAAATCATTATATTTCATTATTTCATATGTTTAGCTTGTATTAAAGGGACAATAGCACAAAAATGCAACTTGTGGTGGATGTGGAGATACCTTGAACTGCCTCTAGAGCAGGGGTCCCCAACCTTTTTTGCTCGTGAGCCACATTTAAATTTAAAAAAGAGTTGGAGAGTAACACAAGCATGAAAAAGTCCATGTGGATGTCAAATAAGAGCTCTGATTGGCTTTTTGGTAACCCCTATATGGACTGGCAGCCTACAGGAGAGAATGTTTGGCAGGACATCTGTTTTTTATACAACCAAAACTTGCCTCTAAGCCAGTAATTCAAAAATAAGCTCCTGCTTTGAGGCCACTGGGAGCAACATCCAAAGGGTTGGAGAGCAACATGTTGCTCGCAAGCTACTGGTTGGGGATCACTGCTCTAGAGCATTAGTGGTTCATTAGTTATTACTGTTGTAAAAGAAATGTTTTAAACAACACTCGAGTATTGCATTCCCTGGAGGAGAAGCTATAAATACACTTTTTTTTATTTTTAGAGACAAGTTGCAATTCTGCATCAGCGGAGAGTAAGTCCAAAAAGCTCGAAGGTGATGCACCCGATGGGTCCTTTGCCAACAAAAATGGACGGCATGTCATTGGTCACATTGATGATTTCACTGCCTTGAAGCAACTAATACTGGAAGGAAAGATGCTTATTCAGAAGATGGAGACAATCATGCAGTCGTCTCTAAACATAACCTTCTTGGAAATTCATGGGACTAAGGTAACAAGTTCTCATAGATTTGCATGGATTAATGTGAATGATATGTCAGGAGTGGGGATGGACCCTAAAGGGATACAGAAAAGAAAAAGGGGGATATATAGAAAATAGTACATATCATTAATGCGGGATAATCGTCTTAAATTATCAACAACATCATTAATTTTCACATTAAGACGTACAGTTCAAGGTTAATAAAGGCCTAACTAATCTGAGTATTAAGTGAGAGGGTATAGGTTTGTGTCAAAGAGGGAAAAAACTATAGAAACCAAGTCTAGAGTGGGGATCCTCTGCTGAGTTACTACTGGGTTGCTGTGTTACTACTGGGTGTATTTGAGCATGTTAAGAGCATAGTAAATGTTGGTACTCAGTTGAGTCTTTGTACAGGAACCATCAAAGCCACGTGTCCCTAAACTTAGAGTATTGTTTGCCTGTGGCTATGGATAGTTCATGGTTGGGTTCTTTTTATGCTGTTGATCACACTGCCTGACCATCTAAAGCAGTGATCCCCAACCAGTAGCTTGTGAGCAACATGTTGCTTTCCAGCCCCTTGGATGTTGCTGTCAGTGGCCTCAAAGCAGGAGCTTATTTTGAATTCCAGGCTTTTAGGCAAGTTTTGGTTGTATAAAAACCAGGTGCACTGCCAAACAGAGCCTCAATGTAGGCTGATGATATACATATCGGCTACCAAATGGCCAATCACAGCACTTATTTGGCAATCCAAGAACATACTTGTGTTGCTCCCCAAATCCTTTTTCTTCTAAATGTTGCCCGCAGGTTCAAAAGGTTGGGGAACCTTGATCTAAGGTAGACAGACCATTTTGATTTAAAGGGGTCGTAAACTTTTAGTATGATGTAGAGAGATATTCTGAGACATTTTTTATTATTTGTGGTTTTTGAGTTATTAACTCAGCAGCTCTCCAGTTTGCAATTTTAGCAACCTGGTTGCTGGGATCCAAATTAAATAGGAGACTGTAATATGAATAGGAGAGGACCTGAATAAAAAGATGAGAAATGAAAAATATCAACTAGAATAAATGTGTAGCTTTAAAGAGCATTTGTTTTTTTAGATGGTGTTAGTAATCCCAAGTTGAAAGCTGGGAAGAGCCAGAAGAAGGCAAATTATAAGAAACTATAGAAAATAAATTATGAATACCAGTTATAAAGATACTTATAACTGACCATTCTATAACATACTAAAAGTTAACTTAAAGATGAACCTCCCCTTTAATCACAGACAGCCTGTTTCAAACTTAGAATTGCATATGCTGATGCTCCTTTTAACAAATATGTTGTAGCTGGGGTATGAGAAATAAGGAGGTGACATGAGCTGGAGATAATTCACACAACATTCATCTATTGAGTCCACTGACGTATATCTGTCATATATCGCTAAGATCAGACTAAAGGTGGCCATACACGGGCCGATAAAAGCTGCTGACAGACTGTGTTGGCAGCTTATCGGCCACTGTGGGGGGCCCTCCGACGGGCTACCCCGATCGTTATCTGGCCGAAAGTCACCCAGATGTCGATCGGGCAGGATTAAAAATCCCGTTGGATCGCGGCTGCATCTGTTTGTTGATGTGGTCCCACGATCTGACCGCCCGTATCTGTGCCATTCTGATACGACCGTTGGGCCCTAGGACCCATGATCGGATCAGCCCGATATCGCCCACCTCAAGGTGGATATATCGGGCAGAGATCTGCTCGTTTGGTGACCTCGCTAAACGAGCGGATCTCTACGTGTATGGCCACCTTTAGTGTAGCCATATTAACTTGGGTTCAATAGTGGATTATTGCAGTATAATCTCCATATCCCCTTACGTCTGCTCTGTTTTCTTCCAGGCACTGGATTATGGAAGCATCAAGAGACTTTTCTCTACTACCAGCACCTTACACCAAATCCTTAAAGAGTCCTCTTCCCTGTTGGGCATGTTCTGGAGAGCAGCTCTTCCCAATACACAAAGTGCCACACAGCAAAAGAAAGAGGTCAGAGACTTACAAACCATGTATTTAGGCACTGCTCCTCTAAAAATGCCATTTTTACTTATTTTTTAGCGATGTTGTTATGTAATGTACATTTTTCACACACATGTATTTGCTTGACAGGAGCAGGCTATGAAAGAGGAAATTTTCCAGCTGAAGAACAAGTTAAAGGAGCAGGAGGTGGAATTACAGGGGGCTCTGGAGCACCTGAAAAGCACCAACCGTGCAAAGGAAAGCATGGAGCACTTCATTGTCAGCCAACGTATGTACTTACTGAGTACAGAACAGGCCCTGCACAATACTTGGAATGTTCTTCAAGCAGAAACTTCTGTACAGTAATAAGAGAAAGTACCTTATAGTATAATTGATGGACAGGCAATTAATAAAATTACCTGAGATAATGGGAATCTACAATAGTTCAGCAACAGATAAGTTCTACAATTTGCCTCTGTCTGTATTTAACTGTTTGTTGGAGGTCAGTGTAAATATATATTTTTTCTCAACTAAGTCTGCACATATTAATACCTAACATAGCCTATTTCTGGATGCGGCGCTCTGGTTGAACTATACAGAACAGTGTAGGTAGTATGCACACCGTTTAAAAATCTGCTTTTAAGTATTTATTTAGAACAAATATTATTGTGCCAAATAAATACTGGAAAGATGATTTTTAAAAGTTGTGACTGCTACCTGCACTGTTCTGTATAGTTCAACCAGAGCGTAGCACCTGGAAATAGGCTATGTTTGTTATCAATGTGTGCAGACTGAGCAGAGAAAAAAATATATACTTACACTGACCACCAACAAACAACTATATATATATATATATATATATATATATATATATATATATATACACACACACAATTATTTGATGCAGAGCTGACACATGCATTATAGATTTTATTACAATGGAGCAAAGGTTAATTAATGCTTGAATTACATTGTCCCTATTTGATCCCATACAGTGCGAGAAATGTTCATCTTGAGGAGCATCTTGACTCATAGTATATCTGTCCCTTTAAAATTCTTGTACACCATGGCTCTCATAATACTGAGGTTATGTGGTCTGTACAAGGCATGTTAGTACAGCTTGATCACAAGTAAATATATGTTCTCATTCTCATTCAGTTACCAGAACACATGACGTGCTGAAGAAGGCAAAGTCAAATTTAGAGGTAAGAGATGCATGCAATTGTTGCTTACAATTAAGTTAGTAGTTCCCAGTACTGACATGTAAATATCCATAGACCTATTAATGGAAAGCAGTCTTCTGTCATGTTTGTAGTGAATGATTACAACTGTTCTCCAATGTATCTTTACCATTCTACGGATCATTGCCTTGGTAAGAGTAGTTGCCCAGCAATTTCCAGGTTGCCACATTTTGGCCATCTTTCCTTTAGGCTTTTTTCATGTGTCTCAGCTAGGACAGAATTTTGCTCCCCCAAGTGAGTCTGATCATATCAGTCTGAACCCCCATTTGCATATTCTAGCCAACAAGGCCTTGCATTAGATCCAGCAGGATGTGATAATGAATCTACCACATGTTTATGTATTAAAGTCTATTTTGCCAGACTGAATCCTAGTTTGCACAAGATATTTGATCAGTCAGGTTTGACAGTATAGTAGTCTGGCTTTTCACAACTCCAGCAACAAAAACACATTTCTGTTGTTTTGTTAATAGTTTGTAATCAATGATCAAAACCTGACCAAGTCTCTTGTGTAAATAAGACCTAATGCTGCATATGTGATTTACAACCAATTATAATGCACATTTCTGACTTGATCTTGTGTTTCATCCATGTACATTTTATTTCTGGAGCCTCTTCAGAAGAATAGTCTCAAGTCTTCTGGAAAGCCTCTTGGCAAAGGTAACAGATGGCCATCCTGCCTGTGCTGTATGAGCAGTTCACTGGTGACGGCTTCTCAGCTTAGCTCTCCATTTTGTATTAATATCCATATGCTTCAAGTTTGACTTTTTCTATGTGTATAGATATCAGCCCCCAGTCTTGTGAACCAGGCTTTTGTTTGAGACCATTCTTGCTCCTCAGTCAGATCTGTTGTCTTAAACTGAGCGCCATGTGACCCACTGCCCTTTCTGATGTCCTGGAAGAGTCCATTAGGATAGGCTAGGCCCAGTGATTCCTCAAGTCAAGCAATGGGCAGCAGCACCCCAGTGATCCCTCAGCAATACATGAGATATATAGGGGACAAAAAAGTGAGCTTGCATTTGGACAGTTATTTTTCAGAGACTCTTTGGCAGAATATTACATCTGGCCCCATTCTAAGACTAAACTCTCAATTAATATACCATTTGCAAATTACACCAGGGAGTTAGGTGAAGAAATTGCAAGCCTGCTGTGCAGATGAGGCTTCTGTTGGGGGCTAATGTCTGTATCTAAATGAATGTTAGCATGTATGTTAGTTTTGTTGCATAAACACAAATGTCATTACGTTACATAAAACATTTCAAGACATCCTTGCCTCACCCTATAATCATTTTTCAGTTTGAATCTGTATTTCATCTTACAACAAAGCCATACTGACATTTATTGCAATTTTGCACACGTTGCCATTAGCATGAATTGTTACTTGCAACCTTTTGCTTGTAATCCTGGATGAATTGAGCTTTGATGACTAGCATACATTTACTGATATTATGAGTAGTATATGGATTACTCTCTTGCTACTCGCTTTCCTTCTGAATTAATTGTACTCCTACTCTATTCTAGGCTCAGTGCAGCAGAGATCAGCAAAGTTCCAAAGCCATCTAATGGACGTCTTCCAGGAACCACCTCGAAAGAAACCTCAGTTGAAATCCATAAAGTGCCAGGATCACTGGGCTTGCCACAGACTGATCCAAGCTACTCAGTAACAATGCAACCTTCCAAAGATGAAGACTGCTAACCATTAATGGTTACACCCTGGGTGCTGGTTGGATGAAAAGAAAAATATATCTACTGCCAGAACACAAAAAGGCCCATAGTCCCTCTGAGCTTTTCACTGATACACGTGTTCAAATGAACATTCTTGACATGCAATGCTATTTTTGTTCAGCCAGGATTGCAGATATGCATAATTATTTCATATGATGGAAAAGATATAAACATAAACTGTAGCATTTGGTATCATTGGTTTCCAAAATGTGGGACTGACTAGCTCACATAGATTCCCAATGCAGTGGAAAGGGAGGCCCATCATGAAGGGTGAATTGCTCCTGTATGGGTTGTAATTCCTTGAACTAGCGCGGTGACCGTTATGGTCATGTATCAGTATATCCACAATCATGTAATGAACAAATGGCATCTTACCCAATCCCAAAAATGAGGCCAAATAAAAGACATTTATAGACATCTGGGTCAAAGTGTTCTCTATCAACGAGCAGCCAGCTAGATTTTTCTCTATCAGCCAGCAGCCAGGCTCTGCTTTTACGTATTTTGCTGTGATTGAGTAGATGCTCTGTTTTTGCAACTTTCTCACTACAACTGCCATAATTTCAACCTGATATAAACAGAATATGACGGAGGTTACAAGATAAATAAATTGGCAGTTTATCAGCTGAAATCTAAATGGACTATCCATGGATATCAGGATTGTTAGTATTTATAACTAACACTGTATGAAAAAGAAGTGAACAAAATGCTACTTCCTTTTAACCGCATGACAGATCATATGCAGAGATCTGGTCTTCCAGTACAATCATGAAAAAATCCAAATGTTTTGTAGCAAATGAGCATTTGAAGAATCTTCCACACTTGTATCTAAATATCCAAGAAGAGCAGTTGGATTATATGAAGAATGACAAGTCAAGTAGATGAAGGACTCATGATGGCTTCAAAAATCTATATTGTTTTTATCCATCATATTTGTGAGCACATAAGGGTACTCAAAATAACACCAACAATGCCGTCCGGAACACCTGACCTGCATCAATTAAGGTGGCACTTTACAAAACTCTGTTGCAAGGAAGAATCGATGATTACTGGGTAGCAGGAATGAGTTTACAGCACATAGATAACTATTGTCTTCATTCAAAGTTTTATGGCCTACAGAACTTTTAGTCATCGAAACTATGCAAACAGGGACCTGTAGAGAGCCAAGGAATGTTTGCATATATTTCTGCTGGAAATCCAACTATCCATTAGCTGTTGTGATTAAACACTGGACGCATGAGACTGGGCACCAACTAACCAGTACAAAGCAAGTTTAGGAAGTCTACTGAACTGGATTCCTGCAAATGTTATCCCTGTATGTCGGGTGAATATGAAGATTTGGACCGGACACCACCATGTAGAGGGATTTAGTAATGTCTTTCTAATGTTAGGTCACCTGGGTTGGTTATTTATTGTTGTGCAGAAAATCTAGAACTCAACAAAGCTTACTAAGGTACCAGGGAGTCTGGATTTGTTTGGCCTTGTTAATAAGCTGAAGGCCAGCAGTATTTTTAAGGAATACAGCAGCTAGCTCTTGGCTTGCCAGTGCCATTTTTAAGGTACTACTACAGACCTACAAAAGCTTGAGATATTTTATAGTCAACATTGCACTTCAAGGCAAGTTAAGCTGCTTTAGTATTTCTTAAACAACAGGGATAGCCAAGCCGGTGGCTCTTCAGTGGGATTTGCCTGATCTTGAAAGCCACAAGGTGACAATCAATGGACACATCTAAGAAACGTTCAATGAAATTACCTTTGATGTTACGGCCGAAAGCCTTACATCGTTTTCATTATGTATATTAATATATACCTCCTTTCCTTTAAACAGATGCACTTGTAAATTACCTGCCTTTTTATTTTGCTTGTGGTGTTTGGTTTGTTTTTCTTGCTATTAAATTATATATGACAGCCCTGCAGTTGGAGACAGGATGGGTCAGCTGCTAATGCTAATGTATACCGTTAGATGGCGTGACATATTTTATTTGCGGAGTGTACAGTATCTTTTATAAGTAGATTTAGTGTTATTTATGGAGACTAAATATTTTGGGAAATTACATTATTGGATGTTTTCCTTTATTACAAATTTGTTTTTATGTGTTTGTCACATCGTTGCATAAACAAACATCATCCTCTGTATTCATGGACAGTATTGTGGATGGAACATTAATGCCAGGAAACAATGTGGTGCCAGATTATTCTTTGTTCAGTTGCCAAAAATATATCTAGGTATATTTCTACCTTATATTAGTGGATTTAGCACTGAGGCTTGCATTAGGCACCACTAAGCTGGCTGATTAAGTAGAGCTGGCTAATGTTGGATATCCTTAGAGCTCTGACTCTCACTCTGGTGGCTTCAAGTATGATTGCTGGGTTAAAAGATGTGGATCGCCTGTAGTGCCCCAGATCCAAAAACATGGTTTCTCTCAAATGTGGGGGGCGCAACATTTTTTCCATGCCTCAAATTGCCTTCATTTAATGGGAGTCATGTGAAAATTCTGGCATGACCTGTGATCACCTAAAAATTAACTTGTTGCCAATTAGGGGAATTTTTTAATGACTTCAGCCATGTGACCCATGGCACACCAGCAAGGGCCCAATCCCATTTAATCTTTAATTAGTAATGTTTATGTTGATGTAAAAATACACCTAGATATATATATACATATATATGCTACTGAACCTTAAGCACCATTTTTATATTTTTTTGGGAGGGGTGGGGGGTGTTTGTGAATCTGCCCAGTGGTGTATGTACATTATGTGTATATCTGTAAATAAATGGCGTGGAAGTGATGTGTATAGACAACTCTGACAATACCTAGTAGTTTCCCTAGTAGTTTTATTATGTAGTAATGCAAGTGCCTGCCTCCCATGTATTTTGGGAAGATTATTAATGAAAATGAGAAAAAAAAGGCAAAGACAAAAATATTAAAATAGTTTTTTTTTTTCCTTTATGGTGGATATCTAATAAAAAGAAAAACATGTGTTTGTAGTTTGTTCTCCATATTTGTTATATCTGCACTCAGTGAATAATTCTATCACTCATGGCCCCTCTCCATATTTGAAATAAAATATTGTCATACATCCTGGTATTTACAGAGATCTGTGTGGTCAATCTTAACAGGCGATAAGTCGCCAGGCGACTACATTTCTCCAAATCTGCCAGTGTGTCACTACCAACAATTGGTTAACAGGGTAGTTCACCTTTAATTAAGTTGTACTATGCTATATATTAATCATACCACTGGCCTGGTTGTTGGACCCTGGCAACCAAGTAGCTGCCTAAATTCCAAGGTGGAAAGTGGCGGGACAAAAAGCTAAATAGTTCAATAAAAGTAAAAAAAATGAAGACAAAAATTGCAGAATATCATACTTAATCATATGTTAATTAGAGGTGAAAAGCCCCTTTAAATGTTGTGAAAGTGATAGAGATTACAAGAAGTAGACTGCACAAGTTAACAAGTTAAATATTAAACAATGATTGCAATTTGCCCCTTAAGGGCTCATACACACGGGCGTTTTTGCCTGCGCTCCCCTGCGTTGCGTTTGGCTGCTTTCAGCCGCAGGGGAGCGCAGGTCTAGACGCACCTCATTTTTTTCAATGAGGTTGTACCCACGAGACGCATGTACGTGCCGAACGCAGATTCAGACGCAACGCAGGGGCGCGCAGGTCAAAAAACGCCCCTGTGTAAGGGCCCTAAAGAAGTTGTTCACCTTAAAAGTTAGCGGTAATGTGTGAATCTTCATCTCATAAAGCAAATGCAACACTGCAGCTGAAGCATGTTTCAATTGGGAGCACTAGGGGGCACTTATAGAACACATGTTAGGGGTACGATTATGTCAGTGTTAAGTGTGTGGGCCTGTGCTGAACAACTTCTGTGGTACAGAGGGATGGGAGCCAGTGTTTACCACTCCTTGTTTTTAAACCACAATTGTGATAGTACACCAAAAAAGACAAATGTTTGGTGCTAACTGCAGGGATATCACTTATCACTAATATGTGAAAAATAAAAGTCATATAAAAACATAAATCCAGATGCCTCCTCATCTCCTATGGATAGCACAGCAACCCCAGGGCCAAATACTACTAACTCCCAGAAAAAAACCCTACCAGGCTCATATCCCACAGGTAGCTTAGGGCAGTCAGAGTATGGCACCCATTCATGGAGCACAGGGCAGACAGAGTATGGCACACACAGGAAGCATAGGGCAGGCAGAGTATGGCATACACACGCAGCATAGGGCCGACAGAGTGTGGCACACAAAGGGAGCATAGGTCAGGCAGGGTATGGCACACATACAGGGAGCATAGGGCAGGCAAAGTATGACACACACAGGGAGCATAGGATAGGCAGAGTATGGCACACAAAAGGAGCATAGGGCAGGCAGAGTATGGCCAGATGCAGGCCGCTAGTTGTACAGCACTGGTGTAGGGGGTTTAATGTTTTGATACTTTTGGCGCATTTCTCTGTTGCCAGAGCTATTATTATCCACCACAAGTATTGGATCCATTATCCGAATTACAGAATGGTTGTCTACCATATTTATCCAACTAATCCAAATGTTAAAATATTGTGTACTTTTTCTCCCTAATAATAAACCAGTAGCTTGTACTTGATCCAGACTAAGATATCATTCATCCTTACTGGAAGCAAAACCAGCCTAATGCTTTTATTTAATGTTTACATGATTTTAAGGTACGACGATCCAAATTACGGAAAGATCCGTTATCGGGAAAACCCTAGGTCATTTCTGAGCATTAAGATAACAGGTCCTATGACTTTATTATAAAGCACTAGCAATGGTTATAGAACTCCTGGCAAATCTATCTAACGATAAGCTGAGGGCTGTGACCCTTGATATTATAAACCCCAGCTAGGGCTGTATCAGATGCTTACTTTATTGGGGCAATCAGTAAATTAAATAAATTGAAGTGGGGCTCAATAACTTCAAGTCACACGACTGCTTTGAACCAAAATGGATGTGTACATCATACGCTCTACGTGATACAAAACAACCCCTTTGGAAATACCATTGAATTCATTGATCCCCAAATGTTCACTGCAGGTTTAAATATTAGTGGTATCAGGGTCACTTATGTTAGAGAATAATCTCCAAGCATAAAAGCTATAATACTCTTCTTTGCCTGTGCATTAAACTCTGCTGGACAAAAGGACTACGCTATTATGAGCAGTAGGGGGCACTGTTGCAAAACATTTTATATATATATTATATTGGTATATTCTTGGGCACAAGGCTCGGAAACATTTAACTTTTTTTAATCAAATTCCCTAATAAAAGAGAATGCAATTTAACGCACAAACCCAAGGTTCAGTGCTATGACTAATTCACTGTAGAAATAGGCAGAAGGTGAAGATTTTTCATTAGTGCTGGATAATTTAAAAGTTTACCAGCTTCTTATTCGTTTCTGGACCACCAGTGTGCATTTCAGTGATATCAGGGCCTGCAGTGCAATTCAGCTGGGCATCATTTAGTAGCTAGTGCTGTACAGTAATGGGGGAGTCACTGTCATATTCTCTCAGTCTCAGTATAAAAAAAAAATATAAAAAATAAATAAATAAATAAAAGATTGGAGTTTATTAGCTAATAATTTTCCTACAAGAGAAATTTTCAAATTTCCACCTGTGATGTCATACAGCAAGGCTGAGACGATTGCAGCTAAATTGGTCAGTGCAGACTTAGGTCCTTTGGCAAGTTATAAACAAACCTTTTTGAAAACTCCAAAAAATGGGACATTTCCCTGTTGCAGTTGCAACCATTGCAGGGATGTTCAAAAAGGTGAATGGATATATCATCCGCTAAAAGGCTCGCGCATTCCAATAAAAGGTTTCTTTACATGTGCTTCTACGTATGTTGTGTACAGCATAAAATGCCCCTGTGGCAAAACTTATGTGGGAAAAACTAAACAATGTATAAGGGATAGACTGAATGAACATAGGCGGTTTTATTAAGGAATTGGAGTGCTGTCGATGGATTAAATATTATATTCTCTCAGTATAAATACAGTAGAAACCCCTTTTTACATCCCCTGATTTTTAGTTTTCCCTCATTTTACATTGTTGATTTTTGGTCCCACCTATATATTATACATAATACATTTCCCTGATTTGACGTTTTCCTGGATTTTACACCATTTTTTCTGGTTCCCTGAAAAACGTAAAATGGGGGTTCTACTTGTATATAATTTTATAATTCTTTTACAGCCTGCTTATCCTAAAAAAGGTAAGAATTTAACTCTTAACTTAAGTTGTTCACCTTTCAGTTAATTATAGAATGTTATAGAATAGCCTATTCTTAGCAACTTTTCAACTGCTCTTCATTATTTATTTTTTTATATGTTTTTTTTTTTTAAATATTTGCCTATTTCTGACTCTTTCCAGCTTTTTACTAAAAACAACTACTCTGTAAGGATACAAAATTATTTTAAATGTTTTTTTTTTTACTCATCTTTCTTATCAGGCCTCTACTATTCATATTGCAGCCTCTTATTCAAATCAGTCTACTATAGTAATTTGGGCCCTAGCGACCAGTTTACTGCAAACCGGAGACCTACTAAATAAAAAGCTACATTTTACATGGCTGATTCACTGGAACATTAAAAGGTGGGTAATCAGTGGCGGAATTACCGGGGGAGCAGGGGGTGCAATTTGACCAGGGCCTGCACCCCATCAGGGCCCCCCGGCAGCTAGCACACTGCCAAATTTCCCCCCACAGTAAGAGGATGATTTCATACAGAAGGGGGCGGGGGGCCCAGCTGTACACCCCTCACCGGGGCCCGCCCCCCCTCCAGTTATGTTACTGGGGGTATTTACTCAAATATGTCCCATTTTATTATTACAAAGTTGACCTTACTCCCATCCATGAATCAAAAAAATCAGACAAAAAAAAAGTAATTGCAGGAAAAGTCTCAACATAATCAAGTGACAATTAGAAAAGTATGATTTTTTTCTAATTTGATGCTCGAAATTTTAGAATTATCGAATTAAAACCAGTGCAGATCAAGATAGCAAGAAACATCTTCAAATTGTAAAAGGGACAATTGCCACTGACTTTCCGATTATCCAGCGCAGATCAAGAAACAACTTAAGGGACATCTGCCATTTACTTCCAGGGTTGGACTGGCCTGGCGGGTAGCTGGGAAAAAAAAACTGTGGACCCCAGCCCTAATGGGCCCCCACCAGGCCCCGGCCCTCAAGGGCCTCCGCCGGGTCAGATCCCCTATCCTACAAATAAAAAAGTTGCGGTGAGGGCAGCAGCGTTTGTGTATGCGCTTGGGGCACTTCCTATTGCGCATGCGTGCGTCACAGAAGTGACAGCCCAGGGCCCCCCATTCCGACCCTGTTAACTTCTACATGATCTCAACAGGTTTAGCTGGAGTATTTTTGGATTTTTAGCAGCTTCGGTGTATAAGTCTTTGAGTTTTTCCCTCTTTAAAAACTCGACCATAAAAAAATCAAGGTTTAATAAATAGGCGCTTGATTGTTAAATGATAAATTCTGACAATAACAGACTATATAACAAAGCTGCTTTAGTTTAAATCTTCATATCTAGGATCAATGCATTGCAGTAGGGATCACTTTACCGGACAACAGTCAGCAATGAAACCAAACTTGAATAAAACAATTATAGCTTTATAATACACAAAAGCCGTAAATATCTTGCAAATTATATCCTTATAAACGGTGAGTTCTGATGTCATCAGTTATAAACGGTGAGTTCTGAAGTCATTTCTGTCACATGACTCACTGAAACTTGTGTATTATAATAAATAAAGTACCCCCAGTTGCAAAATATGAGGATATTAGAAGTTACCTCGGAGTTCCATGACCTGTATAAAAACACTCGGCCTTCGGGCTCGTGTTTTTATATGGTCATGAAACTCCTCGGTAACTTATAATCTCCTTATATTTTACAAGAGGGGGTACTTTATTCACTATATTATCTGTTTAAAATACAATCGTAGAAGAGGACAGAGAAACAGCAAAGCTTAATGCGTTTCCTGACTCATTTGTCACTTCATTTGCCAATAACAGGGTATATACAGAAACTGCTTTACATCATAACATGTAGATTCCAAATATTAAAGCACTGAAACCAAGTAGCAGGCAGTTGCCGTTTATTCTTTTCATATTGGGGATTTGTATTTATTTTCTTGCCTCTGGTCAGACACTTGCATATATCCAGTAATTATGAGAGGCCATGGCAAAAGGTCCCAGAGATTCACATTGGAGAGTCTCCTATTTATTTTAAAGGTAATTGATTTTAAATTTCATGTATTTTTAGGATGAAATGAGGATTGAGAATATTACTGTTCTGGAGAGAACAAGTTGCCCTTTTTAGTTTTAGTTTTTAAATGGATAGAGAGGAGCCCCCATTGTAGTATAGAGGTCATGGGTTAGTAATACCTCTGCCCCAAACAAATTACATAGAAAGTGATCTATGTGTTTTAGGTGCTCAGAAACCCCTTTAGAAGTCAACATTTGGTAAAGCCCCCCCCCCATAGCTAATTACAGAAGTCTTGCTTTATGCTGTATTCTGTACATATCCAAAACAGTAAATACATATTCTCCCCCAAATGTCATGCTGACTGTCCTTCAGGCTGCCTTCCCCATACAACTGCAGTGGACACTTCTTGGGGTACCTTGGGAACCATAATAATTTTTTTGGAGATTGGAAAGGTACTGTGTCACAACTGTACTGGGCTAGGGTCATTTAATTATTGGAACAATATTTGCCCAGGTCTATCAAGCAATAAAAACCATTGGCTTTTCAAAGGCATTTGAAGCACAGAGAGACCCAAATGCCCCCCAACAGGTCCAATGTATAGTAACTGTCTTTGGCATCTTACAGCAGCCCAGAATTTACAGATTGCCAGTCCAGTCTTGCTATTGACCAATCTCCAAACTAATTCGACTACAGCGTAGATACAAAGGTTGCAATCAGATGAACGGAACCCAATAAATAATCAGTCTATCTGGCCCAATATGAGAAAAAGTCACTCCAGTGATCTAATGCCTAATGCTCAGGCTTAGAGGAAATAACAGCTGTAAATCCACTAACTGCTTGCTGTACTGTATATAAAAATACACTTAAGGTAATGCACTGGCCAATCCTGCACAATATCCAATAGGGAGAATGGCGATATTTTAGTTTAGGTGCTCTACCAATTAAAGTATTTATAATGGAAAATGTATACAAATATACAGCAATATAGCAGTTGATCACATGGGTAGCTGACCAATAAGTCTGTAGGCCAAAAAGAAAGAAGCTGTATGCATTGCCTGGCCATATATGGTTTGACCATCCTTTAGATTGTAGATGAAACTTGTTCTCACACTCTAAAACCATACTGGAAGGTTAAATGGTTCCTTAAAATATGATCGTTGTAATAGGGACTTTAGACTGTAAGCTCCACTGGAGCAGGGATTGATGTTAATGATTTATAATACCTATAAAGCGCAGCAGAATGAGTCAGCACTATACAGGTATGAGATCAAATATTTGGAAACCTGCTATCCATAAAGCTCCATAAAGTCTCGCAATTAAAAATTATTTCCTTTTTATGTGTAATAATAAAACAGTACCTTGTACTTGATCCAAACTAAGATATAATTAATCCCTATTGTAAGCAAAATAAATAAAATCCCATTTTTACTTTCTTTAATGAAAAAGAAATCTATCGCCAATATACTTTAATTAAAAATGTGTACCGTTTTTATAAGAAACCTGACTGTATGCAGTGAAATTCTCCCTTCATTTACTGCTGTGGATAGGAATTGTCAGACGGTCCCTAACTTCTGGCAGGGAAACAATCATACTTATGAACAGCAGGGGGAGCCCCTGTCTTACTTACCAGCCATGCAAAACTCCAGCACCTTTGTTTTTTGATTATTTATGACGATCCCTAAGAAGCCCAGACCACACTGAGCATGTATGTATTCTAGTCTTGCAAAGATGTATAACAAAGTTACAAGATGACAGCCCCCTGTGGCCAACTTTGAAAGAATAAATCATTTGTTTGATAAAGGCTTGTGGTGCAGTAAATTCATGTTTATGTTTAGCATACAATTTACAGCATTTCTAGCCTTATTCTATTTTAGACTTTCCTTGCCCTTTAAATGATTTAATAATAATACTGAAAGTATAGAGATCCAAAATACAGAAAGATCTGTTATTTGGAAAAACCCACGTCCTGCACATTCTGGATAAGAGGAACCATATCTGTATAGATAAAAGGATAACAATAATAGTACAATAATGTAGCGCTATAGTAAATTGACTTTACTGTGGGGAATTTCCGCTACTTTCTAAGTGGTGTGATACCACAAATGAGACACTCTTTCTCATGAGTAAGCCCTCGCAGCGGGGTGGAGGCAGGGTGTATAGCTCTGTAACCAAGGTGCTATTGCACAAGAAATAGGCGCCAGTAGTTCTTTAATGCTTAACCAGAAACAGTATGTTTATTAACAGGAACAGATATCCACAAAGGAGTATATAGAGCACATAGCACAAAGGATGCAAATACTCACAGCACCATCCATTAGGCTGGATTCCTTCAGGCCCGGAATCATGTTAACAAAGGTTAAACAGCAATGTGGAAGGTATGACCAGGTTTCAGCCTTTTCCCTAAGTGCTCTCGGGGAACCCCTATTTCCCTGAACTTAGACACTTAGTCCCTACTTCTGGGTTATTAGTACCCGGAATCTTAATCCCTATCTATCTCTCCTCGTTGGAGCCTTGAGCTGCTCAACTACCTAAGCTATCTATGACTCCTAGAGTGATCTATGACAGAGTATTGCTATTCTCTTTACTAGGGCCAATGCTCCTAGGGACCACTACCCATTCCCTTCCAGCCTGCAGGGCTGCAGTAATGGACCCAGACCGCATGGTTCCCAAGACCTTTACAATATGACACAGTGCCATTTAGCATACACGGTGAGAACTACAGGGGCTTACATAAGCAAAGATTAAGTACCAGGTCCCCATTAGGACCCACTTAGGCGTCCATATTACTAGGGGTGTGCCTAGGGTTGCCACCTTTTCCAGAAAGAAATACCTGCCTTCCTATATATTTAGCATTTTCCCCTATTAATAACGTTGCAATCAACCATCATTTTTACCGGCCAGGCCGGTGGCAACACTAGGTGTGCCTGTCAATAATATGTGAGGGTGCCTAAATTGTCACATCCCTACACAAGTATGGTGTTGTGTTTGGTAGCTGAGGATGATAACAGTGCTTTATTAACAGGTTCGTGCAGCCATTACATAACAGCAGTAACTCTTTCACTTTCAAGCTGTACAGAAAGTCCTGTG
>CM044437.1:114618120-114629228 GCA_024363595.1 Xenopus borealis
ATATGTTGTTATCCTTCTATCAGTTGGGCAGGTGTCTTCCATGGGTTATATGGGTGAGATAGATGTAAAATCTAAGAGATTGGGGTGGCCATGACTTTGGTAAAAATATTGAAAAATATTGGAATTGAATTGGATATGGGATATTAGATGGCTAAAATATGTGTGAAGGTAAAGTAAGAATGATTATGATGTGAGGCACAGAATGATGATTATAATAATTGTTATATAATATTACTATTATTATATGCAGGAATAGCCTCTCATGATGTGTGAGGACTAATAAAAATACTGGTTACCCTTTCCATGCAAAAGCAACACAAGTACAACACGCTGCAGCTTAGTAAGGACCCACAAAGACATGAAAGACGTGCAAATATGCAGACTGTCAGATATAGCTAAAAGATGGAAGACTTGCAGTTACTTTACTGTACAGCAGTGCCATCAAATCCAATATGATTTTCAGCACTGACCTTAAAAATTGTTATCCTGTTATATTCATGTAATGCAATGTATTCCACTGCTCTTTACAGAGACTAAACTTTGTCTGCCTCAGTGGCACTTGCAATCCAAGATCCCTATCATGAGTAATCTGATATGAGAAAAAATCTCTTATTACATTGTGTGGTAGAGTGACCAAAGAAATGTGTAAAAGGGTTTATTTTCCCTTTAATTTCTCTCCATGAAGCAACAGGGAAGTCAGACAAGCGATTCCAGTGGTCCAGCTTGCATGTTGAAGCTCACTTTTCATGGGAAGTCTGTCCTGTGGAAAAGTATTATTTAATTGTAGTGAGACTATTAGGAAGGCCTATCTGAGCAGGGCACAACAGGAAGGTTACCTGTCTGTGTTAGCAACTCCCAGACAGGGTCGGACTGGGCAGCGGGGCACCAGGAAATAACCCAGTTGGCCCCAGCACACTTGAGCGTGGCAGCGAGGGCTGGGGGTGCTGCCTGCCACAGCAAGGATCAGAGGGAGACGTGACCAGGTGACAGAGTCTGAGTCTGAGTAACTGAGGAAAGTCAGGAGGTTGAAAAATCCCCCAAAGAAGTATTATGAGTACAGGTGTGATCCCAACTTAAAGGGGAAGCACCTGGGGGGGTTGGATTCCCCTTTAAGGGTTTTTGCTGTAGTCCACAAGGGACCCAGTTTAGTGAGGGAACTCATCAAATGTGTGAAGGTAGCACTCAGTGGGCAGGATTTGTTTTTTAATTATTTATGTTTTGTATGCTGAAATGGCCACCCCTGAGTAAATAAACTGCATAAAAGTGAGGAAATATGGAAATGATGGGTTGTTTGTTCTAACTTGGTAAGTTATTGTTCTTTCCACATATGAGTTTCATTTCCCATTCTCTCTTTTAAAAGTGACTGCTGAACCCTCACTAGTGGCAGAATGAATAATATCTCATGTAAACTCTAATCATCCATATGGAGATTCATGAACTGGGTAAAACACGGAGACTTTAAGCTGCCAAATGTTTTCACCATAATGACTTTTGGCATTAGAAGAATATAAGTATATTTCAAAAGTTCAAGCTCCCAAGTTGCAGTAAAAATCAGTAGAAAGAAATGTAGTAACAGGTATGGGATCTGTTATGCAGAATGCTCGGGACCTGGATCTTTTTATAATTTGGATCACAATACTTTGTCTACTAGAAAATCATGTAAACATTAAATAAACCCAATAGGGTTTTTTGCCTTCAATAATGTTTAATTATATCTTAGTTTGGATCAGGGTCGGTCTTGGCCAGCGGGAGACTGGGAAAAAACCTGCTTACCCAATCAGACCTGTTCCCTGCATGCCCCCTCTAATTCCAACCTCCCTACAGGCCCCCAACATGGCCGCAAGAAGAAAAGGGAATGCATGGGGGGGAGGGGGTTGGGGCTCGAGCAGGAAGTGAATAGGAGGGGGGGGTCCCAGTGGCATGGGGGGGCCAGAGTCCAATTCCAGTTAGGGAAGAAGCAGAGTCCCCCAGTCCAACACTGGTTTGGAGAAGGTACAAGGTACTGTTTTATTATTACAGAGAAATAATAAATATTTTTTTTTAAAGTGGAGACAGCCTTTTCCGAAATTGGGAGCTTTCTGTATTAAGGGTTTCCAGATAATGAATCCTGTACAATTAGTTTTCCTTTTTTTTTGCCCATATCTAGACTCTAATCATTGACTCTGACAGAAGGTTGATTGAGCTCTTGCAAGAGAATGAGGGGCAGACCCAAAATAAAAGCCTTGCTGTCTCTTTTCCACCAACTGTATGTTTATACTTCAAAAATCAAGAAACCAAAACATAGTTCTAAATGTACAAAGCACAGTATGTGATATGAAATTCAGTTTGACACATTGTGCCGCGTGTATACCCAGTTACAAGCATTTTAACGAAAAACAGACTCTGGTATGGATTTCGGGTTTAACAAAACACCATTAGCAATGATAAAAATTTGATTTTATTTTTATACATAAATAACATACTGTCAGAATAATCACTGTATAGCGTATAAAATAGCATACCCGTGCTGCATTAGAAATTCTTTGCTTAAAACACAGTTTCATAGTGGAGACGATTCTTTCGCCAGGGAAGCGTTTGCTTTGGTTTCCACAACATGCTACATTCACAATTACCAATTATGTTTATATACCCCATAAACTGCTTTGTGCCAAGCACATCAAAAGGAAAAGAAAGCTGGAGTTTATTAACAATCTAAAGCCTAATTATTTGCTGCAGACATGATTTCAGCATTTGTTTGGTTAAACAATGTATGGCATTTAATGAATCTGTATAAATGGTATGATTTCATTTGTTATGAGGGAGTCGGTATAATCAAAAAGAGCCAAGCAACAGTGAAAACACCTTTCTGGCTATAAAATTTTTTTATTTTTGCTTATTCGCAAGTGCACTTAGTGTGCAGCTTTAATGTACAATGAGATAAACACAGTATCAATGATACATTAATAATTAATTAATTAATTTGAGGCCAGCAGGCTGAACATGGCCCTTCTTTGGATTTTCTTGGCCCCCTCAGTTTGTTTCATAGACTTCTGGCCCATGAATACAATATAATATAGCCCCACTACATGGGAAAATATTGACAACTCTGCCCAACCGAGTGGTGATAATAATAATAATAATAATATAGTAAATAAAGTACCCCCTGTTGTAAAATATACAGATGTTATAAATTACTGAGGCTTTTCATGAACATACAGAAAAAGTTTGAGAACCCCTCTTAATTCTTCTTCATTGGCTGAGCTTTCAAAGTAGCAACTTCCTTTTAATAGTATTTCAGCAGTGACTTAAATTTTTTTGGATTAACAGAAAATAAGCGATATGCATCATAACAAAATTAGACAAGTGCATACATCTGGGCACCCCAACAGAGATATTACATCAATACTTAGTTGAGCCTCCTTTTGCAAATGTAACAGCCTCTAGTAGCCTATTAAAGGCTTTGATGAGTGTCTGGATTCTGGATGGTGATATTTTTGACCATTCGCCCATACAAAATCTCTCCAGTTCATTTAAATTTGATGGCTGCCGAGCATGGACTGTGACGGCTATTCCAGAATATAATACTTCTCCCTCAGCATAAATTCCTTTGTAGAAGTGTGTTTAGGGTATTGTCTTGTTGGAATAAACAACCCCTGCGTAACTTCAAATTTGTGACTGATGCTTGAACATAATCCTGAAGAATTTGTTGATATTGGGTTGAATTCATCCAACCCTTGACTTTAACAAGGCCCCAGTCCCTGAAGTAGCCACACAGCCCAACAGCATGATGGAACCTCCACCAAATTTGGCAGGTGTTCTTGGAATGAGGTGTTCTTTTTCCTCCATGCAAAGCCCTTTTTGTTATAACCAAAGCTTTGCATGAAAAAAGCGACTGTTTGTGAGGTGAGTGAAGAAAGGGCTTCTTTCGCATCACCCTGCCATACAGATTTGTGCAAATTGTGCTGAACTGAACAATGTACAGGACAGATACACCTTCTGCAGCAAGATGTACTTGCAGGTCTTTGTAGGTGATCTTTGGGTTGTCTGTAACCATTCTCATAATACGCCACATATGCCGCACCTGTATTTTTCTTGGCCTGCAAGACCTGGGTTTTACAGCAACTGTGCCTGTGCCCTTCCATTTCCTTATTACATTCCTTACAGTGGAAATTGACAGTTTAAACCTCTGTGATAGCTTTTTGTAGCCTTCCACTAAACCATGATAGTGAGCAACCTTTGTTTTCAGATCTTTTGACAGTTGCTTTGAGGATCCCACGCTGTCACTCTTCAGAGGAGAGTCAAAAAGAAGAACATCTTGCAATTGGCAATTTAAATACCTTTTCTTATGATTGGACACACCTGCCTATGAATTTCAAGGCTTAACGAGCTAATCCAACCAATTTGGTGTTGCCAGTAATCAGTATTGAGCAGTTACATGCATTCAAATGAGCAAAATTACAGGCATACCAAAATTTTTGCACAGCCAGTTTTTCACATTTAATTCCATACAACTGAATACTGCTTCACTAAAAATCTGTGTTCAGAAAACACCCCAGTACTGTTCCTGGGAAATGAAAGACATACCACTGTTATCTTTTGTGTTGAAAGTGGAGTAAATTATTTTGCAGGCTGAGAGGGGTTCCCAAACTTTTTCACATGACTGTACAAAGGTCATTGGACTCTGAGGGGACATCTAATATCTCAATATTTTACAACAGTAGGTACTTTATTATAATACACACATTTAAGTGAATCATGTGACATAAATTTCACACTAAGCACTGATGACATCACTAAGCACCATTTCTAAGGATATAATTGACAGCATATTCCTGGTTCTTCAGTATTATATGTTTATAATAAGCCATGAATATCCTGTAAGCTGGAAAGAGTCAGAAGAAGAAGGAAAATGATAAAAAAAATATACATATATTTATATATATGTAATAATGAAGACCAATTGAAAAGTTGCCTAGAATTAGCCCTTCTGTAACCTACTAAGAGTTAACTTAAATGAGAAGGAATACCATTTTACAAACTCTTCCTGCTTCTTTGGTCTTCTCGCGGCTGCCCATGTGCAGTAGAGCGAAAAGCCAACTTAAACGTCTCATTCAAATCAGTGCATAGTTGATAGGCTAATGTGGTCCCGAGCTACCAGAATGCATAAAATGCAAATTGAAGAGCTGCTGAATAAAAAGCTGAATAACTCAAAAACCTTAGATAATAAAAAATGAAAACCAATTACAAATTGTCTCAGAATATCCCTCTCTACATCATCCTTAAAGGGCAAGGAAAGTCTAAAATAGAATAATATTAGAAATGCTGTATTTTGTATACTAAACATAAACATGAACTTACTGCACCACAAGCCTAATCAAACAAATGATTTATGCTTTCAAAGTTGGCCACAGGGGGCTGTCATCTTGTAACTTTGTTATACATCTTTGCAAGACTAGACTACATACACATGCTCAGTGTGGTCTGGGCTTCTTAGGGATCGTCATAAATGATCAAAAAACAAAGCTGCTTGAGTTCTGCATGGTGGGTAAGTAAGGCAGGGGCTCCCCCTGCTGTTCATAAGTATGATTGTTTCCCTGCCAGAAGTTAGGGACCGTCTGACAATTCCTATCCAGTCAGGTTTCTTATAAAAACGGTACACATTTTTTAATTAAAGTATATTGGAGATAGATTTCTTTTTCATTAAAGAAAGTAAAAATGGGATTTTATTTCTTCGCCTTTCCTTGCCCTTTAAAGTTATCTCAAAGGGGAACAACCCCTTTATTATTAGTTGTTCACCTTCCTTCACCTTTTTTCACTTCAGTTGGTTCCAGACAATTGAAATAAAGTTTTTTTTCAATTACTCTTTATTTCCTTTCTGATCATGTTTCTAATAATGAAGTTTCACCTTCGTTTGTCTAAATTGATACATTTCTTATCTCTGCCCCTGCTGAGCAGATTCCCTGGGCTCCATTAAAAGCAGCTGATATAAATGATACAAGAGTTGCTAATATTCCACCGATGCTGCTGAGAAATGTATAAGCCAAATAATTCAAATATCTTGCGTGTGCAATTTGTTTACAGGAGATGAAACTCTCACTGAAAAGTGGGGTCTCCTCAGCTTTTATTACTGGATTTATTTATTATTATAGTTTTGCAGTAACCTCGATGATCCCATGTGTTTGTGGTTCTTGGGGAACCCCTGCTGCTTGTCTATGCATATCTACATTCAACAATACATTTCTCTGGCTCTTGCATTCACTAAATCTGGTCTAGATTCAGAGTCCTAACAAGAGTTTACTGTATATTATTTTAAGAGCAATGTTTTGTCCAAGTTTAATGTAATCAACTGAGATATAGAAATAGTCTACTGCATAAAAGTCATTTTCGGAGTTAAAATACTTCCACTTTGTTTACGCAGTCAAAAAACGTCCAGCTAATTAGATAATAGCAGCCATGATTGATATCAAATTTGTCTTGTTCCAACCCAAGCCCATTTACAATGGAGTATTAAACTAAGTGGGGCTACGTTTCTCTTTCAACAGATATTTTATCTTCAGTTTATCACTTTCGCTCAAGCCATGATTAGAAAAAATAAACGGGCCAGCTCCTATTTCCAATCAACAGCTGCTTTCCTTCCAAAGCAGCTGTAATGGGGATGCTTTGGCCAGAGGAAATGTGCCAGAAAAAAAAGGCAAATTAAAGACATCTCTGCGAGAGATGTTCATTCCAAGCTGCCATGTCTGGAGACTAAGATCCCCTTGGCAAGTGTTTGAATGGAAAGTCATTGTTTCCAAAGTTAAAAAAAAAATGATCTGCCCACAACAGAAATCTTGGAACTGCTGAGTTGTTGGACTGTTTCCTTGCCCTGAGTTAATGATTAAAGTGCAGGCTGACATTATGGATCTTAAAGTGCAGACATCATTTATTTATGATCTTTTTTTTCCCTTTTAATTAGCTCTCATAAACATTTGAGTTGCATTATGCCATTATACAGTTTCAGTGATTTACAACAAAAGATGACTGTTCCGCAGAGCAGCAGCTGTAGGTAAGAATAATTCAAGACAGCTCAAATAATGCACCATACTTTATAATTGCTCAGGCACAACACCAGTGTCTGTGGAAAGCAGAGGGCATAAATGCATCTGTGAGGTATAGTAAGGTGAGATATTGCTCCTAGCAGTGACAATATCTGCTTCTAGGAATGTACACTGTGATATCAAGAGGAGTAGTAGAGATAATAGAACTTGGGAAGGAATGCTAGAATAGAAGGACAAAGGGGTGACTGTTGCAATCTGATAATTTCCCATCACAAAGGATATGTGACATAATGTTTGTAGCAGTAGGCATAGCAGTCTTTAGGAAGAAATTGTGGGATAGTGTGTTTACCAGGTATAGTTGATAGGTACCTATAGTATCAGTAGGATAATAGTATCTGGGAAGGAACTGTAGCTGTGGGATAGCAGGTATAGTAGGGAGTGATGGTGCCTATAGTAGCAGTGGTCATAAAAATATGTGGAGGGCAATAATTAAAGGCCAGAATTAAAGGTCAATAAAATGAAATCATTTGTGTACTGTGCATTTTGCTAAATTGAATGGATGCTTTGTGATTGAACTGAACAGATTAAAATACAAGAAGCAAAGAACACTTGATCTGGGATCAGGTTTCTAAATCATTGGCCAAACCGTCTTGTAGCACTTTCAGATGTAAAGTGGTACAGATAATTCAGAGTGTTGGAATGCACAGAACTGTCACCCAGACAAAACAGATTTTTAGGACTAATGTACACTTTCCGTGAAAATGTAGTGATAAGACCTCTTTCAATCCATGTAAAACATATTGGAACCTATTGAGTACTAAGTGAAATCCACAAACTAAAGTACTGGAGTAGTACAGTTTGTCTCTCAAATGGATACATCTATAAACTGTGATAAAATAGTTTCAAAGCTGTAGGGAAGATTTAATGCTCAGGCTCCTACACTATGAGCCTCTAAGTCCTGCCTATTAATAATGTAGTAGAACTTATGTTAAGCTTCTGTGCATTCCCAGATCACTAGTATCTAGGAAATGCCTTCTCTATAGTATTGGATGTGCATGAGAAAACTGAGACCTTCCAATAAGTAGTAATATGCAAATCGTTTGCCTTCCAATTAATTTCTGTGATATCTGGAAGAGCAATATGTCTCCAACTCAAAAACTCACTCAAATTGGGTTTAAAATGATTCCTTCAGGAATTTCTAGTACCCCAAATCTCAACCTAATTAGCCATGAGGCTGGGCTACCATCCATTGCTTTGCTCCCACCAATTTAGTACTCATTAGAGCAGAGGTTGCTATAATGAATAACTGATTGTGTGTGCACACATGTGCATCCCATTATATCCCCATCAGGGCTATAGTTACCATATAGGTATCCAAGGACCCTACCCTTGGACAACAATTTTTGGGGGAGCCCTTGAATGTTAGACTGGACCAATAGGACATCATGAAAACCCCTGTGAGCCCCAGTCTCCATGGACCTCACCCACCCAGATCCAGTCCACCTCCACCTCTACCCCAGCTGAACCTGATCACAGGGAAGGAGGGAAGTAAGTGCCACCAACATCATGCAGGTGGCTTGGAAATGGTTTGGAGTTGGGCTCTGGGAGGAAGGTCCATCAGTTTGCATGAAGGGCCCTGACAGTTGCTCTTTCAGTGGGCCCTGGGTGTTTATATGGTATATAACACCCAGGGCCCCCTGCGGGATACTTAAGACTAGATCCAGGAGTGGAGTTGATTGGCTCATGGAAGGACAGCAATTCCATTTATACATGTGACGATCATCAACCTAAATACAGTCCTGATTCCTACACACACATGAAGAGAGGGAGACTGTTCCATGCAGAATAACCTATTCTATGCTTGTTATTTATAGATTATTCAGTTGAAAACCAATGGAAGATATCTACTTTTTTGTGTTTTTATTGTGCTCTTACTGTCATGTTCCCATTTGCAAAGAGTATTCAATTTCTTCTCGCCGATGTTTCATGGAAGTTTTTCTCTTTCGTGCCAGAAAAGCATTTTCAGAGACTTAGAATTTGATTAGTCAAAGTGTCCTGAACTGTATATTTTCTATTAAACTGTAAAACATTTTTCAAACGTTCCTGCAGCTCCTCCAACCCACAGACAGATTGTATAGTTATGTTGTGGCTGAGCTTTGAAAAGACATGCCATATATCTACCAAGTTCAGCCTTTTGCTCAAATAAACCCTACCTAATGTCTGTTTGATCACGAATAAGGCAAATAAACTCTATCTGCCTCAGAAGGCCAACTTTTCAAGTGAAGATTAAAAATGTGGAATTACGCCTGTAATAGATTTAATTCCAGTTTAGGAGCAGTGAAGAAGAGTTGATTAAATCCTTTTCCTTTTAACTCTTTAAAGTTTTTTTATGTTTGTTCTTGTACAGAACCAGCGAGCGATTCCCAAACCATCTTACACTGTACATATGTTTCACATTACGTCCCTGAAAGCTCTCCCGCTGTTATCCAAACATATTGTTCACATAGGGTCAGACCCAGTGAGGACTCTGAGAACACATTCGGCTCATGTGTAAAATATGTGCCCAATATAGACTTTTCCCAGTCTTTCAATTTTTCTTCAAATGAAAAAATGTACACAGAGCTGTATCCCTCTTTCCCCAACTGCCCCAAGGAATTTGAAAAAAAAAAGAACTGCACACCAAAATGAGTCATTCTCAACAAGTCCACAGTCATTCTTTTTAAAGGAGAATAAAAACTCCACGCAGTTTCTTTCAGCCTGTGCTTCCTAGGATCACATAGGCCCTTCATGGGAAGTGTCGCCAGAATAAACAGTGTACAAATGTGTTCAATGAAGCATTCAATAGATTTGCTCATGGTGTGAAGGATGCTAGTCGTTTATGAATAATGTTTCTTGCATGACGTCTTTTTCTGACCTTATTGCTTGAGTTTCTGGTCCCAGGACAAAGTATATGAGCAGAAGACAAAGTATTCTTAATTGCACTTTATAATTTCTCCAGCAGAACCACAGTTTACAAGGGGTCATTAATTGCAACCCTGGACACAAGTGCTAGAGCACGGGATGCAAAACCGTTCAAGAAACACTTGCATCTTGGGACATTCTGGACAATTTTGGCACAGCTGGGATAAAACATTTTAAATGTCAGGATTTGACATTCTTTTTATTCTTTCTACTTTTCCACCTCTGTTGTTCCCTTGTGTTTTCCTCTGAATACTTATATTTCTTCTGATTATACTGCCTTCATCTTTTTCTTTATTAGTCTCCTTTCAAATGAATTTTACATGTTCCCCCTCTTCTCCCTTTCTCCTCTTAGTCGCCCACTTAATTTTATATTATATGTTTTCCCTCCTCTCCCCTTCACCTCTTGGTCACCCTATTCTCCTTTTCTTCTCATCCACTCTACCCCCCCACCCACTATTTATCTTTCCACTCTTTTTTCTTAAAGGGGTGGTCCACCTTTAAAATAATTTTTAGTATGACGTAGAGAATAATATTCTGGCACAGTTTGCAACTGTTTCATTTTCAAATATTTATGGTTTTTGAGGGGGTTCTTGAGTTTTTATCCAGCAGTTCTTCAGTTTGCAATTTCAGCAATTTGGTTGCTAAGGTCAAAATTGCCATAGCAACCATGCATTGATTGAAATATTAGAATGAAATATGAATAGAATTTTGAGCAATAAAAATTAGCAACAACAATACATTTTAAACCTTACAGAGCATTTGATTTTTTAGATGGGGTCAGTGACCCTCATTTGATTACTGGATATAGTCAGAAGTATTTCTCCTTCCCAAGATATTCAAAGTATTCATAATCTGTTTTACATGACCAGCACAACTTGCCATACACTGTACGACCTTTTACTTAAAGTGGACCTGTCACCCCGACACAAAAATCTGTATAATAAAAGTCCTTTTCAAATTAAACATGAAATCCAATTTCTATTTTTTAGTAAACAATTCATAGCTGTTTTAAGCTCATTTAAAAATCTCAGCTGTCAATCAAATTTTGTCTGCCCTTCCTCTATGCCAGGAGTCCCCAACCTTTTTTGCTCATAAGCCACATTTAAATTTAAAAAAGAGTTGGAGAGCAAC
>CM044437.1:114652364-114671953 GCA_024363595.1 Xenopus borealis
TATGCAATGGGCTAAAGTCCTGTAAGGAACCAATTTTTGAAACCTGGACTCAACCCAGACCTGCAACCCACATCTAGACTCACAACCCAAAGTTTCACTCCCTTGGACCTGCTATACGACCCACAAGTACCTTATCCACAACCCGATCCATGACCTGTTGACTACTAAGAAAGGGGAATTGCTGTTGCTGTAAGCCAGAAGAGACATCAGAAATGGGCATAGCCAGGGGGAAACCCACATACCCACTTTTTTGCAAGTAACCCGACTCTACCATGGGCTTTTCTGACCTTCAACATTTTGTAGCAAGCTAAATGATTTTGTTATAGACTTAGTGCATTCTTTATGTGTTATTCTTACAACAATTTATTCTTACATATCAGTTTATAGTATATATCGTATTTCAGAGGCTGTGCCGGACGCTCTTGCTCATTTTCCAACCCAACTTAATGTGTTATTATGTAACGCCTCTGAAATGTGGCTACATCTCTGTAATTTTCAGTTACTACTGATCTCTAGAGAAATTGCACAATGTAGTCTACATTTTCAGTCTGCTAATGTGATTTTGAAATAACATCATGTTCACTTCTTTTTTTTCTACCCCCAAAGTGAACCTTGGCTGCACAGTAAGATTTAACGTCTTGTTATAGATATCTCCGCCAAACCAATTATTCTTACAAAATAAAAGATCTAACACTGTGTAGTTTTGTCATGGCAAGGATTCCTCTTAATGAATAAAATGTTAATGGGCTGCCTAGGCATGCAACAACAGGGCTTTACACAATACATTCTAACCAAAACTCCATTTATTCATACGTATTGTGATATTTGGCCTACTCTACCTTTATTGTACCATGTGCAGAGTATGTCAATAGTGATGAGCGAATCTGGGGCTTTTCACATCGCCTAATTTTCGGCGAAAAATTTGCGAAAATAGTGAAATCCGAAAGATCAGGAAAAATTCTAACGTTTTCACGAAAAATTCGTGAACTTCTGACAATTTCACTAGAAATTCGTGAATTTCGAACGATTTCACTATAAATTTGTGAATTTCGAACTATTTCAATAAATTTGTGAAATTCAAACTATTTCACTATAAATTTGTGAATTTTGAACAATTTCACTAAAAATTCGTGAATTTCAAACAATTTCACTATAAATTAGTGAATTTTGAATGATTTCACAAAAAAGTCTGACAAATTTTCACTGACGTTTTGCAAATAATGGGAATTCGCGGCAAATTCGAGCTAGGCGAATAAATTCGCCCATCACTATATGTCAGCACAATACATATATATTACACAAAAACCATCAATAACTTTTAAAATATATACATTTAAACAGTGCTTAGTGATGTCATCAGTTGTATACAGTGCTTTGTGTTTATATAAAATGTGAGTTCCATGACCTCTATAAAAACAATTACCCTTTATAAATGGTCCATTATACAAAGGGATTGAAAATACAAATAGGGTATAGTCCAATCAGAACATATTCTCATGGTCCTAAGGGTATAACACAAAATATAACAATAGAATAACTAATGAATGGACTTGACCACATCAGTATATTATCACCCTAAAAATGTACTGCCCACAGTAGAGATAAAATTGTAAGCATATAGATAGAAGTGGGTCATGATTGAATAAAGGAGACTTTTGTACAACCTCTGAAAAACAGTAATTGATGCTCGCCAGGCTGGAAAAAATTACAAAACTATTTCAAGCAAAGACGTTCAAGCACTACTGTAATTATTTGCCTAATTTCTATTGTTATTGTATAGAAAAGACACATGGACACCCCGTTTGAACGTTATGGTTCTATATCAATTGGGCAATTTTCTTTTTTAGTTCATAGTTTTTATAACTCTTAGGAACACTGAAACTGTGTCTGTGACTCTGCCTTCTGTTCAGCACAATTAATATAAAGCAACATAAAGTGCCTGGCAGATAAGCTATCATCTGAGAAGTCCATTTTATTTTAACAGGAAATCCTCAACATAAAGGTTTTCTTTTTTAAAACAATATTGCTACTTGCTCCTTCCAGACAGGAAATTGAAACGTTATGTAAAAAGACCCAGCGCCATCCCAAGCTGTGCTCCGAGGGTTCTTCTGTAGAACTAATATTTCATGAATTGTGTTCTAATAATACTGGCTTCATTAAATTAATGTAAATACAGGGATGGTCCCAGACACAGGTTACAAAAATAAGAGATTATATAAGAATATTGTTTTCTATCTCACATTGAAGAGCAGTAAGAACTTTTCTTTCTTTTTGTCTAAATATAATTACAATAACATCTTCAGAAACCTGGAATGTGAAGAGAGAGGTGAGCTTTATGGCCCCTCTATCTTGCCAGTTTTTCATTTTAGAGAAACAGAGCTGCACAATCATTTCTATTACAGGTATGGGATCTGTTATCTGGAAGCCCATGTATAGAAAGCACCAAATAAATAATCCAAATTTTTAAAAAATGTTTACCCTTTTCTCTGTAATAATAAAACCGTAACATAGTAAGTTAGGTTGAAAAAAGACACATATCCATCAAGTTCAACTTTTCTCTTTTTACCTTCCTAACTGCTAGTTGATCCAGAGGAAGGTAAAAAAAAAAACCCATCTGAAGCCTCTCCAATTTGCCCCAGAGAGGTAAAAATTCCTTCCTGACTTCAAAATGCCAATCGGACTAGTCCCTGGATCAACTTGTACAATGAGCTATCTCCCATAACCCTGTATTCCCTCACTTGCTAAAAAGCCATCCAACCCCTTTTTAAAGCTTCAATGTATCAGCCTGTACAACCGATTCAGGGAAAAAATGCCAGTAACTTGTGCTTGATCCAAACTAAGATATAATTAATCCTTATTGGAGTCAAAACCAGTCTATTGGGTTTATTTAATGTTTACATGATTTTCTAGTAGACTTAAGGAATGAAGATCCAAATTATGGAAAGATCCCTTAACTTGAAAGCCCCCCTGAGCATCCTGGATAACAGGTCCTGTAGATTACCATAGATTTTTATGAGATTTTTAATGATACCGGTCCCTGCCTTGGGATTTTCAGTGGTTTCACTTGGGCACTCACTTTTCATAGGGCACTCATTCCTCTATATCTCAGTAAAATAAAAGTACTGAAGTGTAAGGGACAAATTTACGAAATTCACATGAAATGATCGAAGTTTGATCGAATTCGATCGAATATCGATCATTTGAATTTTTCGTGAAATCGGATATGCAAATTTGGCCTCTTTGATCATTGAATATCGAATGATTGGATATTCGATAATTCGATAATTCGATGATCGAAGGAATCAAAATTTTAAAGTTATTCGACTGCCTACTTTGCCACATTGAACCTACCGAATTGTAATAGAAGCCTATGGGAAGCTCCCCATAGGCTTCTGAGGCTAAGTCCTGCTCGAAAATCATTTGTACAATCGGAGTGTTCGATCGTTCGAATCGTACAAATTTTTCGGACGTTCGAAGGAAATTTCACGATTTTTTCATGACATTGAACGATCGGTATCCGATCGTATGAATTACTCAAGAAATCGAATATCGAGCAAAAAGATAGCCTAAAACAATTCGATAAGCATTCGATGGTCGAATGCTTATCAAATTTCGAATTTAGTTGAGCTATTTTTGGGGAATAATAATAAATTTGCCCTCAAGTGTTGTCTTATAAATAAAAACAAGGAACTCATACACCATCAGGTCAGTGATGCTACCGTTAAAGGGTAAATGTAGAGAGTGATATTCTGGGACAATTTGCAATTGGTTTTCATGTTTTATTATTTGTGGCCATTCAACAGAGAGAAATTGTACTGCTTTACAGTCATTTGTAAAGGATTTTAGAGCAAACTCTATGAAATATTTTGTTCCATACAAGTGAAGGGGACATTTCTCTCTTGCAAACAGTGTCAAATACTAGTTTCAGTCTTTGGTAAATATGCCCAAAGTGTTTGTAACTCTCCCAAGTTCCACAACTTTTTTTGCTTGGTGCACTTGCCGACACTGACAAAGAATGGATAGTGCACTGAAAGTTGTGTTAGTAACCGGATGATGTGTGAAGAGACAGCTCATGTATTTCTGAATTCTGGATGTGAGATCCAACCATGCTACAGGTGAGTGCCCTCCCAACATCCTTTTTTTGCCAAGAAAAGGAAACCCAAATGGCAATTGGGGGGTGTTCTTAGTGTGAGTATATTCACTCCAATGCAATTATATCCTAATAAGCTTGTAAGTACACCTTCATTCAACCTGTTTATGAAGGGCAAACCTCATAGTAAGTAAAAGCTTACAAAGAACGGACTCATAACTCAGAGGTTGGAACCATGGAACGCATTTAATGAGGCAGACTTATATTTATTGCTTCCTACACTGCTTGTGAAACCTTCTTTATCCTTTTATCACCAAGAATAAACATTTCAAAAACAGGCCCTCTTTCTGCTCAGTCTGATGTTGCGTGAAGGAGTTAAGTACAGGGCTTAACTAATAAAATTGTGTTTAGCTGTAAAGAAAACAATCTAGGAAGGGAAAGCCTAATAGTAGCCTCTTTAACAAATTCGTTGGGTCTCTGGCCCTGACTCATTTGTCACTTTAGTTATTGCAGCTGGGAACCAAGGAATTGCCCACACTTTAAGGCAAGCGAAGGAGGGCCTATTATAGTGCAATTTGTTAAGAGCGTGACATTATACAGCATTACACTGAAGAACAATAAAACCTTATCTGGATATATTGGTGCATTGGATCCCCTTATTAATTACTGATGCAAAATGATCATAATGTGGCTGTTCTGCTTTTGACCTGGCCCCTTTCTTTCTCCTTTCCAAACCTGCAGGTGCAGAGTCCATTGAATGCATCAATGAATGAGACCACCATCTTTTCTTGGCTTAGAATATTGCTTCATTGGGTGGGAATCTGTAAATGAGCTAGGCCTGTCAGATCAATACCAACAGTGCCTTGAATACATAGAAGAGCCTGGAATGCTAATATTCTAGTACAGGGGTCCCCAACCTTTTTTGCTCATGAGCCACATTTAAATTTAAAAAAGAGTTGGAGAGCAACACAAGCATGAAAAAGTCCATGTGGATGTCAAATAAGAGCTCTGATTGGCTTTTTGGTAACCCCTATATGGACTGACAGCCTACAGGAGAGAATGTTTGGCAGGACATCTGTTTTTTATGCAACCAAAACTTGCCTCTAAGCCAGTGATTCAAAAATCAGCACCTGCTTTGAGGCCACTGGGAGCAACATCCAAGGGGTTGGAGAGCAACATGTTGCTCGCGAGCTACTGGTTGGGGATCACTGATCTAGTACATCCATGAGAACTCAGTATCTGCATTGCAATTAGTCATTGAGCCACAGTCAGACTGGATAGGGGCAATAAAGAGAATTTCAATCCAATAGGGAAAATTACAACGTCCACACAGTTGCACCAAACTCAAATAGTTAGGCCTGAAGAGAAATGTTATATAAAATCAAGTAAAAAAAGTAAAAGAAAAGTCCCTTATTGTCCCGCTTTCTGGAGTTTCCAGTAGAAAGAAAATTTGTCATTTTCCATGGAAATCTGGGACTTGATATCCCGAATGCTTGGGATTTTTATAACAGATCTTTCTGTAATTTGGATCCTCATAGAAAATCATGTTATCATTAAATAAACCCAATAGGATGTTTTTTCTTGTAGCAAGGATTAACTTTATCTTGGTATGGATCAAGTGCAAGGTACTGTTTTATTACTTCAGAGAAAAAGGAAATAATAAAAAAAAAAATTGGATAAAATGAAGTCTATATAAAGTCTTGTAATTTGGAGTTTTCTGGATAACGGATTTCCAGTAGGAAGCACTATAAAAAAAAAGGCCTGGATCCATGATTATCACAGATTTTTTTCTGGAAAGCATATGTTCTACTGACCAGAGACCTTGTTGTTTACTTAAATTTGCTTAGACCTTCAAAACGTCTGTGATACTCATGTTACCAACATTTACCTACTACCTCTACGTCCCCTGTTAATTTGATTAAGTTGGGGAATACAAACTTTTCAAACAGAACATGATAATGACTTGTGGAAGAGAATAAGGAATTACCTGGACTCTGGCTTCGGTGAGGTTAACTCTGCGCGCTAGATCTTCCCGTACAAAGGCATCTGGATAATGCGTCCTCTCAAACACTCTTTCCAGAGCTTGCAGTTGACTGCTGTTAAATGTAGTTCTGTTCCTCCTTTGCTTTCTCTTTTTCTTCTGTTCAGCATTCATCTGTTCATCTGTAGAACACAGACAGGTAATCTTGAGTTCAGTGGCCTCAAAATTGTATATTTAAAAAAAATATCTAAACTCTATGTCTATGAAGATTCTCATTTATTCAGGTCATGATATACAGTATCTAGCAGAATGAAGTCAAAGGCAACTGGACGTTTAGGGGTAGATTTATCCAAGATCTCGTTTTAGAGGTTTGTGAAGTTTTTTTTATACCTCGATCAAACTCGAAAACACAACTCAACTTTTGATAAATCTGTCCCTTAGAGTTTTTCTTTCCTTTAAAACTTTTCACCACTCATCCGAGTGGCTTCGTCAGTTCAACTGAAGTGGTAGGGAATTCCCTGGCGTTTACACCCTTGAGGGTAGTAAAGTCACAAATATCCACATGATAGAATCTAGATAACTAAAAAAAATGCACGTTTGTGCTGACAGTTAGTCTCTGCACCATTTATTTTCTTCACATTTGTTATCAATTTTGAAAACAGTTCTTTTGTGTTTATCAACATATAAGTATCAAACAGATAGTTGCACTGATCAGTGACAGACATATACATAGATAAATAGAGCCCCTGTACTGGAATAATGTTTGGGCCTTTGCTCAGTATTAAAACCCAAATAGTCGAATCCAGATGTGATGTAATAAAATATAATTTTTTATATATGGATATAATCATCAGATTTCTGAAGTTGCAAACTGGAAAGCTGCTGAATAAAAACTATAAAACATACAGTTGTATGTTTTTCAGGGGACCAGAAAAAAAAATCCAGGAAAATGTAAAATCAGGGAAATGTATTATGAATAATATATAGGTGGGACCACAAAACAACAATGTAAAATGAGGGAAAACTTAAAATTAGGGAATATAAATTGGGGTTCTACTGTATATTTGAATTCTCAAATAATAAAAAAATTAAAACCAGTTACACATTGTCTCAGAATATCACTCTCTACATCATACTAAAGCTTGATTTAAAAGTGAACAACCCCTTTAAGCATGACAAATAGGAAATATTACAATATGAGAACATCTCCCACGTGTAACGAAAACAGCAAGTGTTTAGAAAAACCAAATCTCATCTATTGAATTAACTGCAAGAGTTGTATATTTTAGGCAACCTTAGTTACTGTATATTGTACGGTATAAGATATAGTTTAAGTAACCAGAAATACTACTTTTCCTTGTTGTGTCAATAAATCACGAAATTCTGAAAACTGTATTATATTATATTTCATATAACTGTCAGAGATCTCATTTTGCATTGATCATCTATGGAACAGCATGTTACAATCAGGTATTGGATCCCTATCCGGAAACCCATTATCCAGAAAGCTCCGAATTACGGAATGGCCATCTCCCATAGACTCCATTATAATGAAATAATCAAAATTTTAAAAAATGTTTTTCCTTTTTCTCTGTAATAATTAAACAGTAGCTTGTAATTAATCCCAACTAAAATATAATTAATCCTTATTGGAAGCAAAACCAGCATATCGGGCTTATTTAATGTTTACATGATTTTCTAGTAGACTTAAGGTATGAAGATCTAAATTACGGAAAGATCCGTTATCCGGCAACCCCCAGGCCCCAAGAATTCTGGATAATAGGTCCCATACCTGTTTTTTTAAGAACTATTGTAACATTCTAATTATCAAACACTGATCAAATGGATTTGCAGGTATATTTTACTGCAAAACAGAATCTTACAATTCAAGGAATCCAGTGTGCCAGCAAACATAATACTCTGGCTTTTTTATCTTCCTGCTTTTATTGTTCTCCTGTGAGTGAACCTGCCTTGTGATGAACTAGGCTGTAAGCAAGGTGGCTTTTAATTAGTCCCAGTATAGATAGCTTGAGAGCTCAGGTAGTACAGCGCATTTGTTTTGGAAAACACGACAATCTAAAAGATGTATAGACTATACACTGCACAATAAATGATAGTAATGGGAATCAGAGACAGAGAAATTCAGTAGGTGGAAACACTTTTCCACCCTATTGAAAAGAATATAAACATATGCCTTTAAATCCAATCTATATCATAAACTTGAACATATAAAGCCATGAATGTTACAGCATGCCCTTTCATATACAAGTACTATGGATATTAATATGTGGGTCTTTACTTGACACACAGTTCAAAGATGTTAAGAGCATCTGTTGGGACTGGTAAAATATTAAAGCTTCTTTACTCTTTGTTGTCCCCTGTGATCTTTGTTTTGGCTCCGGTGTGAAATCACAGATAAATGGATTTACCAGCAACAGAAACAGTTCTGCTGAATCTTGTAAACTCAACAATCTGTGAATTTATGTCACTGGAAGAGCAACAAGACAAAGTCACTCTATGATTGTTTTTCTATTCTCTGTCATTCGATCCAGTAACTTTACCATTGGTTTTCCATACACATTGTCTGATCTGCTTGGTTAAGAAACTGTCATACAAGGACCATGTCTGTTTATAACTGACACTTGTTTGATTATAATTCCAACACGCCAGCTGTATTCCAATAAGGGTTTATTCTGTAGGTCACACACACACACATTCCTAAACAGTACTCAATACTCTATCACAGGGGTCCATAACCTTTTTTTACCCATGAGCCACATTAATATATAAAAACAGTAGGGGAGCAACACAGGCATGAAAAAATCCCTAGGGGTTCCAAATAAGGGCTGTAGTTGGTTATTTGGTAGCCCCTATGTAGACTGACAGCCTACAGAAGGCCCTACTTAGCACTATACTTACTTTTTATGCAATTAAAACTTGCTTCCAAGCCTGGAATTCAAAAATAATCACCTGCCTTGAGGACATTGAGAGCAACATCCAAGGGGATGGAGAGAAACAATAAGGGTAATGGAAAAATATCTATTGCTTCCAATCTGCTTAGTGTTGGAGAAGCACTGACAGGCATAGCATTCACCTGCCAATGTACACATGAATGTGCAAATATGAGGCGTCCACAAAAGAGTGGATAGGTAGAGCAGTGATCCCCAACCAGTAGCTTCTGAGCAACATGTTGCTCACCAACCTCTTGGATGTTGCTTCCAGTAGCCTCAAAGCAGGTGCTTATTTCTGCATTCCAGGCTTGGAGGCAAGTTTTGGTTGAATTAAAACCAGGTGTACTGCCAAACAGAGTCTCAATGTAGATTGTCAATCCATATAGGGGCTACCAAATGGCCAGTCACAGCGCTTATTTGGCACCCCAAGAACATTTTTAATGCTTGCATTGTTCGCCAACTCCTTTTATTTCTGGGTGGTGCTCACAGGGTCAAAAGGTTGGGGATCCCTGATGTAGAAAATACACAGAGGAAGTAACATGTGGCACGAAACGGGTCAGTAGTAGAAACGTTAAGCAAAATAGCTGTTATATAATAGATGTTGTTTATAATTGTCAACAAATAAAGAAGCTTTTATTCATCATGATATAACGTGTTGAAAAAGACCATATTTGTGACAGTATACACAGAGGGAACCTGTTACCTAAATGAGCAATAAAATCCGTTAAGATGCATTGCTCAAATATCATACAAAGAGATGCATGCATAACAGCACCTATAGATTAATCATTGGTTAGACCACATCTTCAGAATGTCTAAATAACACACAAAAACACATTAAAATTTGGATGATCTATGTTATCTTGTACAATCTGGGTGGGGGGGGGGTTCCATGGGTAAGGTGAGGTGCAAATATTATAAAGGTAAATACACCTAATAAACTTTAATTCCATAGAGCATTATTCATTGGTAGGTTCAAATAAACAGGGAAATGAATTTCTTGGATTAAAAAGCCTATGCGTCAGTGATCCGACATTCAGGTAACAGGAAAGAAACAACTTTGTGTTGGTTACTAAATAATATAGCGAATACATAGGAGATGGTTCCCTGAAATCTAAGCAAACCTTTGCCCCCACCCAGACTGTACAAAGATTCCCCTCTCATTCAGGAAATCCTATTCATAAGTCAATGCTTTAAGTATTCTATTACAAGGGGCTATTCAGCAGAGTGGAGGAACTGTTTATGATGTGAGACTAGGCCTTTGGGGAACCATATACACGTAGATATAACCAACAAATGTTTTATACCTTCTAGTCTGAAATGTCATTTAAAGTGATTCACTCATCTGAACAGTACATTTCTTTTGTAATAAAAGGCCAAGTTTCCCAGTTTTATGTCCTCTGTCATTTTAATTGTACATAAATAAATGTGTCTAGTCAACCTATGTCTATAACACTCACCACATACTGATGTATAGGTAACATTGGCTCAGTCAGATTTCCAGTCCTATAGGCTATATGAAGAACTTCAGCTCCTTGTATTCCTGGTTCTGTTCTTTGATTCTGGGAGTAGGGTTCCTGAAAGCTAGTTAGGGCCACATCCCTGTGCACTGGATTTCATTTGTTTGGGTTGATGGACTTTGGTCTTTTTTGCAACCAAGCTTAACTATGTAACTAATTATGTAAGTAAAAGTCCATCTTTGGCCACTTGTATGGGTCTACTAACACCCCTGGAGTAATAAGGAAGAAAAGGAAAGACTAGACTTGAAAGTCTAGACAATAGCAATTTAGACCAGGCTAAAATCGCAAGCTGCAGCAATAACACCAAAAAGGGATAATGTCATGGGAAAACATTTTTTTATCCAAAACACATCAGTTAATAGCGCTACTCCAGCAGAATTCTGCATTTCTCAAAAGAGCAAACAGATCTTTTTTATATTCAGTTTTGAAATCTGACATGGGGCTAGACATTTTGTCAATTTCCCACCTGCCCCTGGTCATGTGACTTCTGCCAGCACTTTAGGAGGGAACTGCTGGATAAAATATATCAAGATAAAAACAACTAAACATTTTATTTGGAAATAAACATACGTTAGGTACAGCAGTCCAGTAAATATATAACTCATCATCAGGGACCTCAAAAAATTGAATATTGTTCTTTTCTGTCTATAATTTAATGTGTCTTAACCATAAACATGTCTATGAGAGCAGGCACTCAATAAGCAGGGATCTTATGGCTTCAGCGGCCTCAAAGCCATCTACCATAGACTCTATTTTATCCAAATAATCCACATTTTTTTTAAACTTTTCTCTGTAACACTAAAACAGTACCTTGTACTTGATCCCAACTAAGATATAATTAATCCTTACTGGAGGCAAAACTGCATACTGGTTTTTGTTTAAATAATTTTTCCAGTAAATTTTAGGTAAGAAGATTATGGAAAGATCCGTTTCCATGAAACCCCAGGTCCCAAGCATTCGTGGCTCACGGGTAAAAGAAAAGTTGGGGGACCCTTATTATAATTCTTTCATTTTTACTAATAAGTTGGTTTCAGTCTAATCCTACAGTCCTCTCATGTTTCTTTTTTATGCAGTTGGCCATTCAGTGGGGGTTAACGGTCTGAAGTACCTTCTCCTATCAGAACCTTCAGACATCTGCCACCATACAGAATGATGGCTGGACAATATAATTAAAACCAAACCACATTGGCTGACCATCTTGCTCAGTGTGTGGTCACTTTTAGGCAACATTAATTTCCTAGGAGAATAACCAGGGCTTAAGAAGAGTTTTGCTTGAAACAAAGAGTCGACCAACTGTTGCTCGGTCATTTTTAGTATCTAAAATATATTAAGGCAAGGATATGCTCTAATCCAGATCTGTAACATGCCCCCTAGGGATAGGATCATATGATTATTTCTACCGTATTTAACTTACATTTCTTGGGTTGCAGCCCTCTTTGTCTGCCCTTGGGGATGAGGATGCATTATGAGAGAGATTCCACATAAAAATGTTTGAAGCTTCAGTTCAATGTATTTAACTCTACAGATTCAGGTATCATTATATGGCACCAACGGGCTGCAGAAAAACCTCAGCACTCATGTTTAAAGGGCACATCCTGAAATCTAAGCTCATATATTAAATTACGTTACTGTTATAAATAGGGTTCTGAAAGTTCCCATTAACTGACACATTTTAATATAGCATATAACATGTGCTGTTTGTCAGACAGGTGTGAGAAATCATTTTACCAATGTTCCTTTCTATGAAAATAAATCCAGCTTAAGAAACCCCCCGAGTGTGTATAAAACAGCACATAAATTACAGTAAAATCTAACAAAGCAGGGGGTGTAACAATAGGAAAAGCAGACTGCAACTGCTGGGGGATCCATAAATGTAGAGGGCCCAATAAGGTTCTGATTGATGACCAATTTCAGTTTATATGAACAAACATCTTTCCAACGTGTAGAAGATGATTTTACAGCTGAGACCAGTAACTTCTAGTATTTATATAACTTTATTTATATAACTCAGAAGTTTTCAGACTGTTTGGGTTGAGGCCCCCTCATTAGGTCCAAAATGTGAACCCCTATTAGTCCATTACATGGTTGATGGTTATAACATATAACCTTTTATGGTTTTTACTTATATATATATATATATAAGACAATGAAGGAATAGTCAACCACAGGTTTTCCACATTACTAGCATTTCAGACTGGACCTCCAGTCTGCCAGCCTCCCAGTATGAGACCAATGATGAATGACCAACATTTTCTGCAGCTGTACAGATTAGCATTGTGCATCGGTAATAGGGAGACAGTCATCAGATGAATTAGAAAAACTTAGGCTGGAGTGAAGTCATATGTCAAACTAGTAGATCTAAAGAACATTGGTATACAAGTGGGAAAGACTCTAAACTAACAGCATACACTTAAAGGGATTCTGTAATGATTTTTATGATGTAGTTGTTATTTCTAAATTACACTGTTTACACTGCAAATAATTTACTCTACAATATAAAATTTCATTCCTGAACCAGCAAGTGTATTTTATTTTTAGTTGTAATATTGGTGTGTAGGTGCCATCTCAGGTCATTTTGCCTGGTTATGTGCTTTCAGAAAGAACCAGCACTTTAGAATGGAACTGCTTTCTGGCAGGCTTTTTTTTCTCCTACTCAATGTAACTGAAGTATTCACAGTGGGACCTGGATTTTACTATTGAGTGCTGTTCTTAGATCTACCAGGCAGCTGTTATCTTGTGTGAGGGAGCTGTTATCTGGTTACCTTCCCATTGTTCTGTTGTTATGCTGCTGGGGGAAAGGGAGGGTGTGATATCCCTCCAACTTGCAGTACAGCAGTAACGAGTGACTGAAGTTTATAAGAGCACGAGTCACGTGACTGGGGCAGCTGGGAAATTGACAATATGTCTAGCCCCATGTCAGATTTCAAAATTAAATATAAAAAATCTCTTTTGCTCTTTTGAGAAATGGATTTCAGTGCAGAATTCTGCTGGAGCAGCATTAACCATTGTGTTTTGAAAAAAAATCCCCATGACAGTATCCCTTGAAGTTAAGGGGAAAATATAAACAGTGACCTTCTATAATTTTGGTTTGTAAATGTTTAACAGTACATGTGCAAGAATAAGCATTTTCTAGAAGCATCTAGGGCAGTGGTCCCCAACCAGTAGCTCACGAGCAACATGTTTCTCACCCAACCCTTGGGTGTTGCTTCCAGTGGCCTCAAAGCAGGTGCTTATTTTTGAATTCCTGGTTTAGAGGCAAGTTTTAGTTACATAAAAACCAGGTGTACTGCTAAAAAGAGCCTCCTGTAGGCTACCAGTCCACATAGAGGCTACTAAACATCCAATCACAGCCCTAAGTTGACATCCCCATGGACGTTTTCATGCTTGTGTTGCTCTCCAAGTCTTTTTACATTTAAATGTGCTCATGAATTTGTGTTTGGGGACCCCTGATCTAAGGTGAGCAGAATAAGTATTCTGGTGATGTTGGACAGGCAAACACTGGACTTGAGTGTCAAATGTGAATAATAAAGGAGGAGTCAGTATGAAAGATAATCCTTTATGTATGTAGGGACCCAGTTTTGGGTGGCTTGCACAGGGGCCAATTCATTATAGCGCGAAGATAGGAGCTGGAGAAGTCCCAAAAAAACGCTGGTGTATTTTAGCATAGGAGGGTGATAGTCTGAAAAAGATAGATATTTTTTTGGGGGGTTACCCTCCTTCCCCCCTACATTTCCTAACATATGGCAACACAACTATACAGGGGGCACATGTAGGGCAATAGGACAACTTTATTTAATTTATTAAAGGTTTCCTGGGCTTGTGTAGTGGAATGTAGTGGCTGTAACATATACTTCTATTATAACTTAAAGTTCCCGCCGTATGCAAATAAGGCTTTGCTAGCGTAACTGCGCTTTGTCTAGTGAAGTAACACTAGCGCAACTACATTACCGTTTGTCGACCTGAGCGTACTTTAGTGAATTTGCGTAGCGCTGGCGAAAATTCGCCTGGCGAAGTGCGGCGGACGCTAGTGAAGCTAACACTAGCGAATTTTTGGATCTTATTGAATTTGCCCCATAGATCCATGGAGAGGCAAATAATAAAGGAAATGCTTAAAAGGTGGACATTCTTAGATCTGGAAGCTGGTAGCATAAATTTAATAAAGCTTCCAATTGTTCTTGGTCTCCCTTTTTTGCCATACAAACCAAAAAGGAAAGGAACTGTACTTTGGTTTCAGAAATAATGTGACAAACATGGTCTATTACCTGGACATCCATAGCCAAAGGGACAGAGTTAACAACAAGCGTTTATGCTTCAGTGAGAACTCAGCAATGAAACCATAAGATGAAGGCATTGAAGCAACTTGAATATGCAAAGAATCACATCACTATAGGTTCTTGCTGTCACATCTGATGACTGAATGGAGATATCCTAGTCCTGGTATCAAACATTGCCTTAGGTTGTGTGGAATGCTGAATGATGGATGCTGGGGAGCAAAATGGAGGGATAAAGATTGTCTTTCCTTGATATATATCATGATTCTGCAAATGTGTTCATTTTAACCATTTACTGACTGAAAAGTCAGAATAACATTTCAAAGCAATCTGTGCCTTTCAGTATTTATCTGGCAGTGGAAGATCCCAATGGATAGCTTCCCAAAAGGCTGAAGATATTTTGGAGTTAAAGCAGATCAAAAGCCTGTGGCATAATTTCTGTCATTTCCCAGAAGATAAATTGGCCTGTCTAGAACTCCTTTTCCACATCTGTTTTCAAAACTGTTTTCCAGCAGAGCTGAGAGCCGACAGATCTGTTCTGGTACTCAGAGATAAAAGAAAAGCCCATTTCTTCACTCTTGCATTCCAGTTTTGGTGGTCTGGTTAAGGCAGATGTTATAATCAGTAGACCTTGCAGTTTTGGTATTACACATAATTCCATCTGTAACAAGTATACGAGTTCAAAATCATAAGAAGAAGCATAAACTGCTGCCGATGGGGTTTTTCCCCAAGTAAGGTTCCATTTCTTAGGGATTTCCTTCATTTTGTGTCTGCCAGTTGTTCATAAATGGCAGAATTAAATTGTTTTCCACAAACACTTCAAAAGGCTGTGGAGTATGTGAAGTTACTAAATAAGTGCAATTTAGTTTCTCACTGGCTTACTCTATACTCTCTGTCCTTGTTAAGAGACAGAAATCTGACTTTCCAGTCACCTAGATGCTAGGGATAGCCATGGAACATAATTATACATGCAATTAATATTTCTGTTACAAATAATGAAAAAAGTTAGTTTGCCTATTAAGGCCCTCATTGCCTACATTAAATCAGAGGGGCTGATAGGGTTATCAAAAATTGCATTCAAATTTACATTTTTGGACACAAAGACTGTAGGACTTACTTACTACAGGTATGGGATCCCTAATCTGGAAACCCATTATCCCGAAAGCGCCGAATTATGGAAAGGTCATCTCCCATAGACACCAGTATAATGAAAAAATCCAAATTTTTAAAAACAATTTCCTTTTTCTCTGTAATAATAAAACAATACCTTGTGTTGATCGCAACTAAGATATAGTTAATCCTTATCGGACGCAAAACCAGTCTATTGGGTTTATTATTATTATTTTTCATTATTATTTATATATGGTTTACATGATTTTCAAGTATACTTACGGTATGAAGATCCAAATTATGGAAACATCTGGAAAACCCCAGGTCACGTGCATTCTGGATAACAGGTGAAAATGAATACTCTTAGGGTACCATATTTTCTAGAACTTGCACCTATCTGATGCACAATGCATCTTGCACCCATATAGAAGGCAGAAGGGAGTGCCTGTGAGTTGTCTCATTGGTAAGAAGCTTCCAAGGGGGGCAAATAACAGTTGACAGCCATGGCAGCAAAAGGGTGGGGTTCATGGTACAAAAACACTGTGCTTTGGATATTTTGTGTCACGTTTATAATTGGTCCCTTTGAAAAAGTGTTGAGTGTTAAATGGGAAAGTAGAATTTTGCAGATTGGGTATGGCTGATGCAGTTCAAGTATCTTAGTGCTTTTCAAATCTAAAGCACAGAGAATAAAGGGTATCAGAGCTATGAACAATTATAATGCAGCCATGTAAAGCAATCAAGTGGGAGACTGCAATTTTTGTGGCCTGCATGGGTTTCATTGGCCTCCCTGCCAATTTCATGGCTGCCTATTGTGCTTCTTCCCCTTATATTACCTTGACAGATTTAGTGGTCTTAAATAGTTCCAAAGCCAGAGATCAATCCAGTAACATTCTTCTGTTTGCAAGCTACATTTTCTTTTCATGTTGCTCACAGTTTGGCAGGGTAATATTGATAAGGAAAGTAATCAGAATTGGGGAATGTACTGTACACAATTAATATTTTATAGGGGTAGGATTGTTCTTCCAGTAGCTCGGTCTCATAATTGGAGATCACACCTCCCAATTATCCCTCTTGACTCTAGACTGAAAAGGGGCAAAGCTTACTCAAAAGTAGTCTAGGGAGAATTGGTGCTGCATTTGGTGTTCAGTGATGGGCGAATCTCCCGAGATTCGCTTCTCCGAAAAATTCGAGAATTTCCAGAGAAATTCGCGAATTGGCGAAAAATTAGCAAAACGAGTCGCGGCACGCTTTTGACGTGCATCGCGTCAAATTTTGTCAAAAACTACGCGCGACTAGTTTTTCTGGCGAATTTTCGCCAAGCGAAATTTTGCTGGCGATTCGCGAATTTATTCGCCAGCGCCGAATCGCGGGAATTCGCCGCAAATTCACCCCTGGCCAATAAATTCGCCCATCACTATTGGTGTTACTTTAGTATAATGTCCCGGTTTCCAGATCAGGAATGTTGGAAGGCACAGTAAACATCTAGAATAGGGGTGTCTAGCCTGCAGCCCAGGATTGATATGAATGCGGCCCAGCTTGAAACACTCAGTTCCCGAGGAAACGTCATAATAATATAATAATAGGTTTATTTAATATCCAGGTGTCCCATATTCCAGTGAATAGCTCCATCTGGTTATCCAACTGTTATTACTGTGTATTTTCTTTACTTTTACAAATCAAAAGTGTTTGTGTATTTCATGTGTGGCCCCATACAATTTTTCTTCCAATGTGGCACGGGGAAGCCAAAAGGTTGGACACCCACACCAGCAAATCATAGCTGTACAAAATTGCTGGTGTGGGTTAGTGTAATTGTGGGCTCAAAGACAGTTTGAAAGGTAAATAGTCTTTATGGATCAGCTCTTAACCCTGCCACGCAGCGTCAAGCATTCTTGATGCAGTTTCAAGTTCATCTTCTAGTACTTTTGCATGGTGTATACCATTACATATGGTAAGTTATTTCTCTTTCTAATGTAGGGAGCAACAGGCTACAGGGCTCGTTTTTAGGGAAGCACAGAATCCACTATTTTGGTTTTGGCTGAACCCCTGAATCCTTTGTGAAAGACATGGCCATGATACCAAACCGAATCCTAATTTGAATTTGCAAATTTGTAGCTGCTGCATGCAACTAGAATTTTTTTACTTCCTTGTTTAGTGACTAAAAGTTACATCATTTTCAGGATTCTGATTTGGTTCCGCCAGGCACAATTAGGGTCAGACTGGGGCGACCGGGGCCCACCGGAGCTGCTAGCCAAGGTCCCCCTTCAGACCCCTGGACCCCACAGCTGCGGTGGTGCACCACTGAGCACATGCTCTAAGGGGGGGGGGTGTTGCACGTGCACTCAGTGGCACGTCACCGCAGCTGTGGGGTCCGGGGGTCAGATGGGGGGCCTTGGCTAGCAGCCCTGTGTGCCTACAATCAGCGGATCAAGGGCTGTGGGCCCTCCTGGTTTTTTCCTGGGGTACCGCCAGCCCAGTCCCACCCAGTGCACAATTATTCAGCTGAATCCAAATCCTGCTGAAAACATGCTTGCTTTATAAATCAACCACATCCATTGTTATACCATTGCTACTGTTCCACTGTTTCAATAGACTATTTGAATGAGAGCAATGGCTACTCTAAAGAAAAAAACCCACCAAAGTGGTGGTTAACCAGTTATACAACAGCTATACATTGAATACATGCAAATCCTACTTATAAAGTATATTTTCCATTTAACATCCTCCTGTTGGGGAAAGCGATATATCAGAGACAATTTAGCCCTAAGGAACAGTTCAATATACACAGTTCATTTATAAATGATAGGTGGCAGGAGTGGGAATTTTTTTCTTACCCATAACACACACAGTTCTACAATAATAAACAGTGAGTAGTGAGGACAACCCTCTGTATAAACAATTTAACATTGTGATTCACTTCTACCCTTATTAATGCTTTCCCATTTTCACTTCCTCTCCTGACAGAGCTAGTTCTACACTCACAGATATTCATTCATTTTAATAAATCTATTTTTTTTTATATTGCAGCTTTTGTGTTTCAGGCTGCAGAGATGGCCTCCCTTTTGTTATAAGGGATTAGAACATTTTTAAGGTGGAACATCGATCAGCCAATACTATTTCAGCTGTTTGTTTATCTTTAAGTATATGGGGATACCAATGAGAGAAGAGGGCCCCCGGGGTAAAGGAAAGCTGAGGCCCCATCTGAAGCAGAAAACTGCAAAATTCAGGAACGTTCACCCAGCTGAAGAACTTCAGGTCGGTCTTGACTGATGTATTTATTAAAATGTCTAACAACTAATATAATATATATAATGTCTGCTGTACTTGTGTCAATAGTTTTTCACCCAACAGTCCCTGAAAAGTTGGACCCTGATCATATGACCTTAATGTTCTTCCCTAGAACCTTATCTTTTTCCCTTAAAAGACATTAAGCAAATTGCTAAAATATACAGTTGTAGCATAGACTGCCCCATACGTTAGTAGAAAAACTATTTTGCTGCAGAAGCCTGCACTGAATACTGATTTTCCTGGGTGTGAACCTGCTGCTTTTGGGCGTATTTCTCCCTAGTGGGACACACTGGGCAAGTGCTGTGGAAGAAATGTCCAAGAACAATAGATTGTACATGTCAGAGATCTTGCCTGACAATCCTTAAAATGGAAATAGTAAGC
>CM044437.1:114680846-114692015 GCA_024363595.1 Xenopus borealis
TGTCAATTTTCCAGCTGCCCCAAGTCAAGTCCATCAATTCGAATGATCAAATAGTAAAATCCTTCGATATTCAAAGTACTATCTCTTTAAAAATCCTTCGATTTTTTTTACTTCGCCAAATAAAAGCTGCCTAAGTGCGATGTTAGCATATGGGGACCTGCTAGACCAAGTTTTATTCTTTGGAAGAAAAATCCTTAAATCGTAGGCTAAAATCCTTCAAACAATTTTTCTTCGATCGCAGAAACTTCAAATTTCGAAGTATTTTACACTTCAAAAGTCGACCCTTAGTAAATCAGCCCCTTCCTCTCAGTCTATCAATGGCATTTTCCTGGGTTAAAAGGATCATGTCAGCCAGGGTTTGAGCACAACATGCATGTTCAGGTATGGGATCTATTTATCCAGAATGGTTGGGACATGGGCATTCCATAATTTTGATCTCAATGCCTTTGTCTACTGAAAAATCAATAAAATAATTAAATAAACCCAATATAATTGGTTTGCTTCCAACAGGGATGAATAGAAGGTATGTGACCTGTTATCCAGGATGCTTGGAACCTGGGGTTTTCTGTATAATGAATCTTTATGTAAATCATACCTTAAAAACTAGAGGTTTGAGATGGAGTATATTTGGATTCAGATATTTAGCAGCTTTCGGGGTATCATATAATATACAGTGCTGCAAAATATGTTGGTGCTACATAAATAAATGTTAATAATAATAATAATAATAATAAATCTCTAATAATTCATTTTTCCATATAAAATGTGAGTTTTCAGAGTAATCTGTCACACAAAACAATTATTCAAAATCCTATCACATTAGTCAAGCATAATGAACTTTTATTACACTTGAATCTTGTTTCCTTCAATCTGGAAATTTATAATTATAGCAAGCAGGCAGAGCCATTTGTGGACACTGTTATTAAGCAAGCCTTGCATCATCTCAGAATATTGTTTGTGCACCAGAATGGGGGAACCTGATGTCCATCCCCATGCACTTGCTACACAGTTAAATGGTGAAGAGAACAGTGGAGACCAGTGATATCTAGGAAGTGCTGAATGGAAAGTGAAAGTTATTGTCTGACCTGTCTCTATGCCTAAGGCAAAGAGATGGTGCGGACAATATTTGATTGACAGCTGAGATTTTTAAAGCTATGAATGCTTTAATAAATAGAAATTGGATTTCGTGTTTAATTTGAAGAGGACTTTTATTATACAGATTATTGTGTCTGGGTGACAGGTCCGCTTTAAAACCTGATTTATTAGAGGTTTAATAAATGGGCCCCTAAGGGGCAGATTTATCAACATTCAAATTTGAGTTTTTACCATGATTCAAGTTTTAGAGATGCATTAAGCACTCACTGGAGGATTATATTTAAATTAGAACTTTTGATATTATTGATGAGAAAAACTGCCTTGTTTCACCAAAACAATTGCAAAACTGCAAGAATTTTCATGAAGTGCCAAAAGTTTGCCAAATACACTGGCGTCAATGGACATAATGCATTGACATCCATTGACTTTTCTGTAACTCCTTACAAATGCATTGCGGTCAATAAGCATTTTTTTCCACCAAATAAACAAAATTCTAGCACAGATTCGCTTTTTTTTTTTTTTTTTTTTGCCATTTGCAAAAACACAAATCTGTTTCAAGTCATTAAATTCACTCATCCCTGTTTGAGATGAATTCGTTTTTGAGAATTCTTTTTTAACATGTTTAAAGTGATTTCGTTTTTATATTGTACTTGGGTGGTGCACAGGACCGAGCTTATGTTCCCCTTACAAATTTGCATAAATAAACTTGCCCTCACAAATGTTAAACAAAGGTTTGAAAAGCTCAGCATATAACCATCGCACACTGCCTGTAAAGCATAATCTGCCATTCACAGAACAAACAGAAAAAGTGGTCTGTAAATTAAACATTTAATTTTGGCTTTATGAGTTTAAATTCCAAGGACATATCCCATTTCATGTCTAACGACCTCTTCTTTCTGCATTCTAATAAATTTCCTTCCTGGGCTGGTGACCCTATATACAAAGTGAGGTCACAGTGTTTAGTGTTGAAAAATCTTTAGCGATGATTTAATGGTTCAAACATGAGATTGGGAGCTATGTTAAAAGGTGCTATATCATTCTATGTCATGACATCATCCAGGCTGTAGTTCAGCAGCAGCAGCAGTGCAATTATATCAAGCAACAACACTCTCTTGACAGCTTATGGAAGAAAAGGAAAATATACTATGTAAAAGCTTCAATGGTACAAAATTATAATTATGGCAGCAGCAACCAAAAGCTCAGTCGGAATAGATGGGCTTTGGGGTAAGAACTATTGCACAGAAGTGCTATGGGACCAAGTAACAGCCTGGAATTGAAGAACCAGAAATGGCAGACATGGTGCCTCATAACATTTGAAAAATGAAAGAGAGCCGCAAATAACTTGTGATGGTGAAACATTTGACCATGTCCACTTTGTAGCCACACTTCTCAAGTACCGCTCTTGATTAACTAACCACAACCCTTTTGACATGCTCAGAAAGGCAGTATCACATCTAAAGAAACATGAGTTGGAACAGCAAGAATATTATAGGGCAAAAATGCCATGATTTGCCACTGCCCTGCAAAGACAGGTTTCCAAAGCTCAACAGCATTGCTCCCACAGAAATCTTGTCTCTAGGCAGTGGTTGGGATTTGACTATGGTTTTTATAACGTCTTTGAGACTGTTACAAGCTTGACAGGACTACAGCAAAAGATTAGCAAAGGGGAAATTTAAAAGCCAATATGGAAGCAGATTGGGCATATAACATTGGGAGCATCCTACAAAAACTAGGTCAGTTGGGAGGTATGCATAATTTAAGGTGGCCATAAATGAGAAGATTTGCTCATTTGGAGAGGTCACCAAATGAACAGATCTTGCCCTGATATGCATATCTTGAGTTGACCTAGAGCTCAACGATTGGATCACAATGCCTGCAAAGCAGGTGGTTAATGCAAGATGCATCAACAAACCAATATGGTCCTTGATCCAATGAGATTTTTAACCCACATTTTGCATCAGCCTGATTTTAAGCCAGATTGATCAGGGAAGTCCATCATAGGAGAGATTGAGAGACAGACTGATCTAATATAGGTTGATCTTCCCCTGAACACCTGAACGATATGCCTTTAGACTCAGAAATTCAGACATTTTGAAATACTAAATGGAAAGGCATCAGACTTAAAATAACAGTAAAATCTATGTTCATGGAGACCCAGGTTTTATTATCCATGAATTAGTTGTCCTAGGTACTAACACACAAGACTGGTCCTGGCTCATCTCTTGATGCAACACAGATGTAACATGTAGAACACAGTGCAGCCAAAATAAACAATTCCTTCTTAAATTCAAAAGAACATCCTAGTCAGAGACACTAGGCATTTATAGCATACACTAAGGAAGTGGTTTAGCTGTGATAAGAAAATGTTGCTGTTTGTTCAAGTGCAAGGTAACTTGACCTTTCCAGTAGGAGATATAAATGGGAATTTTGCATTAACACAGTAAGGCTGCCTCTCTGCAATGAAAGGTTAGCAGAAACTGGAATGAAGGTTACAGCGTAACAGATCAAAAACAGATGGACGTTACTCAACTCTCACTTTGCATACTTCTCTCCAAATAACACAATAACTTAAACCACCTCAAGGGCTCACAGCATCTAGAGGTTTGTTAGAGGTGAAATGCAAGTCCCAAACAATACAGTAACTGGTTTACAAACACAGCATATGTTGAATGAGGAGTCAGTATCCTTCACTGACTTGAAGTCCTTCTAAAATCTAAACAGACACTACCTGAATATAAGCTGCATGTGAGACAAGCGCAAAAACATTTATATTGGAACATTGCCTCTCCTTGTTGTCTTTTTTGCTTAGTTGCTTTATGGAGTGGACAATCTAGCCTAATAAAGGAAGGCTTCATGAACTGGTGTTGTTTTATTTAGAACATAGAACATGAAGGAGATATGGAGGAATAAGCAAGTCTTAACATATAGAGCTGGGGCATTTAGGGCAAATGCTCACTTTTTACTCAATTTAGCAAAAGCCCCCCCAAAAAAATTGGAATTGCAACAAGTGACTTGCTTGGGAAGATTGCAGTTTATGAAAAGCAGAGGCTGTTTTTGCCTAAAAACACAGGTGTCCTCATTTTCAGCCAACAATTGCTTCCACGTGCCATAAATCAAGCTCTTCCCAATGACATGAATGGAAAGAGAGAAGGATCACAGCAATCAAGGGTTTCTAAATTTGATTTATTCTCTTTGGGAAAATGAGGCACATTCCAGTATATATGTTTGCAGCTTATGAACCAGGATCAATATTGAAATATTTTAATAAATTAGTAAAATTAAGGGCACACACTATGGTTGATTGTATCATGAGCAGTTACACTCTCTGTATATTTTTGGAGCGTATATGGAGACTTGAGTAAGGAGAAAACCTCCACAAGCACAGGGAGAGTATGCAAAATCCTTGTCCTCGTGGGAATCAAACTTAGATCCAAGGCAACAATGCTAACCATAACATCACCATATTCATTTTGTTATTGTCAGATCAACTACACATATACCAACCAACATTTTCAAATCTGCCTGATCAACAATAAACTATATCCATGGTATAATCTAACACCTCTTTTTTACTACAATAAGGGGCAAATTTACTATTATTTCCAGAAAAAAGCTCAACCAAATTCAAAATTCAAATTCGAATAGGTTTAGGCTATCATTTTGCTCGATATCCGATTTCTCGATTAATTCATATGATCGGATACTGATCGTTCGATTTCACGAAAAAAATCGTGAAATTTCATTCGATCGTCCAAAAAATTTGTATGATTCAAACGATCAAACGCTTCGATCGTACGAATGGTATTCCAGCAGGACTTAGCCCCAGAAGCCTATGGGCAGCTTCCCATAGGCCTCTATTACAATTCGGTAGGTTCAATCTGGCGAAGTAGGCAGTCGAATAATTTAAAAATGTAATTCCTACGATCATCGAATGATCGAATTATCGAATATCCGATCATTCGATCTATTCAATATTCGATGATCGAATAGGCCAAAATTCACTTTATGATTTCACGAAAAATTTGTACGATCGTTATTTGATCAAACTTCGATCATTTCACGTGAATTTCATAAATTTGCCCCTAACTGTATGTGTATGGCCAGCTTAGGATCAATCCTTGTATATTTTTACTTGATTGATTCTTTCATTCATTCTCAACACCTACAAAAGAAATAATAATTCAGTTTAATTGCCAATGGCCTAAGAAGTTTGACCTGCTAAAAGCAGCCCTTTCCAGACTCTGGACTGTTTTTATCACCTTTTGATAAAGTTCTATATAATGTCATTTTATAATGTCCCTGTTCTTTAGAGGACCCATGAGAGGTGAAATTCCTCAAGGTTTTTCATTTTACAAAATAAAACACGAAGGCTGAATGGGAAGAAATACATAAACGTATCCAGGGCTGAAATGAACCACACAGAGCGCTATACAACTCTGTTATTTTATTGCAAATATAGTATATTTAAGTGGAGTTGACAAATCACAGTCTCTCTCATCAATAAAACGTCTAAATCAGTGCCAGAACACTTCAGAGAGTAACAGGCTGCTTTATCTAGTGCTCTGATCTTCTCAGAGTTATTTCACTGGCTGCTTAGATGAAAGCAGTATCTGTTCCTTTTATAGCCTTATTTATCTGTACTGTTTACTTTCTTATCTTTAAATGGAGATATATCGGTAGAATTTAAGTGATTAAAGGCCCCTTCAGCAATGGCACATGGGCATTTCTGTGTGGTATTTGCTGGTCTTCTGCTACACATGAACAACTATTGCAAGACAATTTGGATGAAAACCCCAGTGATCAAAACACTCTGTCCCATAGTTAATATGTTAAAATCCTTCTTAGTCCACCTTGTGTAAATATGTTGAGTATATATGGCCCATATAAATAAAATATTATTTATATAAAATAATTTTATTATTATTATTATTACTTATTAAAGCTACAGTTTTTAAGTGTCTTGCTGGCAATGTCAAGATGATGGAATTGCTGCAAATGTTTTCATAGTTCTGCTGCAGTACCACAACCCAATGTTCTGAAAACAACATCGACCTAACTCCCTTCCACGAATTGTACTCATTTATCAATAATTTTTGTAGAAAACATACTAACAACAAAATCGAGCCAATCTTTACACAGCATCTATAATATTTATTATTATTTGGTATTATCAAGTATTTGTAAAGCATCAATATGTTGTTTGAATAAACAAATCTACCTTACAAGAATCCAACATGGAGGAACTTCAATTTCCGTTTGCCCTAGCTCAGGGATCCACAACCTTTTGAACCTGTGAGCAACATTCACGAGTAAAAGGAGTTGGGGAGCAACACTAGCATGAAAAATGTTCTTGGGGTGCCAAATAAGAGCTGTGATTGGCCATTTGGTAGCCCCTATGTGAACTGTCAACCTACATTGAGGCTCTGTTTGGCAGTGCACCTGGTTTTTATACAACTAATACTTGCCTCCGTGCTTGGAATTTAAAAATAAGCACCTGCTTTGAGGCCACTGAGAGCAACATCCAAGGGGTTGGAGAGCAACATGTTGCTCACGAGCTACTGGTTGGGGATCACTACCCTAGCTCATGAAATAACTAAAAACCATAGATTTTTCAAGATTTTTCAACAGGCAAAAGGTATGCTCAGCACAAGCCCTATCCAATGAAGCTTTTGTTGAACAAAGGCCCCTAAATCAGTATACCCTGATAGAAAACGGCTGGTAACCAATTTTGTTAACAAGCTGTCTTTATTATGAACACACCTGTAGATGAAACAAAGTTCAGATGTTGTTCTGTTCATGTAATTGTTACATGATAAACAGCGATAACATGAAAGTGAATATATTTCTAACAGAGCATTTGCAACTATAAACTATAAAACATATATATGTCACCATCTTTCCAGTGTGTGCAAATTAACAATAAGAAATAATAAAATTCTTGTTTCAAAGGGCAGAAAAATAATACTATCACTTGTTTCATTTTCTCTTTATTTTATTAATTGACTCAACCCAAATGTCAGGTTCTTAGGGGCTATTCATGTGGTTTTGTGTCTTGGGTTATTGTGTATTTTCATAACCTTTATTTCAAGCCTCACTTGAACCCCCTGTAGCGAAACTATGTAGTGTAGGAGCCAACTGGTTACTGGGTTATTACTTTTTATATCTCTACAACGTTCATTATTTTCTGAAACAACATGGCTACTGGGTTTGCTCCAATCAACAAATTCAGAACCCAAAGCTGCTTTAGGTTTTTTTGAAGTTATCCCACAATTACTTTGGCCTCAATGAATCTTCCTAAGTGTTGCCAGATAGGATTTCTATGTATAGATGTGTATAACACTGGTGGTTAACAACTCAGCCGGATGGATTATAGAATAGTATAGGATCTCTTATCTGGAATGAATGAGACCTGGAGTTTTCTGGATAAGAGGGCTGTCCCATAATTTGAAAAGCCATACCTTAAGTTTACTAAAATACATTTATACATTACATAAACCAAATAGGATTGTTTTGCCACCAGTGTAGATTAATGGAGTTTAGTTTCCATAAAGTACAAGAAATTATTTTATTGTTACAGAGAAAAAGGAAATAATTTGACATTTTTTAAAAACATTAATTGCTTAAAGGGGTGGTTCATCTTTAAAGGAGAATTACTTACCTAACCCCTTACCCTAGGTGAACCCCTCCCTCCTCACCCTCCGAGTAGATTCTGGCCTTGGGAGCTCACAGACACATCTTCTTTTTTCGGTTTTCTTCTGAATCAGCCAATCGTTTTCAGCACATTCGTAGTTGTAGTAAATTTCCAGTCCCTAACAACTGCACATGGGCGAAAGTCCCGAAAATCGATGAAAATTTCTCATAAAATGTTGTGACTTTCGCCACATGCGCAGTTGTTCGGGACCGGATATTTACTACAACTGCGAATGTGCCGAAACTCCACACAGATTCCAAAATAGACCAAAAAAAGAAGATGGCGTCTGTGAACTCCCGAGTAAAGGAATCTACATGGAGGGGGTAAGTAAAAAGTTAGGTGGGGAGGGGTGGGAGTTAGTCTGGGGGCTAGGAGGGAGTGTGGTCTACCCAAGGTAGGGGGGGTAGGGTTTTTCCTATTTTGGGTTGAGTTCTCCTTTAAGCTAAATTTAAGTATGTTATAGAATGGGTAGCTCTAAGCAACTCGTCAATTGGTTTTCAATTGGCAGTGATGGCCAATGAAAAGCATCTTGTACAATAGATACTTTTGCTTTTAGACCTCTGAACATTATCTGCTTTCCTGCTAGTAATGAGATTCACATGGCAGCCTGAGGCCAAATCATTCCAAATATCAAAACATTGAACCCTGCTGAAGGTGCCATTCGTGCTATCCAAAAAAAAAAAAGCAATAGTTGGTAAATAACTTAATTGTCTTCTACAATCACAAATATCCACTCTTAGGGCTGGTGCAGACAGGGAGATTCGGGGAGATTCTGTTGCCTGGCGATTAATCGAGGCGACAATCTCCCCGAACTGCCTTCTCCCTGTCCGCCGCCTGTTTAAATCAAAAAGCGTAAGCGCCAATGCACACGCAGTGCAGCGATTTCCGGAATCGCCCAAAGTTTCCTCACAAACCAACTTTGTGCGATTCCGGAAATCGCTGCACCACCTGTGCATTGGCGCTGGTACTGTTTGACTTAAACAGGCGCTGGACAGGGAGAAGGCAATTCGGGGAGATTGTCGCCTCGCAGAATCTCCAGGCGACAGAAACTCCCCTAATCTCCCTGTCTGCACCAGCCCTTAAAGTGATCGTGTGGCATGTTTTGTTCCACACTTATGGCCTTTGATCTGAGCTGATGTGAATAAGGAAATGTCACTCTATTGGGGGGGGGTCTTCTTGAATGGCTCCGAGATTTAACTGCAGTCATGGGGAGGCTTCTTGAATGGCTCCAAAATTTTACTGCAGTCATGCAGGAGGGGGGGGCAAACTCTTCAAAGGAGGGGCAAGGGGGTCAGCAAACTTATCAAAGGAAACAAGAATTCCACTATTTTCATTTTATTGTATAGTCTTATTTTAGCTTGATGCTAAGCTTTATGCACCAGTCATAAGTAGTGATGGGCGAATTTATCCCTTTACTCAGAAACAGCAAAAAAAATAGCAAAACAGGATTTTGACACCGACAACCACAGCGTCCAAATTTTGACACCTTGACCAGTTTGACACCTGCTCCAGTTTACCACACTTTGGTCAATGGGCGTGTGGTAAATTTTCACCAGCGAACAAAATATTCACTGCCTGTGAAATGTGGAAGTTCGTAGAGAATTCGTGCCTGCCAAATAAATTTGGCCATCACTAGTCACAAGTAGCCCTGCTTCCAGTTTTGAAAATATTCAGAATTTTTCTTCTTTATGTGTAGATATAGTGTTAGTAGTGAGTTGGAGTGATATCACCCCATCCCCCACAGCAGCCCATCAGCAGAACAATGGGAAGGTAACCAGTTAACAGCTCCCTAACATAAGATCTAAGAACTGCACAAATAGTAAAATCCAGGTCCCACTGAGACACATTCACTTACATTGGGAGAAATGTAAGTAGGATAAACAACAGCCTGCCAGAAAGCAGTTCCATACTAAAGTGCTGGCTCTTTCTGAAAGCACATGACCAGGCAGAATGACCTGAGATGGCTGCATACACAACAATATTACAACTAAAAAAAATACACAGGAATGAAATTATATATAGTAGAGTGAATATTTGCAGTGTAAACAGTGTCATTTAGAAAAAAAAAACTACACCATAAAAATCATGACAGAATCCCTTTAAGTGTCATAGCATATCTTGTTATGCACACAGAATATTCCTTCTATAGCAATTAGATAACCTCTAAGGGCCTTAACAGAAGCGATGCTTCATTCACTGCCCATCAGAAAATCTCTTGTGAATTTCTACATGTAATACACATTACATGTTGTGATGCTTTGTAATCCCCTGAAAATCCTGACGCAAGAATTTTTGCTAATAATATTTCTGTGTTTGCCATAAACAGCTCAGCCTGTAAGATGGAGCAGCCTCCTAGCTGGGTTTTAGGGCCCTATGTTCTGCTTTTTCCTAGTACTCGGCTGAAGTATAAAAACCCCAAAGAGTTGCAGTATAAATCCAAAGTGCAGACGGGCTGAGCTAAGCAGATTTTATCTGCAATCAGCGTTAGCGGCCTGTGTATAAATCACTTTTAATATAAGGAAATAGTAATGCAATGATTTAGGAATTTATCTGGAGCTGTCAACCCCTTTAGAATTAAGTTACCCATAACCACAAAATGTGGATTTAAAAACGGAAACAACAAAGTGAATGAGATATAGAAGGCTATGGAAAAGCACAAAAAGCCACTGTGTGTTTGCTGATAAAATATTACTCTTCCTAGCACTGTCTCATAGAGATAAGAAGGTAACCTGAGTTTGGATACAGAACACATGCTTTCATCTAGTTTCTATTTGGATTACTTTATAACATATTTATTGACCTTTTTTTTTAAGTTTAAGGGCCCTTACACACGGGCATTTTTACTTGCGCTCCCCTGCGTTGCGTTTGGCCATGTTCAGCCGCAGGGGAGCGCAGGTATAGACGCACTCAATTATTTTCAATGGGGCTGTACTCACACGAACGCATGTAGGCGCCGAACGCAGGAAAAATGCAGCATGTTGCGTCTGAACCTGCGTTCGGCGCTTACACACGTCTCATGGGTACAACCTCATTGAAAAGAATGAGGTGCGTCTAGACCTGCGCTCCCCTGCGGCTGAACGCAGCCAAACGCAACGCAGGGGAGCGCAGGTCCAAAACGCCCATGTGTAAGGGCCCTTACCATTTTAAAAGTTGTAATTCTCACAAAGTAAACACTTTCAGAAAGAAGGGGGAGATTCAGCCAAATAATGAAAATAAAAATGACAATTTGTAATTGGTTGTGGGTTTTGTGTTATTTAGCTTTTCATTCATAGGTCTCTAGTTTGCAGTTTCAGCAATCTGGTTGCTAGGGTCCAAATTACCCTAGCAGCCGTGCATTGATTTGAATAAAAGACTGGAATAGGAATAGGAGAGGGACTGAATAG
>CM044437.1:114717414-114728634 GCA_024363595.1 Xenopus borealis
GGCGGACTGGCACTTAGAGAAGCGGCGCAAATATAACTGCCTGGCGGACTGGCACTTAGAAAACGGAAGCAAATAACTGTCGAGAAGATGGAAGAACCTATAAACTGCAATTTTTTCTGTACATTTATTTCTGTCGAGCGAGCATAAACAACAATTACCGTTGTTCACCTTTAATTAACTGTTAGTATACTGGAGAGTGTGACTGAGACAATTTTCAATTGGTTCTCATTATTTATTATGTGTGGGTTTTGACTTATTTAGGGTTTTATTCAGCAGCTCTCCAGTTTGCAACTTCAGCCATCCAGTTGCTAGGGTCCAAATTACCTTAGCAACCATGCCTTGATTCGAATAAGGGACTGGAATCTGCATAGGTGAGGGTGATGAGTAATAAAAAGTAGCAGTAACAATAAATGTGTAGCCTTACAGAGCATTTGTTTTTGGATGGGGTCAGTGACCCCTCATTTGAAAGCTGGAAAGAGTCGGAAGAAGAAGACAAATAATTCAAAAATTATAAAAGAAATATTTAATGAAGACCAACTGAAAAGTTGCTTAGCATTGGACATTCTATAACATAAAAGGCGAACCACCCCTTAAAAATTGGCCTTGATAAATGTAACCAAAATTCATCTGTTTCATTATTACTCTTCTACAAACCCCACACACTTATACAATGAGAAATAATGGGTTCATAAATGGGAATGTTATTAGTGTAACCCTATCTACACACTGCAAAAAGCCCACTTTGTGTATAGCACTGGCCTAGTTGTAGGGATTAGTAGAATCCAGCATAGGGTATTATAATGCAATATACACCATGAACCTTCCATCGAGTAAATACTTTGTAGCTTCTTCAATCGGGCGATAGAAAATGATGTCGATCATAAAACTCCAGGCAAAATATGGGCGTGGCTTGTTATTGGTGTATTCTTATACAGAAGAACAAGAATGATATGATTGATAAAAAAAAATAAAAAAATTTTTTTTTTTTAAAAGTGAAGATGTCAAGTACCAAGATGTCGATTCATTCCCATATGGTTTTGCGGTGAAATATTTCAGTTTTAAATCCCTAGGCCCTTTAATGAATTATAAGAAAAAGTATTTGACACTCCATGTGACCCTGCAGTTATCAATATCCACCAAAAAAAAGTATTTTTGCTTTGAACTTTTATTTCCTGATCTTGTAGCACATAATTGTATACAATTATCTACTGCCACAACAAGAGTAATAGTTACATACTGTAATGGCACTGTCAGTCACATCAAGAAAACCTTGTGTCCAATAGAAAAAGCAGATTGCATGTGGCCACATGTGAATCCTTCATTATGACAATTGCCCTCCAATAATTAATCTCATGGACCATTCCTTCCCAGTCTGAAGGCTGTCAGGCATTCCCCAGTGCTAATGTGCCAAAGCTGCTTTACATACATGTGTTAATTACTGCTAACACCCCAGATGTCCCTCTAGCAGCCTGCTCCAGCCCCAAATCTCTCTCGATGAGCCCCCGATACCGTCTATACGATTTAAAGGGATGGTTCACCTTTAAGTTAACTTTCAGTACATTATAGAGTTTTCATTATTTATTTTTTATAAAAAAAAAAAAAAAAAAAAAAACAATGCTCTGTAAGGCTACAAAAGTAGTGTTATTGCTACTTGGTATTCCTCATCTTTCTATTCAGCCGCTCTCCTATTCATATTCCAGTCTCTTCTTTAAATCAATGAATGGTTGGTAAGGGGGATTTGCACTCAGGTTACCAGATTGCTTAAAATGCAAATTGAAGAGTTGTTGAACGAAAAGCTAAATGACTCAAAAACCTTAAATAATAAAAATAAAATGAAAAGCAATAGGGAATAGTCTCAGAATATCACTATCTGCATCATATTAAATATTATCTCAAAGGTGAACAACCCTGAAGGTCTCTGGAATTCGATCAGCTTTTACCAGGGTCAGGGGGACCTGTGGCTTTATAGTGGCATGACATTTAGACCAATAGGTATGTCTTTATTAAAGAGAGCCCAGGTAATTTACCATTGATTACAAAAAAACTATGTGCAAATTAAATAAAAAACAAAGCAGCAGATTATGTCGAAAATATTGTTTTCTTCTATTGATAATATTCCATAATGTCCTTACAACCCCCCCCCCTCCTCTCTCCCATTCTACACAGTCTGGTCATCTAGCTCACAACTTTGTTTATGGTCATCAGCTTTATTTATTTCAATTACAGACGTTAGCAAAGGTTATTTTTATTACAGGGGTAGGGATATTAGCAAGGGTTTTTTGGTATTACAATGGTATGGGTATGTTAGTAAAGTTTATTACTATTACAGGGGTATGGGCATATTATTAGAATGTATTATTATTACAGGGGTATGGGTATGTTAGTAAAGTTTAATTTGTATTACAGGGGTATGTTAGTAAATGCTATCTGTTTTACAGGGGTATTAATATTTTAGTTAAGGTTATTTGTATAACAGGGGTATGGATATATATATATATATATATATATATATATATATATATATATATCAGTAAACTTTATTTTTATTACAGGGGCATGGTTAAGTTAACAAAGGTCCATGAAGTAGCTGCAAGAATTATCCATTTTCATTAAAAAAAAATGTAATCATGAGTAAAACGTATTATTTATCTAATAGACTCCAGGTCAATGGAGACATCTAGACTTGAATTAGGACAAGCTTTGTTGTCATTAAATGGGTGCGTATTTTAAATTGCGTTAGATTGCGACAGAAAGTGCAAGTGGGTATTTATCTTGTTGATAATAAGGACATAATAATGAATGCCTTATGTAAATACCTCCTGATTGTCATTGTTTTTATTGTACCGGTTGTACTTTGGGTGAATAGGGCAAATTAGCGCCATACACTGTCAGCTATTGATTTGATACCCTGATTACTAAGTGCCCCCTCCTTGGCACCTCTTTACCGCTAAAGCAAATACCTGGAATTTCTCATTTTCTCATTTAATGGCTGCCTCTATCGGGGGCCTCCAACATGTGGCCAACAGCTGCTCAAGGAAAACTCCCAGCGCCCTCTCAGAGACTGTGCAGGTCAGGAGAGCTGTAGTTCAGCAAGCGATTTTAAGGCCACGCGTTGGAGCCCGCATAGGGGCCAAGATGATAGCGCTGGCGCGCAAAGCCGGCGCTGAGGACACTTACTTTCTTGCTGAGGAGTGTCACTTCCACTGGTCAACCCCGGGGACTCCAGTAAGCTCCTGCCGGCTTCTCCTGATCCATCCTCGCCTTGTGCCCCAACCATTTCCCCAGCTTCCTCCAGATCCAACAGGTGACTCACCGAGAAGTTCTTTTTGGCTTGTAAATTGTCCAGACTGGCTGCGATGGGACTCTCCAAGCGGCCGCCCAGGGTGCCCTGCCTGTCCAGAACGTGGTGGTTATAGCTGGAGGTCATGGTGCTTCCACTCAGGTTTTAAGGAGAAAACCGAGATACAAATTCTCCAAAAACTGGTCGGATGGAAGCCCTGCTTCTCAGCGCCGAGATCAGAGGAGACGTCCCAAGTCCTTAAAAACTAAAAAAAATAATAATCCAAAACTTTGCCCAATCTCCAGAAGTTGCGTCTCCTCGATTCCAAGTCGCTCAGACAGCAGCGGGAGATTTATTTGTGGTGTGTATATATCCCTTAATCCAAGAGAGAAAGTCCTAGAGCAGATAGTTCTCAGCCCTGACTCATCTTGATCGTGTGTTCTCTGCCCTTCTCCCTCCCTCTCCCTTGCGCTCTCCAATCTCAGGAGTGAATTGGGTTGCACGGAGGAGGATGATGTCTTGCAGATGTATGTGCAACACATACACAAAACTCTTCCCTTTCTCGCAGAGGGAAGGGGAGTCTGCAATAGTCTGGGGAGCTCTTCTTCCTTTCCAGCGATTCCTCCTTTCAGTTGGATCAAGCAACTCTTTGGCACATCAAACGCTCCAGACTGGCATGGAAAGGGGGGAGACTCTGCAGAGGAATAAATGAAAATTGAGGACCCCGGGGAGGGCAGATCTCCTTAATAACTGCCTGTAATTACGTGGCAAAGCCTTTGTGCTGCTCCTGACGTTTCACAGATCACCCCCTTTTCTCCTGCACTAGAAACTCCTTCCCCCACTTCTCCCCTACAACAATCCAACGCGATTATCGAGTTGCTGCCAACCTCAGATCTGACCGTGAGCTTTCTCTTGCGTCTCCCTTTTGTATCTGAGCGCTAATTATCATTCCCTGGAAGTAAGTGGGGAGGCAAGCTGACAGGCACCGCCGAGCAGTCACATCAAACGCTGCGATTATTTGCTTTCAGAATTAACTCCTTGTGATTTGTTTAAGGTCCTGTTGGAAAATCTCGTTTGCATGTTTTGATAAGAGCAGCAGGGAACCTTTTTTTTTTTTTTTTGGAGCAAACCCACAATCAGCTATTTTGTCTGCCTTTCTAGTATTTTCAGCAGTTTTGCTGCGAGCTAAAATCAATGTGTAATATAAAAACCTGCAGCATTTTGGGAGTTAAAATCTCTGCAATTCTAAACTGCCTTGTGCTTGAAACCTATTCTAGCTGTGTGTATTGATAATATTTGTTATTAAACTATATACGTGTGTAGATTTCTTTTCCTTGAACACACAGCTACATTTTGCTAGGTATTATTATCCTATATTTATACATAACTCTAAAATGCTCAACCCCTTACATGTTTACAGCATCCCCTGTGCCAGATGAGCTTACAGTCTAAATCAGAGGCACACATTAATATCAGTTACTTATTTGTAAGCAGTTCTTTTACCAGTGCTGTGTATCTATGCATTAACACATATTGGCATTATTGCTGCTCTGTGGAAGTTATTACCATTTTATTATAATAGTTTATTTTATATAGTGCCAACAAACTTCAGAGATTATACATCATTCAAATTAGTCCCTGCCCCAGTGGAGCTTACAGATTAACAAACTATTGTTCAGTTTTATCAGGAGCCAATTAACCTTCCTGTGTATTTTGAAGTGTAGATGGGAAGAAATTGGAGTGTATGCAAGAAACCCACCCAAACACCCAGAAAACATTCAAACTTCTAGTTGCCCTGGCTGGAATCAAACCTAGCACATTGCCACCTAATGCATTGTGGGTACCAAAACGTATTAACAAACACACATACACCCAGTTAGACTGGGCCCCCAATTCCAGGGCCCAACAAGGAACCTGATACTGAGTCACTTTTCAAAATGCATAGCCTTTAATGGTCACCCACATAATGCACTTGCACTGAATCCCATGCAGCTCTGTACAAATGAAAGTGAAGGTGACCAATCAAACCAATTTATTAGATTGGACCAAATGTGTGGTTAACTGCAACTCCTTGTGACAAAGGTGGCTGGTCTGCATGGTGTGTATAGAGGGAAGTGTGCACCACAAGAAAAGCATAAAATGACTGGATGCATCATATTCTGATCATTGACATATGAAGAATTCAATTCAGATGGCATAAGGCCATGCCCATCTGGTTCGCTGTTTTGGCATTTAGTCACATTAGGTCCCAATCAGTCTGCTTGGACAGAAATTACAAACTCATTACTTGTGGCTTGAGGAATTTGTGTACAAGTAATTAGTAAATTAAACAGGGGCCACAACTTCCTCTCCAGATCAGATATATTGTATTGGTATGGCTCTCTCATACTTCTGCTCATGGGCAAATCAGTTTGTTAAAACTGACACCAGCCTGTGCCTGAAATTCACACACTAATTGTGTCATAGGATCAAGCTGTTACACTAGTCTACTTATTTATTAGCTTTCCTGTTTCCAAGACTCTGCTGTAGTCCTCAGTACCCCAAAAGGCTCACTTCTGGATCATAAAATTACCCAACTGCCAGCCACTGAGTGCCATTGCATTAAAGGTAGCTTGTAACTAACAGTTAGATGCCAGTTAGATATATTAGATATTTCAAGCAACGCTCTGTATTGTGCCTATGTTTTATCAGTGGATGAATAAAGTTTTGTAGTTTTATATCACACTCTCCTTTTGCCTTTCATATATTTCTTGCTGCCAAGAGACCCCCACTCCAACAATAAGCAGCACTTTATATTCATTGTGGAACACTACATACACAAAAGAATACTCTAATACAGTTAGTGTTGCCACCTGGCTGGTATTTTTCAGGCCTGGCTGGAGAAAATTATGGTAGATCCCAATGTTATTAATAGGGGTAACAGATAAATATATAGGAAGGCTGGAAGTTTACAGATAAATATATAGGAAGGCTGGAAGTTTATAGATAAATTTATAGGAAGGCTGGAAGTTTACAGATAAATATAGAGGAAGGCTGGTATTTTTATTTTCAGAAAAGGTGGTAACCTTAAATACAGTGCTGTAAAACTTAATACATATAGTGGGCCAAATGTATGTCATACAAAATGTTGGAGGGAAGGACTAAATGAAAGTGATGATGTCATATGGTGAAGTATGTGGAGCCTGTGAGCAGACTGGGGGTCATAAAAAGCCATTGGAGTGCCACATCCAGCACATGGACCTCCAATTGGACAGCCCTACTCCAATAGCATAGTCATTGTTATGCACTTTGCCACATCAGGCTGATCTCTCATGCCCACCACTCGCTGGGACACTTTTGAGTGATGTTTGACCTGATTGCACACACTTACTTTCACATATTAGTTTGCCCAAAGTAGGCCCAAAACATTCTTGGACTGAAATTCAAAATACATAATGGAATATTTAGTACAATTATGGCCAAGTAGCCCCAACTGGTGCAATAGAAAGTTTTGGTCATACAGTATTACCAAAATATTCTGGTTGCCAGTCTGAGCTTGGCCCAACATATAGAACTGATTGGCAGAACTTCAGACACTGGCACCTCAGTTAAATGGAATACAGTTTATGTTATATTACACCTGTTGGCACTACCCAAATAATAAATGTGAGTGGCAGCAGGCATATAAGGCAGGGTTGGTATTGACTGTGAAAAGGAGGAGCAGCTCATACAAACACATGATTAATATAAGATAGAAATCAATGTCCCCACCCAAAAATCTCTGGCACTGACTTAGGTATTTCCTATTCCCTATCTTTAGCTGCCAGCCCTATTGTTACTCTGTGCAATGGTGCCATATAATTCAAATATGAAATTCAGCTGCTTTGGCCTGGAGATTAATGGATGTCCTTGTGGCAGACTTGTAAATGAAGAAGTGCTGGAGTGAAGGGCTTCTATGTCTTTCTTCTTGAAGTAAGGAATGGGAAGTCAGGGGATTGCGTGAGATTTGAGTCAGGGGCTGCTCAGGAGAGCTGAGGTCCATGTGTTCCAATGGCAGGAGCCTGGGCTCCAAGCTGCCATAGACAGACACACACCCCCCTGATCTGGGGAATGAACATGATGCCATCAAAGGGAGAGGAATTGAAACCAGATGTGATCTCTGTGCTTTTCATGCATTTAATTAAGGAACTGGGACGAAGAGACTTTTTCATCATTAGCCCCTTCCCCAAACAGCCCCCCATCCACTTCTCTAGTCTAGGAGCTCACAGTGGTGCCAATGAAACAACATGTGCTCACATTTGTGTATATTTAGTTGTGCAGCAAAAATTATATCAAGTAGCACACTATAGAGAGAGAGAGACACTGGTGTCTAATAAAAGGGCAACCAAGTTTGGGAGTTTTACTTTAAGTAAGTTGCAGGTAAAACTTAGTCCCTTTGTAAAATATATAATGAAGCAATAGAATTCTTTATGAATCAGATGCAATTTTAGAGTAGGACTGGCCAGATATGGGTAGGGTTGCCACCTGGCCGGTATTTTACTGGCCTGACCAGTAAAAATTATGCCTGACCTCAATGTTATTAATAGGAAAAAAAAATCTAAATATACAAGAAGGCCTGTATTTTTTTCCAAAAAAGGTGTCAAGCCTAGATATGGGATGACTTTGACATAGTTGGCCAGCTATTGATAATGGGTTGAATGCAGAGAACCTCTTGTATTGGTCTATATGTATTTTGTGGTCACAGCCTCATTGCACCCCCGCCTAATGGTTTTAAAAATGAGTGGTGAGCACAACTTTCCCTTGTTTGTTATATATACATTTATACATGTTAAATAACTAACTAATTGACTAATTAAATAACTGGAACATGTTTAGTAAAAATTCACAACTCTGTGGAGCCTGTACAACTTGATAGCAGATACACAATACTACTGTACAATGCTAAAATATTTTTTAAACTGATTTCAGAAATTGTCGCAACTCTCTACAAGTTGTTACATCATATTTTTGAACCATGCCCCTGCACCTTCCTGTCTGTTACTTCATCATTTGAGTCCATATCGCTTCACCTACCTGCCAGCTTTTACATCATCACTGCATGTCATTGTTTATTTAATGATAATTTAGGGCTATATCACTGCACCTCCGTATTAGCTGTTACATGTATGTATGTATAACTTTATTTGTAAAGTGCTGTTAAGGAGCCGCAGCACTATACAGTGCATCAAAGTACTATATATATATATACACAAGGAAGGCAAATCAGAATACATATATAGATAATCGTATAGGACAAAGAGCTTAAGTGGTATGTGGTAAGAGACATAGTGGGAAGGAGGTCCCTGCCCCACAGAGCTTACAGTCTAAGTGGATGGGAGTCTAACATACAGGTACAAATTGGAGATTAAAAAGTGCACAAGGTAAGACATAGTCTTGTAGGCACAGGACAAGGCTAATGTTCTAGTGCTCTAAAAGGTAGGCTCTTAGTTTTTTTTGAAGAGATTGAGAAAGGGTTCCTTACGGAGGAATTCAGGGAAGGAATTCCAGATGTAAGGAGCAGCAAGATAGTTGGCAGTGGATGTGGATGGTGTGAAGAGAAGGTGGCTCTGAGAAGAGCAGAGAAGATGACCATACATCATTTGCTGCTAATAGCCTTAACACTACACCTCCATATCATTCCAGGTTTCATAGGCTTACCACTGCAGCTCTATCAGCTTTGAAAATATGAATATGTGACCTCTTTGTTGCACATTTTGCAGGCCATGGGCCACAAACGAGCTCAGCAGAGCAGGCAGTAAGTACAACCATTTTTGCTCTGTCTGGTTAATATTCACAAACGAAACAGATCCATGCCATAATACAAATGCAATCTAACATCCAATATTTCTGATATTCATTTTCTCCAGTTGTGCGATCACTAGAAGTGAAGTGAGTTCAAGTACAGTCATTATGCTGCGTTAACAGATCAGCTACATGTAAATAAATGAAACACATCATTCTGTAGAGGCAGATATTTAGTGGCACAATGATAAAGTTCTGGGCACATCTGGTAAGTAACACATGCTGAGCTGGATACATATAGGCTGCTGTACAAATGAGATCTATGAAGAGCCTTGAAATCTGAAGAGCTGCTATGCACAGGGAGAGGAAATACCATCCATCCATCATGTCCCATCACTCTCAGCAAATCCATCATGCCAGAACCCTGCTTATCCCTGCTCAGCCTGAGCTTTCCTATAGTCCCCACTGCGTGCCAGCTTTCTTCTCCGACATTCAACCCCCCCTGCTGAATTTCATTCCTGGGTATAGTTATTACAAGGAGTGGAATGTCCCAGAGAAAAGTAAAACAATCACAAACACTGTAAAGAAATAGATTACTCCTATTAAACTCCATACAATCACAGGCACTTCATCGGTTGCAGCATTACAACTCCCAGTACCCCATCCCTTGTGAGAGGTGGGGCAGCTGCTACGACAAAATCCCATTTCAATAAAAACCTCGTTATTGCGCGGACGCAGTACGAATTGACGTCGTTTTAACGGTTACAGCAATGAGAATTATTATATGAACGAAGCTTTATAATACACAAAATGAAGCAGCCAATAATAATGCAAATAATATATAGTAACCTGGCATTTATATTTCTAACAGTATTTACAGTTATTCTCATATTTATTCCAGGGAATATTACCAGCAGGCTGGCTAGTAAAGACAATGGCAAAATGATTACAGCTGGGATACTACATCTGCGAGTGATAATGACTATAATATACACCTGGCATTTGCTCCCTGTTGGCTAGACTCAGTCCAGACCGAATAGGCGCATTGGCTGCGCAGTGTTTTTCACTTTTACGCGTATCCCATTTATGTCGCTCACATCTTATATTTCCTGCTATCCTTTACAAATACTGAAAATGCATGCACAGTTTCATGTTGTTATTATTACATCTGGAAATTCCTATATGCACAACATACACAGGGCACATTTATTAGAAGCACAAATATGCTTTTTAACGTTTTATTTTAAAAAAAATCGTAGAAATATCTAAATATGAGTGCATTCAATAAACCACATTTGTCTGTATTTTCAAGCCCTTGCTTTATTCGATAACACCTATTATGTGCACCCAGGCCCTTACATCTAGTGCCAGCTACTACTTGTTGTTTACGTTGAGATTTAAAAACTAAAATGCACTGATTACATAGAAATTACTATAGGAAATTATTGGGAACAATATCTTTAATAGATACAGCCGAGAGAGTAAAAGAATTTATGAACTATTTGTGATACTGTTTAAACGTCTCCCAGCTGGAAACCAAATCCAGGTACTTTTTTTGAAACACACAAATTATTTTGTAGTCGAATTCAAATCCCTAAAATGTGTGTTTTTCCCTTGAAAACTATAAACTAAACCGTGGAGTAGAAAAATGAAACGTGGAAGAGGCAAAACACAATCAAAAGCTGCATCAAAGAAACTGTAGCAAGTAGAGCAGCGCAAATGAGTGTTATTTCTAATTATGCAGGAGCCCAGTAACCATTAATGTGACAGCTAAACAGAAGCATAAATATTAGGGGGGATTTAATATCTATAATTGGGCTAATGCATGTGCTCTTAACCACAGCATGAAAGGGAGTTTAACAGCTAAGGAAACTGAGCATAACCTTTGCTTCTACAAACACATGCATCATTTTAGTTCCAATATAAAAGGAAAAGGCTTCCCTGAAAAGCGATCCAAAGGCTGTATACCTCTTTAACCTGAAAAAAATAATGTTTTAATTGTGACATGAAGGATTTCAAACTAGTGTATTTATCTCTGCGTTCAGCACTAAAGTGGTTAAAAATCCCCTATTTGTTGTAAAGTGTCAGAATAAATTAGGCTCCTCTGATTTCTATAGCACCACACCTGATTACAGGTTTTCCTGATTTGATTTTCAAGATAAGAGCTGGGGGGGGGGGGG
>CM044437.1:114742631-114760696 GCA_024363595.1 Xenopus borealis
TGTGATGTATGTAACTCCATATGTTCTATGTATGTAATTCATGTTATTTAGTTGTATAATTACATTCACTTTACAGTGCTACGAAATAAGTTGGAGCTACAGTATATAGGCTTAATGGCAATGAAGGGGGTTTCAATCTGAAGCTACAACCAAGGTACTGAGTATTAACAGAAGTTTTGATTTATGCACTAAGAACTTTTATTCAGAAGGGCAGGCTTAGGTACACTTAGATGTCACCCCCTCCTATATTGCATGTCCTTCAGACCATAGGGCTCGTGGTAAAGAAAAGGTTTGCCTTGTACCTATAAATGCTCCTGCACTTTCAGCAGGGACTTTGTCAAATGGGACCCCACACCTTTTTTGAGCTCTGGATACCCCATTGTTAAGTAGAATCATTTTGTTATGGGCACATTCTTACTGTATAGAATGTGCTGGGAAAATGATATATGTTGACCTGAAGACACAATTAAGTGACATCTGAAGACTGCAAGTGGAGGAGTGCTGTTTGGCAGCTTCACCTTTGCCCTGAGACTATGTCATAGTTGATAATTATTCCTCATATTCTGTGCAAAATAAAGCATATAGAGAGCCTTTCACCAATGAGCCAAAACAATGGTAATATAGTTGTTTTCTAAGAAAGGATCCTTATTTATGTAGCAGATATGAGTTAACAGAGTAACTGACAATGCATGACAGCTCATACCTCAAGCCAGGGAGCAATTGCGTCCTGTAGAAAGAATGTGATGTTTTCATTTTCTGTTATTAGTTTACTTTCCTGCTGTGCAAAAACAGATGTTCACCTGTCATTTCTCTAAAACATCTGTTTATTATGGGATGGCTGTTGTAGCTTAAATATACCCATACCCCTCCAAATGGAGACTAATTTCAATGTCCTAATATTTATCAACACAAAATATTGTGAAATCCATTGATATAACAGGTTGATTGTAATGAACTGAATTTTTATCTAGTAAACAGTTTCAGAAGCTGACTCTATTTTCCAACAAACACTGATACAAAAAAATTTGACACGCTGGAAAGTCCATTTAGGGCAGGAAATGTTTCCAAGTTGCTTCTATCCTCACATTACTGATGGTATTTTCATTTGTATAGTGATATGCTGAATATGGGATTTTACCAAATCTTCCATTTTTTTTTCCAAGGCAAATTTGGCCAGATCCTTCGCATTAATTATTAGTATGTAGATTAAAAACAGAAATGTCCATGAACTTGGGGTTTGATATATCAACATCCCACCTGAAGGATTTGCCAGACATTAAGGTATTCTGTAGTTAGCCAGAATCAAACCTTACCTAACAAGCAGAACATTAAAGCCCTCCTCCTAATCTGCTGTGACCAATAGAGCCCAGGTAGCTAAAATGTACTGAATTTTTTAACCTAAACTCCCTTCCAGCTATGATACGTTGGGTTTCCAACCCTCGAAATTAATTCTCTGGCATCTTAAGTTGAACTATAGAGACACACAACCTTAACCCTTTTTGTGTTCAACATCTCTGGCTCTGGTGTTATCCTCTGTCTAAGTTCTACACCTCTCTCTTGGCCTTTTGATGGCACTGTGCACACCACAATTGCAGGTATGTGTGTTTCACTGATACTCTCCTATAGTTGCACTGTATGATAAGGGATACATTTTATGGACACAAGAGGAATGTTAATAAGGGTCTTTATGTATTTCTTTGGTAACTGAAGCTCCCATTATAATCAAGTGAATGTATTTCCTTTCATGGGGCAGTATCACCAACCTTAGCTGTCAAAACCAATATAATAGTGAAATGATTTAACAGTAAGTAACAATGCTTACAGCCTAGAGGGCCCTCCTCAGACTCTCATGTAGATGTCAGAGTACCCCCACATGCCATGGAAGATCTTGGATTTGCAGCTGAAAATTGATTACCAGTCTCCCTAATGAAATATCCTGGCAAGCACACTGGACTAGATTTATCAATCAAAAAAGTTCTCATCCCTGTAGCTGGGAGTTCTTCTCTAATACATTGATTTATGCCTATGGTGTGTGTTGTGATTATCCTGTTTCATGTACCCTTAAACCATTTTACAGACAATTAAAACATGCTTAAGGAAAACCAGGCTTGCTGAATATCAGTTCAGTGTGTGGCAATGATTTATATCAGACTAATTATTAGTAATTGTGCAACCAACTAGTTAATATATCTCTTATAGCTAAATGTATAACAAATAAAAAAAAACATATGACTTTCACTTATGTGTCAGGTCTGGCAAAGTCCCAGGGAATGAAAAATTGCTTCAATATGTTAGTGTTTTTCAAATAAAAATCTTCAAAATAGCATCAGTATTATTGGAGCAGTTTATGGAATATCTGCGCTCGTTAAAAGCTATGTTAAACATGGCATGTACCATATTATATTCCAACATCAGCAAGCAAATAATGCAATGTCAAGTTATTAGCACTTTTAAATAAAAATAAAACACAGTATTTTGACTTAATAGCAGCCTAAATAATGAGGGTTTGAGGTCATTGCTACATTTACTTGAAGAGTGGGAAAAATGTCTGTTTTTTGGAGGGGTTTTTTGGCGTTATTGAGTGTTGAAATAATTATTATTAAAAATTATTGGCAGTATTATTCTATAGTGTAAATTGGACTGGCATTAGAGAACTGGTGGCTCTGGAAAGCAGAAACATTAAGGCTCCTTCTGGAGTATATTTCTTATATGAAGTTATGTGTATTTTTATTAATATTTTTCCCCTATGCGGTCGAGGGCTCAGGGAAAGTACTCTGTCTGTCCTACTCTAAAATAAGATTTCAGTTTAAAGGGGTGGTTCACCTTCAAGTTAACTTTTAGTATATTGTATAAGGGCCAATTCTAATAAACTTTTCAATTGGTCTTCATTTTCTGTAAGGCTCTGTAAGGCTACAAATGTATTGTTATTGCCACTTTTTATTACTTATCATACTATTCAGTTCATCTCCTATTCATATTCCAGTCTCTTATTCAAATCAATGCAGGGTTGCTAAGGGAATTTGTACCCTAGAAACCAAATAGCTGGCACTGCAAACAAGAGAGTTGCTGAATAAAAAGCTAAATAATGAAAAATGAAAGCCAATTGCAAACTGTCTCAGAATATCACTGTCTACATTATACTAAACGTTAACTCAAAGGTGAACAACCCCTTTAAATACAGATATAGGGGATATTTTTTTAAAAAAGTGGAAAATTGTACACAAAAATGGCATGAAAAGTAAATTTAAAATAAATAGCACATGCATTTTAATATGTGCCAATGCAACCCAGAAGGAAACACTACTGTATTAGATTGGTGGCCTGTAGTTTAACAGGCATATGGTTCCTGGCAGTAAGAAGCAACACATATGTCCTATGCCCTAAACCAACACCCTTAGTCTTTCATTTTAACCTTGGCTTTAGTTGCTCTTTCACACTTTATTATTTGTGGTGATTTCACATTTTGCTGCATTTATCTAAAATCTTGTCCTTAACTGGTAAAAACAAGGTTGAAGGTGTCCTATTAAGCCTTCAAATTATTTACCAAGGAATCACAAATTGAAATTGGGTACTCAGTGGGTCTCCTCTAGATGTATCAGGGTATCCCATATGTCAAGTTCTGCATTTTTTCTCATTCACTGATTTGGGGTGTCTGCAACACAATAAATATAACTATGCCCACTCCAGTATATTATATATCACAAGCTTCAAGCTCACAACCAAAAATGTATAGTATCCCCCAATAAAGTATATGAGCTCAACTTGATTGTATGGCACAATTAATTAGTTTGCATGCAGACTGGTGCAACACAAAATTTTGATGTGGATTCCCTAAATGGTGTCTACAAGCATCATAATTTTAGGAAATTTTACATGTATGTGTAACTTTATTTGTAAAGCGCAGTTGATGAGCCACAGCGCTATACAAGGCATAAAAGTACAATATATAAAAGTGCACACAGGGAGGACAAGTCAGACAATAAATACATTAAATATACACAGTACACAGAACTCAGAGCTTGTGTGGTAAGAGACACAATTGGAAGGAGGTCCATGCCTCTTAGAGCTTAGAATCTAAGTGTGTGGGTGTCTAACAGACAGGCACAAATTGGAAGAGGCAAAGTGCACAAGGTAAAGGATTTGTCCAATAGGTACCAGGGCTAGACTAATATTCTAGTGCTCAAAAAGGTAAACTCTTAGTTATTTCTTGAAGAGATTGAGAGAGCACTCCTTACTGAGGAATTCAAGGATGGAATTCCAGAGGTAAGGAGCAGAAAGATAGAAAGTTTTGAGATGGGAGGTAGTTTTGGATCAGTGATCCCCAACCAGTAGCTCGTGAGCAACATGTTGCTCTCCAACCCGTGGATGTTGCTCCCAGTGGCCTCAATGCAGGAGTTTGTTTTTGATTTCCAAGCTTGGAGTAAAGTTTTGGGGTGCGAAAGAACCAGGTTTACTGTTAAACAGAGCCTCAGTACAGGTTGCCAATCCACATAGGGGCTACAAAAGGGCCAATTACAGCACTTATTTGGCACCCCAAGAACATTTGTCATGCTAGTGTTGCTCCCCAACTCCTTTTTCTTCTGAATGTTGCTCACAGCCTCAAAAGGTTGGGGATCCCTGTTTTGGATGGTTTTAAAACAAGGTGGCTCTGAGAGGAGCGGAGAAAATGGCTCAAAACGTGCAGTGAGACAAGTGAAGAAATGTAGTGAGAATCAGAGTAGAGAAGGGCTTTGAATGTTAGCAGAAGCATTTCATATGCTATCCTTTGCTTATCTAGCAGCCATGCTAAGGCCTTCAATTGGGGATGGACAGCTTCCCTCTTGGGAGAGAGAGCAGGAGGTTCCTGGTAGAGAAGGTTAAGATTAATTGGAGGGGAGAGAGAGAGAGAGGTGGGAGTCAGGAAGACCAGTTAGTAGGAGAGTGCAATAATCTAAACAGGATAGGATAAGGTTATGCAGTAGTGCTTTGGCTTGTGTTTGTGAAAGGAAGGTCTGCATCTTGTCTGCATAGTGAAGGAAGAAATGGCTCCTTTTTCCCAGTAGTATTAATATGATTAGAGAAGGAAAGATATTGGTCAAAGATGACCCCCAAGCAGTGTGCTGAATTAATAGGGGTAATGGTCATGCCATTAATATTAACAGTGAAAGGAAGTGATGGCCTAGTTTTGGGTGGGAGGACCATGAGATCAGTTTTGGCCAAGTTAAGCTTGAGGTGGAATTGGCTCATCCAAGAGGAGATATCAAGTAGGCAGTTTGCTATCAGTGTCTGAATGTCAGTGGTTAGTGAACTGGTGTCTAAATATATCTGGATTTCATCGGCATACAGGTGATATTTAAGGCCAAATTAAGAGAGTGTACAAAACCCTGAGACACTCCCAGAAAGTGAACATGGGGAGCGGATTTGTTAGCGAAAGTAAAAGGAGTGGTCAACTTGGGTCCAGTGTAGCCTTTCTCAGAATGGGCTTGACACACAACTGTTTAAACACCAAGGGGAAAAGTACCAGAAGTTAGAGAGGAATTGAATATATGAGTAAGTACTGGAGTAAAAACAGGAGCGTACTGTTTAAGTAGTGGTGATGGCATAGGATAAGGTGAGCAAGTTGTTGATGGAGAGGACAGGAGAAGTTCAGACTCAGTTATAAGATCAAAAGAGTTGAAAATGGAAAGAGAATATTTAGGAAGAGTGAGAATATTGGTATCTGAAGGATGGGAAAATTGTTTGTGGATAGAATTGACTTTGCTTTTAAAGATGTCAGAAGTCCTGGGGGTATGTTCAGATGTTAATATTTCATTTGTAGAGGGATGAGTAGTGAGCTGAATATGGAAAACAAGTGTTATGGGTTGATTTTATTATTATTTATGAGTGTACTATAGTATTCTTGTTGAGCCTGGGAAAGGTGCAGTACCAAGGCAGGAAATAAGAAATTTAGTGGAGGAAGGCCACTTTTGTATGGGATTTCTTCCACATGAGTCTGCCGTTCACATACAGGAATGCAGAAATCTCCTCTGAGAGTTCATCAAGGGATGGGGATTGCTAGCCCGATTGCCTTGTGGCTGAAGAGGGGCATGGGTATTGACAGCAACAGAACTGAGTTGTAAGTCATATTACCATCATAGGATACATCTAATCCATTATTTTAGCATCTGGAGGAATAGTTAATTTTCTAGAAATCATTTTGGTTCAATATTCCAAATCCTAACTGAGCATAATGGCCAAAACAATCCCCAGATGGTGTACTCAAATGTAGTGAGTGTACTGTAAGATCCTACTGATTTGACGGCAATAGAAGCAAATATTCAAATGTGTTGCCCACAGCACTACCTGGTCAAGCCATTCAAAGTCATTCAAGTACTTTGAAACGCCAAAATAAGTTAAAGGGCTAATTTTCCACACACACAGATTCATTCAAGTACTTTACAACTGTATAAAGCAGAAAGATGTATTTTGTTACAGTACAGCAGATTGTCATTTTATGACCAAAAAATGTATTTGAAGACCATCACAACACCCTGTATTATGAAGAGCTTTACAATAATAATCACTACAAAGACGGATGAATAAACAAAAACTATACAAAAAAAGCACCAAGAAGTCTCTCCCATCTAGCTGGGTCAAAGCCAAACAAATTAACAATGAAAATTCTGAAAAGAATTCATAATATGTAAAGTCATATTCAAGCTTGTAGTGCAATTAACTGTACCTTACCTGACAGTTAAGTGGCTAACTGTCAAGGGGTATAGAAGGATAACCTCCTGATTATTATCTATGGAAAGCTTTCTTGTGGTACTTGATTAAGTGTTATACATATGCTAAACAATAGTATGTGTAGGAGATGCCACAAACAATCAAAATCATGTTAATTGTGGTCCAATGCATGGTAATTACAAAGTTCATCACAATCTCACAACTGTTCCGCAATGATATTGGCCAGCCTTTACTTTTGTACTTTTTAATCCACCAGGTTTAAAGGTATTGTAGGCATTATCCTTGTTTCTCTTTAGCAGTTAGAATACCAGTATATTTCCCTTCATACTCCCTCATTGGAATTATGATAGCAACAAGCCACAAGTATTTATGGAGACTCAATTAACAGATATAAAAACACTAATAAGAATTTAGTTCTTTCAGAATTTTAGAAATTTACCTTTTGGCAGTTTCTGTTCCATTTTGAAATTCATAAAAGGTCCTAAATACTGTGTATGATAAAAGCCATTCTCTGATTCAGGCCAACAATCCGCACAACGATAATGAACACTTATAGTGGAGAAATAGCCATATATCATTTAGTACACTGAATCATTTTCAGGGCACCTCATCTAGTTGCTAGTAATAAAAGCAATATGTACCTTACACGCCTGCCATCAATCAAATTTATGATGAAATTACACCAGAATAAAATAAAGGTCAAACTTTAGGAATTCGGTATATAACTGTTATGGGTATGCAGATGCCTTTAGTTTTTACATAAGATTTTATTTTAAAGTAAAAGAGGTATATAGGAGGAAAATGCTGTTCCACTAATGTCTAGAAATAGGAGTTTAGTACTGTATTATTCCAAGTATGCCTAGGAGAGTTTTTAAAAAAAATGGAGCTCTCATAAATCTGACTGGCTGTTAGGAACGCTTATCCTGGTGGTCTAGTGGCATGCGGGGGTGCCCGCCATGTCTCCGGTGGGGATGCCCACCACATGCATCTGTCCCCTTCTGTTGCCGGTTTCTTTATGGCACATGTGGCGTTGCACTTCCGGGTTTATGCATGATGACGTCAATTCAGATGTATAAAAGGGGAATTCAGTCTACAGATCCTTGCCCGTTGTTAGGTTCTCTTTAGAAAGTTCCTGGGTGCTTAATCTTTGTGATTTCCTGCCTGATCTTCGGTTATTGACCCTTGCTTTGCCTGACTACTCTGATTCTCTCCAATCCTGGCCTTGGCCTGCTTGTTAACTCCGAACACTTCAAGCCTGACCTCTGCCTGTCCACTGACTATTCTACTCTCTCCAATCCTGACCCTGGCCTGTCTGATGATTCTGCTCTGCTTGTGCTGGCCTGGCCCACCTGTTCCACTCTGTGGTGTGTGGTGGTATTCTTCAATCCAGTATCCTTGGTAAGACGATCGTGCCCCTTTGCTCATCCAGCTTTGCTCCTCTCTCTATTAAGACCTGGTGGCAACCAATTAGAAAAGGGCTCCTCCCGAGGTGAAAGGCGGCGGTTATAGGCAGAAGTGAGAGCCGAGACCAGGGAGCTTAGCTTGGGTTCTGGATTTAGGGTGCCGTTTGTGACACTGTCTCCAATATATACATTATTTAGTATTTAGTCTTGCTTGGTAGGTTAGTGAGGGTAAATGATGAAGAGGATCACTTTGGCTAACCTGAACCCCACACTGCTGAGAAAAAAAAATATTTGGTTATTACCAGTGATCTTTCCCCTACCACTTAACAAATGAGAATGAAGAGGATGAAGGAAATATCGTTTTTATTAAATTAGTTTTAAGGGCTAAAGAGGAAAGGTAAAAGGTATGAAGGTACACAAAATAGAAATTTAGGGCCTTAAATTTGGACTAAACCATTATGTTACATGGTGAGCCTGTGTTGTTTTGCAATGATTTATAAACCCCACAATCAACTGAATGGAGCAAAGAGTTCCAAGTTATATATCCAGAGTTGTTTTATCACTTTCAATCATTTTACAGACCTTCACCCACTTCATGGGATGGGGAGAAGGGGGCTTCTAAATTCAAAATCACATTAACCACATTTTCCCTCCAACACTGTTACTACTAAGGTTGAAAAAACAAACACTTTCATCTAGGTCAACTTTTCCTCAAATAAATCCTGCTAAATTAATTCAACCAGACAGCAGATGACGAGAGGAAGTTCCAGCCTCCAATTGCTTCATTGTTTTTCTATGCACTCTGAAAGATTAAGTACTATTGTTGTTCTGCAATTAAACTGGGAGGGTTTATTAAAGTCAGAAATGCAAGCTGGTAAGTCTCATTTATGAAAAGTAGGAACAGTGCAAGACACAATAATGGATTCAGTATTTTGCCTATTTAGTGCCAACATACCTAGGTCTGCACTTACTTGCACTCATCTACATGACCCATTTCACAGTTGCTCCCACCTCAGTAGTTGAGACAGAAAAAAGTGCATTGGGAATTTATGCAAAAGGACGTCATGTGAGTATCACCAGCCGTGACTTCATGTTAAGTATAGGGCTCCCTTTGTATGCTATGCCTATAGATGCTCAGTGTTGTGCCATTGGCTTCTAGTTCTGCACCCATATCCCACTTGCTTTCCAACACTTTCCTTGTAAGTTTTACCCATTTGTGTGCTATTTTCTGCTTCTATGCAATGTTATACAAAATTGTATGGTCGCTTTTGGAAGGTGCTGGAATTTAGGGAAAGAATGTTGTATTCAGGGAAAGAATGCCTTATTCTGCATTTGATTAGTGAACGAGCCCTGAATGGTAACCACTTTGTATGTATCTGGTATAAAGACTGATACTGAGTTGTAAAATTTAGAGGCACTCATATGGTTAAGAACTTTATTTTCAAATCTGGCTATATATTGCAGTTAGAATGATTCCAGTTGATTAAGAGGAGCTGCCAGTTGGATAGAGTAAGGCTCATGTTGGATTTTATTATCAACCAGTAAGGAAAGGCACTCAGGGAGGTCAAATAACTGCTTTAATCAGCACTAAAGGTCAGTGGATAGATCTTCAACAGCTGGGGCCTGGACAAATATCAAGTAAAGCACTCCAAATATCTCAAAGGTCATTTCTTTGGGTTTTAAAAAATATATTAAAAAAAAAAGGAGGAAAGTCCTCCTCTGTGATAAAAACAAACCATAATCATCTATTAGAGGAAACTACACAGTTGTAAATGTAGATGATAATTGAAATAGATAGTCTCCCCTATTTAGAAATATAATTGACAGTTAAGTTGCATTAGGCAGTTCTACCAGTAGGTATCAGATCACTTTCCCCTAAAGGGAAAAACCCAGATTCCAGCAATTACTTTCTCCGAAATGTTTCAGCCAATAATCAGGGTATTGCAGACAATTTGGCACCACTGGATCTGAAATGGTTGCATAAAAAGATTTTTTTTTTTTGTTAGCTGGACCAAGCATTGTAAACTAAATATTTTCTATGTTTTGGATTTGTTTGCAACAAGGAAAAGTATAGAGAAAAGGTAATATGTATTACTAAACTTTTCAAAAGTACTATGTCTTTGTTCAGCATGAACATGTACACAGTGCAAACTAGTTATTAAAAATGGGCACTGCAACAATTTTTTTTAAACCATAAGGTAAAATTAATTTTCATTTATAAATATATGCAGTGCAATAGTGAGGGGGATTAGGGTATCAGACTATTCATTTTAAGAAACTATATTTCTGTGTATTAAGAAAGGGTAGTCAATCTATCTAATGCTGCTTCAGAATAGATAGATAGATTGACTACCCTTTCTTAATACACAGAAATATAGCTCATTGTCTATCCTGGTTTTAAATGTTTTATTCTGGAATAATTACATGCAGAGCTGAAAATATAATGTTTCAGAAATATTAAGCATGTGACCTGTGGAGGGTACAGTTTAGATTACTAGCCTGGGGGTGCTGGAAGATTAAGTGACCTGCACAAGGTCATAACAGCTTCATAACAGTTCAGAAAGGGTAGTTTACTAATAAAGGTAGCAGAAGTGCAGTTACCATTGCAACCAATAATATATTTGCTTTCATGGTATAACTTTCCAGAGGCTGGTAGAACAAATTGCTCATTGGTTGCAATACGTACCTGTGTTGCTGCAATTTAGTACTGTTGTCAGAAATAATCGTAACTGAATCAATGACTAAGCAACATTTTGAGTTGCTGCATTATCATAGAACTGCAATTTCTTCAGATTTAACCTTCTTACAAATGTTCCCCAAAAAGTCAGTTTGTCGCAGTATAAATATATCATTATTTTATAGAAAATTTGGCTTCTACACACTAGGGGGCTGATTTACCAAGGGTCGAATAGGGTCAAAGTGAAAACTTAAATAAAAATAGAATTTTGGGCTACTTCGACTATCAAATAGGATTTTGGTGAAAATCTTTCAAATCGTTCGATCGAATACAGACTTTTTTGATCGAAAACGGCCAAATTCAATCGAAAAATTACCTCAAAAACAAATTTCCACTTTGAAATTCGACCCTTAGTAAATCAGCCCCTAGAAGTTGTTCTCCGGCAGCTTTAACCTCAGTCCTCTTCACATAGAGGTAGCACTTTTAGTAACGCTTTGCTTTATTCTGCTGGATTAACTCATGTGCTTCTAAACTAAAAGTAGTGCTCAAGTTGCAGTCTGGGACTACAAACCCAACATTGGGTTTTATTCTTTCCTCTGATCATTGCCACTACTCTGCGTTAATGTGATAGGGACCTTAGATTGTAAACTCCACTGGGACAGAGACTGATGTGAATGATCTCTGTAAAAGTGCTGCATAAATGTGTTAGTCCTATCTAATTATCTTGGCATACTGTTAATGATATTAGGGATGCACCTAATCCAAATATTGAAAGCTCCAAGAAAGGACGGCACTCCGATCAGGAAGACAGGTTTATTAGGGATAATCCAAATATTGAAACTTAAAACATTTGGAGAACTTCTGAATTGAATCAGAAACCTAATCTACATTTTTAAAAGTTAAACAAAAATAAGACAAAATAAAAACCCTGAATCTGAAAATAAAATCCCATTCAGCTGCCAAGTAAATCACCCAGGATTCATCATATCTGAATCTAGCAAAAAAGAACTGGGATTCTGCTGAATCCCAATCTGGATCTCTACATTTTATTACTATTAAACAAATGATTTATCTAATTTAAGTAATTAAAAAAGCAACTGGACTTGCTGAAAATTTTAATGAAGAATTTTTTTTTTTTCAGTCCAATTGCTTTTTGAATTGCTTATATTAGATATACCATGACCTGGATGAATGAAAATCTTCAAAATCGTCAAACAAATGATTTAAAATGAAAAATGCTACACTGGTATGTTTTTTTTTCCAAACAAGTGTTAAAAGTAGGGCAATACATTATTATAGCACCCTTTTTTATATGAATTACAAAAATAAAGGAAAACTTTACCACCAAAATGAATACAGATAATTTATAGCATGTTAAGTTGCATATTAAAGAATCTTACCAAACTGGAATATATTTTTAAGTAAATATTGTCCTTTTGCATCTCTTACCTTGAACTGACATTTTATGATTGTCTATTAATCTTTTTTATAAGGAATAAAAATGTCTTACACTATTTGCTGCTGCATATTACTCCACAGCTAGCACCAGAGAAAAGGTTGTATTTTCGGGCCATCAATTCTATTATTTCTTTGTTTGTTCCTGTGCCTTTTGGCACTGGCTTTGTTTTTAAATATTACAGAAATACTGCTGCTCTAACTGTAACAGAAAGAAGTGTGGGAGCAAAAAAAAACAATCTTTGTCCATTAATTGGCTCATGTGACCTAATATGTATGGCTTGTTTGTTATGTTTGTGTGCACTGTAAATCGTAAGATTCCAGGGGACGGCCCTTAGTTCTTAAAATGGCAATTTTCTATGTAGGTTTAACCAATGGCACATTCTACTTAAAAAGTAAATAATTATGAAAATGTATTATTTGCAGGGATTTACATATGAGTTGTTTTATGCAATATATTTTTTATAGTGACCTACATTGTGTGGTGGTAAAGTTTTCCTTTAACCCAGACCTTAAGTACATTTAGGGGCAGATTTATCAAGGGTCCAATTTTGAGGGTTAAAAATACTCGAATTCACCCCTCGCAATTCGATCAATTGAATGGTCGAATATAAAAATTTGATCGATCGATAAAATAGTTTGAATAAATTTTAAATTTTAAAATTCTAATTTAATTCGAATTTTCACTTCGAATCAATTCGACCCTTGATAAATCTGCCCCTTACAATAAGGGGCAGATTTATCAAGGGTCAATTTTGGGTTTATGAGCATTTGTAAAAACTCCCATAAACTCAAAATTCGAAAGAAAAATGACCAATCGAAATTTGTTAAGAAAATTACATTTTTTAAATTCAGATGAATAAGATCGACCCGCAAACTCGAATTCGACTATAATTCGATTGAATTCTATGTGAGTTTTTTCAACAAAAAATTTGATTTTCAAAAGTCCACCAAAAGACATCCCCCATAGGCTAAACCAGCAATACGGCAGGTTTTAGATGGCGAATAGTCGAATTTGAATTCTTAAAGGGACAGTACATGATAAATTTTGAAAATCGGATTGAATTTGGATTATTCCCTAGTCAAATTACACTAAAATAAGCTCACAATTTGAATTCAAATTTTCAATTCAACCCTTGATAAATCTGCCCCTAAATGTAAGTTAAAACATTTAAATATATTTCTGAAAGTTTTTGAAGGCTGTGATTATTTTGAATTGTTCCACTATAGAGAATGATGTTATTTTAACACGCCTATTCACCCCTGAATATTTATTCTACTGAGGCTTTCCTCAATTTTGCATGAGTCATAATGCAGTAGAGCAGTTTTATCAGGCAATGGACACTTCAACAACAAGTTTGGGTGCTGATGTTTTTAAGATGAAGGAGGCTATTCATCACTCATTACTGACTGCAAACAAAACAGATTTTCTTAGAAAAACCCTTCTCAACATCTTTAGAAAAAAAAGGGCTGTATTTATCCAGCTGGAATACTTTGACAAACAAGCTCTCAGTTCATCCATCTATATTTGAGTGATACTTGTTTCAGACTCAGCACCAGTTTCCAGTTTTTTTGGCGTACTTCTATATCTCTTTATGACCAACTAATGCGAACATGTCTTTCAATGGAGCAGCCTTGCCTTTCTGGAGTAATCCAAGCATTCGACATTACCCTGAGTCCAAATTTCTATAATTGCAAAAAATCAACATTCACTTTATAGAATAGGTTAAAATAATAAAAAATATCATCAAAGCCAAAAAATTGTGAGTAACTATTCATGTTATTACAAAAAACAGGAAAAAAACACACTGTTCTGTTTTATTTTATATACTGAAGCAGTAATATTGACAGAGCATCTTAAACACATTTATTTTGGCAACTGTTGAGAAACAGAGTTAAAGAGAAAACCAGTTATTAGAAAATAAATAAATAAAACAATTTCATTAAAATCATGGCACGGGCAGGGTTAGAACATAATGTATTATAATGTTTTATTCTTTCTACAGAAGCATTTTACATTCAAAATTTGGTTTAAAAAAAGGCATTGTGTGGCCTTTTTTAAAATGAATTCATGCAGAAACTGTATATAGCGTTGGCATCTTACTGGAAATGGAATTACATATTTTTCAGATTTCCAGACTTCCTATCCAAAGAACTTGAGTAAAGGTTTCTTGTTTCTTTCACTTGAGAAATTAAATGAGAATGACATAGGGGAAATTTATGCTGCACACGGTTGACTGTAACACTATTAAACTATTAAATAGAATATTTTATATGAGTTCTTAAATATGATAACTTAAGAAACTCAAAGACGGTATTGAAAGGTATTTCAGTGTACACATAAGATAACATTCTTTTGAAAATTGAAGAAATTGGAAATGAATAAAAGGAAATCTTTGTCGTTAATGAAAAACTAGCTGTGAAATGAATTAACTATAAAACTGGTACCCTTATTAGTATTTTTCTTAGGAGGCAATGGAAATACTTTAACAGGATTTCAGCTTTAATAAACCAACATACTGAGGGGTAGATTTATGAAAACTAGAGGATCCTCATGGATTGAGTTTCATCACATTTATTAACACTTTCCTGCACCACGATGACTAGTGATGTCATCAGTTATAAACGGTGAGTAGTGATGTAATATTTGTCACAGGACTCACTTGTGTATTATAATAAATAAAGTACCCCTTGTTGGAAAATATGAGGATATTAGAAATAACCTTGGAGTTCCCTGACTGGTATAAAAGCACTCGGCCAATGGCCTTGTGCTTTTATATGGTCGTGGAACTCCTCTGTGACTTATAATATCCTTATATTTTATCTACAGATATTTGTGACTGCAGCCACAGTAATTGAGGACCTCCTGCCCCCTTAAGTTTACAGTTCCTGACGTCCCTGAAATCATATTTTGCCTTCCCCTCCCTCTGTGCCTCCTCTATGCCCTCCTCACATTCCACCTCCATTCTCACCATCAAATTGTGTAGCCAGAGCATAGGTATGGGCATTAGGCCCCCAGGCACACAAGATTTTGGCATGATGCAAGGCTTGCCTTAGTAACAGTGCCACAAAATGGCTGCTGCCTGCTTGCTGTGATTGGGAATCCAAGATTAAAAAGTACAAGATTTAAATAATTTTTATAGTATAAGCAAAGTTTATTTTGTTTGACTAACATTATAAAATAGGATTTTAAATTATTTCATAAGGTGACAGGTCCCCTTTAAGCATAACAATAGCAAGAACAAATCCTTAGGGCGAAGATACACTGGGTGATTTTTAAAAAACAGAATCGCAGTCACTCACATTGCCCCTTCCATACACAAATCTTTAAAAGACCAGTCACATAAAACATTTATTTTTAAAAATTTGTTTGTAAACTACAAAAAACAGAGAGAGAAATGTTAAATTTTAAAATCACTAAGTCTTTATTAAGAAATAACTCACCAAAGCCCCGCTTCTGCTCCTCTTCTGAAAAGGTGATCGAGTGATCCATTGTGCGGTGCTCGATTTCTCCTCCCTGCCTTCCTTATAGGAGATAGCCAGGGAGGAGAAATCAAGCGCCACACAATGGATCGTCGCCCTGTTGCCTTTTTAGAAGAGGAGTAGAAGCGGAGCTTTGGTAAGTTATTTCTTAATAAAGACTTAGCGATTTTAAACTTTAACATGTCTCTGGTTTTTTTTTTTTTGTAATTTACAAATGAATTTTAAAAAACTTTTTTTTATGTGACTGGTCCTTTAAGTCGTTGCGTGTGAAACATACAGGGCTATTCTGGAGATGCTGTCACTGCAGATCCCAAGTGTGCATTATTAAAACTAGTAGCAAAATCCATAACTATAGTTAAATTTAATACAATACTTACTGTATGGCATTTATTGCATTTTTATTGAATTTGACAGCTCAAACCCTTGAATGTGTTCTAAAAAATTGGCACATTGATCTGCTTTGATAACTCATTAATCACTTTAATCACAGTCAGCAAAATGCTAATTGAGACAAATTGCAAACTGCGTCTGTGTGGAAAATACAAAAATATGTTTTGTGAAGGTTTGGGTTTTTTTTTATAAATGAATATAGTCTACTGGATATAGTATACTGGATAGTTTACTCTACCTTTGGAAAAAAAACAGGGAATTCTACAGGTTCATTCATATTATGTCTAAGCAAATGCTAGATTGTTGGCCCCGTGTCTGTGGCCATGGGCTTACAAGTGAAGTAGCTTCAAAATTTGCTGACCTATAACTGAGATTAGCAGAATTTCTAAGATTCCCTCCTTAATTATCTGGCTACAGATACAAAATAAAATAATGGGGAGGAAGAATCACATACAGTATAAAGGGGATATAAAGGTAGATATGGAGAATAAGGATTACTGTTCTGTAAAATATATCATTCTAGTGCACAGCTCATTTTAGAATGAGTGGAATTCTGGAGGATAAAAGGTCTGGAGAAAAATATATGATACTAGAGAGTAATAAGATTAACGCAAATAATTCATATATTTTGTATGGTTTAAAAACTACAAAAGAATGTGTAAAAGGGTGGCTCTTGGGGGGACTTAAAAGGGAAAATGACTCCCAGGGGCTAAAAATAAATTACAAATTCAACTTCATTTTGAGAGGTCTTTTTTTCAGTAAAAGATTTTACTGTGGACCATATTAGAGAAATAGCTAATATTCTGTATTTTGGACTGCATTTAGGGACCCTGACAAGTAAATTTGGCAAATTTTCTTTTGTGGGCCAAATAACCAAACTGTGCTTGGTTCAAATGCCTGTGGTTAAGCCCTCGCATTGCAAGAAGCTTTGGGGAACAGGGACTCACTTCTTGGTTGAATGTTGATCTTATACGTACATGGATGGACATCATTTTCACTTCTTACTTCTTAAAATGTGATGAATCTTAAACACTGTCCCCGCACCTTGATTTCAAAAGAGGTATATTATGTAGTATAAAAAAGGGACTTTAATTCACACTTCACAATAACCATATGACCACATTCTTCTAAAGTGACACTCATTACTTGCAATGACACATGGGTTGTACAGTGTATTAAATGGACTTTAAGACAATACATTGTTATTGTATCATTAGACATTTTTGTTATATGCATAGTGGAACAGTGTTTAGCATTGCACCCTAGCAAACCTGGAGCCCTATGCTCAGTTCCATCTGGTTTTTATGCTCTCCCTGTGTGTGTGTTAGGGAGGGGGGGTCAGCGGGGGTTGGGGTCTAATTCTTTTGTGTTGGCGTCCATTTTGGCGCACCTTGTTAATTGCGAGCTAGGCTCCGTGGCCCACTCCAGGACTGCCCATAGCCCGGTGGTTGGGGACCCCAGCAATAACTTCTAAAAACCAATAAGCAGGTACCATTTACTGGTCAGTTATTTGAACACAAACATCTAATTGATTTCTGTAGGTTACTAGATATGAGCAAACTTAAAGGATCACTAACACTAAAAAAAATAAAATGTATCAAAGTAATTAGAATATCATGTACTATTGCTCTGCACTGGTAAGGGTGATAGCAGACAGGCAGATCTCTAAAGTCACCAAGTTTCCTTGTGAGGCAACGTTGGGCATCTTTGGAAATCCAAAGTCATTCACCGGTTATTAGTATTCTTGCTGGCAGGAAGGCATTTCAGGGGGATTAGTCGAACACAGTAGAGAATATTTATCGCTGGGCGACTAATCTCCCCATCTGCTACCACCCTTAGGGTAAGGCCAGACGGGGCGCTTTCGAGGAGATCTGTCGCCTGGCAACTTATCTCCGCGACGTATCTCCCCGAATAGCTTGGTCGCGCTGCGCACCCGCGACACGTAAAGTCGC
>CM044437.1:114779301-114793659 GCA_024363595.1 Xenopus borealis
TTTCATTTTCACTTTCTTCACATATATTTTTCAACTTGGTTAACGCTTCACTTTTGTAGTTGCTTTTTATTATTCATTAGTTGCAAAACAGCCTTGGTTTTGCTAAATATATGATACGATCTTTCTTGCAACCTTTGTGCTTACATTGTTACCTACATGGTTACAGAGTTATTCGGGTCCAACGGATACTTAAAGGTCTACTTTTGGATTGATTATGTGGATTGATATGTTTTAGTCTTTTTTCACCTTTTTACATTTGCACGCAGTACTTCACATGACACGCCTCCCGGCCATTAGATTCACTACAGACAAGAGTAGTTGGCTCTTTTGCATTTAGATAGACACTGTTTTATAGTACACCAATATATTATGTGCATTTTTTTCCGGTGTATTCATAGTGGTTTTATTATTATGTTTGGTGCTTTCACAGTGTGATACTAATATCCGATCACTTTACACTATTATGTTAATTATCACGTCACTTCCCCTGCGTCACGGCCATTTTCGCGCCATTCGAAGTATTTATTTCGTTTGTTCAATCCTTTATTTCACTTTGAGAAAGGCTGTTGTATCAGCCGAAACGTCAGACTTAACGCTGAAAGAAATAAAACTCTTAAACATTTTAAGCCCTGAGAGTGCGAACTTCTTTCATGTGTGCATATGACTATCTCTTAAGACTGCACCCAGGCAAGCTGGACTTCATTATCGTGAGTGCCGTTTTTTCCTATATGCATATATATATATATATAAATATACACACACACATACATATATATATATATATAGTCAATATCTCAGCAGCCGCACTCAAATCCGGTCTTTTTAATCTGAATTCGGGTGCAGGTTCAAAAATCATTCCATATGTAAACGATTAAAAGACCCGCACTCCATTTCTCGATGCAATTAAATCAGGTTTATTGTGTACATATATCTAACGTTTCGGCCCACATTGGGCCTTTATACATATATATAATGTGTTTTAGACAACCATCCACCAGCACTTCAAAACGAATTAATGTTCTCGATAGAACGTTAAACAATTTTTCAACCATAAGGAAATGCACCTTGGTTTAGGTGGACTTCATTTTAGCCAAAACATAACATCCTGAGAGTTCTACCATTGCACTATTGCTAGTCCACTATATTTTATAAAAGGGGTCCTTGATTCTGAGCAGTAAAGGGTTGTCTATATATAAATGTTAGACAATGTAAAAAAAAAAAAAAGCTTTCAGATAACCTTCCTTTTTATCCAGTGAGGAAGTGTGAGCCATATGGAAATGACTTGGTCTGTAGTCTTGCTGTGTAGGTAAATATTTTCATGAAGTCTCTTCCCTTGTGATTTCTGTGCAACATGGGGATCTGGGATTTGCTTCCGTAGATGGAAACAGACATCTGTATATGTCCTTGACTTAATTGAACAGAAACCTGATACAACAGCAGTATGAGAGCCTGCATCAAAAACACGAAACTTTTCTGTCTGAAACTATTCAGACTCCGTAAAGCCGATGCCATTAGCCAGTTCAGCATGAGACAGTTACTGTTCTCCATACCAGACAACTACTAATGGGACAGACAGGAATCTTGGGAAGCACAAACAGTTTGTGATAGTTGATTTGATAGTTCAATAGTTGAGGAAAAGCATAATCAAGTAGGTTGTGAATATTTATGCTTTATATAGATGATGCAGAGAACAATATCACCTTGCTTAAAGCAACTTAAGAGGCCTAAGCAAGTAATCACTGACATCTGCAGTTCATGACTTCTAAGACAATCTGCTACAAATCCATTGCAGAGAAAGTAGTAAAATGGTTCCACAGGGTCCTTGTGCTTCTCTGAATTTTTGTTTTGCCACCAAATCCTGTTAAAATATGCCGCCTCCATATGGCTTTGGCCAAACTACCATCTTATTTGTTGCAGCACCTGCTAAAAACTTTTTATTTTTCTATTGACAATCCTGCTGTATTCCTGGTTTTTGGCCATTGACTGCCCATGGAATATGATACGAGCTGCCTATTGTAACCTTTGGCATGGATACAGAATAATGTGGCCTGCTTGGAGTACAGGCATGGATACTAACTACGCCTTTTGCTCTACTTGTTCCTGTTTTGCTGCCTACAGCACTGGTTTCCTAGGTTCCTATTTCATGTCTAATTGTCTGAAACATGCCAGATCTCTGTAGCTCTTACCCAGACCCCCTCCCCCCCCACAAATTAACCTGCAACACCTGTACATACAGAGCTCCCTTTACTTTCCAAAAGCATCAGACTACATTTGGATGGGAGATGCACAGATAAGGGTCAATGCCATGTACTGACTGTCCATAACAGTTAAAATGTTTATCATCTTTTGGTGTTGACCTTAATCTCCAATCATACTTGTCTTACCTTGGCTGTGGAATAGCAGTTCTTGTGTGCAGTTCCCTTTGTTGCTCCAAATATCTGTCAGTGCCAGCAATAGTTGGCCTAAGTGACATAAAGGAGTGATTTACATGTCTCTGCCCATGATGCTTTATGGGAGAATTAAAGCTCATTTTTGGTATCTAGTCAATGTTATGTGTATGGCATGAGACGAGTAAATACCTTCTGATTTCAGACGGCTTCACATTGCATATAATTATCGTCCATGTTCATCCTAGAATAGTCCCTCATAGGGGAAGCACCTAACCACTCTTTTCCTGCAACTGAGACCATGATGGAGTAAATTCTGAAGAGTTTAGCTAAAGGATTCATTAAATCATACTCAGCTGTTTTTTTCTGTGTACAAAAATAAAGACGGCACTTGAATAATTGATCAAATTCTGAACAAAATTACTATCAAGCATAACTTTCTTCCTACCCTTATTCTCTTCTCTTCTTCAGGGGATCAAGAATGTCTTCAACCTGAAAGTCCTAAGAGCTCGCAATCTTGTCTAGAAAGAATGCCATCAATCATGACACGTTTAACGGTTATACTGTTGGAATTCTACTGTGCACCTGTGGTGTTTAAACACTTTCCAAGACTTTGTCACTGATTGCCATCATTTTTTAGACTTTGTTGTAGAACTTCCCTAATCCAGAAACATACTAAGACTTATTGTGGTGGTTGTTAAATTCTCCAAGAGAGTAAACTTTGTTCCTCTTTGTTCTGCCTACCTCTTGCATCTGAACTAGCTATGGTGTTTGCTAATAAAAATCCTCATTTGCATGGAATTCCCACTTTTGTTTCAGATAATTGCTTCTTATAAATTAAGGATCAAGCTGAATATCACCCATCAACCTCAGAGCAAAGAAACCACAAGGGGGTGAATCACCTCCTCAACCTATAATACTCTGTTACAGGTCTATGGATTCCTCTCATTTTGTGGCACAACCCACACACCTCGTGCTCAGCAAACCAAATGTTGTGCCAAATACACTATTTAAATCTGCCACTATCTGACTTTGCCAAAGAAGGAAGTTAGATTTCTGTAAGTGTTGCAGCCTGGGGACCACAAAGAGACTCACAGCCACCATTTGCAAAGGTAAGTATCTTTTCTGAAGATGCATGCCGGCAGAAGAGAACTTTTCTCCAGGGGATGATCAGGGCATTGCAATGGAAACATGTATTTTAGATGACTTTTACTCATTAGAAACATTAAATGGAGTGACAATGCAGCTTAAACAGCATAGCTTGTGTACCATATGAAAATGCTATATTGTGAAACAGTTTGGGTTGAAGCCAGTGAGACACACATTTTATATATAAACTAGTCAAATTGTAATGCAGCATCCAACATATATCAGGGAAATTCAGAACAAATTTAGCTTGGTATCATATTTTCGAGGTCGCTTTCTGTAAGAGCGTGTCTTCAGTTTTCTGGGAATTCAGACTAGAACTGAGGAAGCAGAATAGGTTTAATTTGATCCCCAGCTGCAACTTTATTTGGTAAAGGTGATGATTCAAGTTCTCTCCCATGCTGGGCTTTTATTGCCAAAACTATACCTCCTCACACTCACTCATATTGATGACTGAAACTAACTTCTGTAAACCTTTAAAAGAGATACTGAGACTGGAAATGAAATACTTTTTTTTTTTACATATTATAATATTGTCTTTGAATGCTAATTATAATTTTTCAAAAAAAAATAAGTATTTTGCGATGAAAGTTTTTTACATTCCCTATCAGATCCCCCCTTGTTCCTCTATGAGGGGGCTGCCATTTGTGCAGCAGTGTTCTATTAATTGAACATCACAGATGACATTGCCCATAGCAACCAACCAGATATTTGCTTTTGTTTTCTAGCTTGCAGGTGATTGTTCAAATCTGTGACTGTACTTCCCCGTCAGCATACTACTATCTGTGAAGCTGATCCTAGAAAATGATAATTTCTCCCATTTCCTATTAATTATAGAACGAATAACATATCCACCATTGAAATTTATAAGTTAAATATAATTTCCAAGTAGTTCTAACTATATAAAAGCACACAGCCAAGTGCTTTTTTTACAGGTCATGGTGACTTGCAAAATCCAAACTATTATATTACACACGTTGTGCAATGGATAGTAGAAGGATCTATCAGTAGATATATTTAATTAATTAGAGGGATCTGGCCTTTGTCAAAAAAAATTGTCACAGCTGATTGGAATACGGGGTGGGGTGGGGAGAGAGTTATCGCCTGGGGGGGTTTAGTTCTCCTTTAAATAAGGTTAATACAAATGCTTGGATTTCAGGAAATATGAATTAAGAAATAATAGATGGTGGAGAAGTCCCTTTAGAGCAATCTTATATTGTTTCTAGTCTTAAGTTGGCCACAGACGTAACGATCAGACCATATGAATTGAGGATTCATACTTTTTTCGGACCGTGTATAGAGAGTCCCAACATTTTTCGTCCGGCGGAGATCGGTCGTTTGGTCAATCAGACAGGTTAGATCATTTCTGTTGGCTGCTGATAATATCTCTGGGTCTATTGGCGATCGTACGATTTTCAGTGGGAGACTGTCAGTAGGTTTTGACGAACACAAGTTTAGTACGATCCCTGCAGGGGCAGAACATCGGCTGATCTGTGCTTTACTACTTTATTTGAGCTGAAGGTTAGTGGCAGGTTGGGAGATGGACACACAGTCTGAAAATCGGAACTTTGTGTCTATGGTCAGCTTTAGGGACCCCACAAAGAAGAAGAGAGTCAGACACACTGGGACTGTGGTCTCAAATTTTAACTCACCTAACTGGTAAGAAAACTAGCTTTCCTACAAAACCCAGCGCTCTTAAGAGAGTGATTAGAATTAGAGTAAAGGGTTTGATTTCCAAGCAAGAATAAAAATTCTATTAATCCTTCCCCCCAAGGTTTACACTAAAATGATATGAATCAATTGCTGAAATCAATATATTACACAAGTTTCAATAAGTAATGTGACCCAAATTACATCCCTAAGCACCACTTAGAACTGATGACATTACTAAAAAGCTTTTATAAGATCATAATTTACAATATATTCATGGCTCCTGTTTATTATATTAATAAAACATATTAGATTGTAAGGTCTAATAAAAACCAATTTAAATTTTTTCCTAGAATTTAAACAGATATGGGATCTGTTATCCAGAATACTTGGAACCTGGTATTTTCAAGATAAAGGGTCCTTCCATAAATTTGGATCTCCATACTTTAAGTCTATCAAAAAATCTTTTAAACATGAATAAAACCCATTTGAATTGTTTGGTCTCCAATAAGGATTCATTATATTTTAGCTGGGATAAAGCACAATGTGCTTTTTTTTTTTTATTACAGAGAAAAATAAACAATTTTTTAAAATCATTTGTATTATTTGATTAAAATGGCAGCGATGGGTGTTAGCCTTCCCGTAATTTGGAGCTTTCTGGATAATAGATCCCATAGCATGGAAACATTTAGGCAGAGCTTTACAGAGATTATACATCAATCACATAAGCCTGCCCCAGGGAGGCACAGTCACAGTAGTATAAATTATCCGGAGTCCAGGAACCTGCCTGTATGTGGAAGGTAACTAGAGTACCTGGGATATTTGCTTTTAATGTAGATGTGTCATGTATGTACTGCCATGCAGAATACAGCAACACTTTTTGGTCTCATTTGAAATGCTAGAGTACAAAGGGTTCTCCAGAACCTGAATAACCTGGAGCCACAAATACATGAAAAAAATGGATTGTTTTGCCCTCAACTTGTATAAATTCGTTTAAGTACTTTCAAGTAATGGGCACTCATGTTTAAGCTTTATAAAAAATAGGCTTTTGGATAACAGATCCCGTAACTGTATTATTTTTCCTTTTTCAGATGTGTACATTTCACAGTACCCAGCAGTTCACATGGCCCCCAAGGTAGCCTGTTTTTGATAAAACAAAGATAGTCAATGAAGAAAAGGAACATAACATAGTCATTCAATCCTCTGTATGTATTCATAAATATTTGCAGAGTTAAACCAGCTGTTAGTGACTGCTGTATTTTGCATTATATACATATTCATTTCTGAGTTATGCAAAAACCTTAACCAGAATCCCAGTGGAAGCAGAACCATGAACAAATCAGGAACTTGTGCCATAATGAAAGTGTCAGTTCTGTTGGACTACAATCTTTACCATCCTCACATAACAAAGAATAATCCTTATATTTCAGCATATGTGTTTTTTCAGAGCAAAACATACAAGGTTTACATTTGCTCACACATCCCAATTAGTCACTGCTGTACTGTGACTTCTCCGAGGAACAATTGCTGGCCATCCCAGAACTATATGCTTACCTAGTATTTATACATAGTAACAAAAGATCAGTGGTAATTTGCAGCACATAAAAATTGTTTGGTTCCCACACATAAGACTAATGTGGTGCCATTAAAAATATATTTAATTATTTCATAGCCATCTATACACAGTATATAAATGTGTCAAAAGATTTAACTGTATAAAAAACACGATTTTAAAATTAGTGTAGTCTGTCACATCAGGTAAAATGTTTTAGTCATAAAAAAAATCTCTTTGAACCCAACTCGACAATTTTACAAGTTAATTACACAATATAAACATATTTCATTAACCATCATAAAACTCTTTGTATTCTAAATTCATGGAGGGACATTTTAAATCTCATGAAACAATACTTAAAGGACAAGGAAAGTCTAAAATAGCTGTAGTTTGTATACTAAACATGAACTTACTGCACCACAAGCCTAATCAAACAAATGATTTATGCTTTCAAAGTTGGCCACAGGGGGCTGTCATCTTGTAACTTTGTTATACATCTTTGCAAGACCAAGACTGTGCACATGCTCAGTGTGATCTGGGCTAAACTTAGGGATCGTCAAATTATCAAAGCAGCACAAGTCAAATAATATCTGCCAGAAGCCGAAACAGCAAGACTGATTAATAATCAGAATTTACAGACTGCACTGGGTCCTGTGTTGTCATGTTATCTAATGTGGATTTTATAGTATTTGTATTGTTTAATACAAACTTTCTCCAACTCTCCAAAACCAGTGGCTGTAGCAAAATAATCCTCCACATAGAATCCCAGTTTATCTGGCTCCATGATCTGTCCCTGCAGCTGGAGTTGGAAATATTAAATGGGATTTAAAGGCAAAAATAAAATCCAGTACACATCTCTACATAGTTGCCGACTGCTCTACAGGGAGTTCTGAACAGCTGGGAAGTAAGGCGGGGGGCTCCCCCTGCTGTTTATAAGTATTATTGTTTCCCTGTAGAGCAGTTCGGACCGTCTGACAATGCCTATCCACAGCAGGAAATGAACGGGGGATTTCACTGCATACAGTCAGGTTTCTTATAAAAACGGTACACATTTTTAATTAAAGTATATTGGAGATGTTTCTTTTTCATTAAAGAAAGTAAACATTGGATTTTATTTTTTTTGCCTTTACATGCCCTTTAAATGAGCCTTGATCATAAATTTGCTTTCATAAAGTAACATACAGTAAGCAGGAGACACAAACACAACCACACAGGTGGGACCTGTTATTTAGAACGCTCAGGATCTGGAGCTTTCAGTAATTTGGATCTTCATACCTTACATCAAATAAAAATTATTTAAATACTAAATAAACCCAATAGGACGGAGTTACCACCAATAACGATTTAGAGATAATTCTATATTCATTCCTCTTTGGTGTATGCAAATGGCTCAGCAACAGACAGAGCTGCCAGATGGAATGCACTTCTTAAAGGAAAACCATACCCCCCCCCCCCAACAATGTAGGTCTCTATAAACAGATATTGCATAAAACAACTCATGTGTAAAACCCTGCTTCATGTAAATAAACCATTTTCATAATAATATATTTTTTTAGTGGCATGTGCCATTGGGTAATCATAAATAGAAAATTGCCATTTTAGAAAATAAGGACAGCCTCCTGGGATCATAGGATTCAACGGTGCACACAAACATACCAAACAAACTATAAAGTTAAGCCACATGAGCCAATTAACAGACAGAGTTATGTCTTTTGCTTCAACACTTCTTCCTGTTACAGTTAGAGTTGAAATATTTCTGGTCAGGTGATCTCTGAGGCAGCACACAGACCATCATGAAATGGTGGATCAAGGCAAGAGATGAAAATGGGCAATATTTACTTAAAATATATATTACAGTTTGGCAAGATTCTTTAATATGCCACTTAATTTGATATAAACTATCTGTTGCTCAAGTATTCGTTGGGTATAGTTTTCCTTTAAATAAACTAGGTAGAATAAAATTAGTCAGAATTATTAACAGGCAAGTGAACTGCTAAACTGTGGGTATGCAATTTCTAAATAACACAACACACTTGTACCCAAGAAATGAAATGTTAATCTCTTTACTATAACATCCTGCTGGAGACAAAATAAAAAGGTCAGTTATATTAAAAAAAAAAACATAAAAAAATGCAAATGTGTCAGAGGTGTAAGAGGGAATTACTGAATAATGCCTGAATAAAACCCGAAGAAAAGAACATTTAAATGTCGGGTATGAGAATGATAGTTATTTCAATAATAAAAAGAGGATGTTCACCGATTAATTTTTTTTTGTGGAGGGTTTTACATGTCCTTTAAGTAAGGAGACCATTATTAAATTCAAAATCAGTGAAACGTCTTAACAACAAAAGCTGTCCTGTGCATTTAACCATTACACAGAGCAATGCTTCTGGTACACCAGCTCTATTTGAATACAAAGTCTTCATAAGTATAAATCACCATTTCTATGTTTTGGTTCAGAACTGCTGCTTTCAGGCAAGATTTAGTAATGTTATATAGTGGGGTCTTAATTGCACCATGCCCAAAAATATTAGAAACGCAAAATCTCATTCCTCTGGGAACTAAAATTTTCACCCCTAAAAATGAACCATTAGGAAGAGCCCCATGTCTGATATTCCAGCACCAAAAGTGAAAATACCTCACTGTTAGCAACTCACAATGCATGACAATGGACAAGAATGCCCCTGTTTTACATGTATATACGATGCTCTTGGCACACTACACTCCTTAAGCACCAAGGTCCAGATAAATATGTTGGTCATACTGGTTGCTCATCAGACAAGGAATTAGGTTTTGACTGAGCTGTGCTATTATCTTGGACACAAGACTCAGCTGTTAGATGGGGTGAGGACTGGCACAGATCATTCTGGTCTGAACTCTCTGCACTTGTTTCTTTTTCTGGTGGTTCAATATTCTTTTCCGTTGGTGAAGCTACTTGCGCTTGAGTCTCTTGGATTGCTACTAGTTGCTTTTTTGCTTCTGCCTCTTGCTGCTGCAGCATCTGCTCTACTTCAATTTCAAGTTCAAGTTTCTCCTCGTCAGCTTCAACTTCTAGCTGCTGCATAAGCTCCTCTAATTTTTTGGCCTTACGTGCCTCGTTCTGCTGTATTATGGTACACAGATGCTCCGTTAACTGTTCCTTGAGTTCGGTCTTCTTATGCAGGTCCACCTTGGCCAGAACATATTCTGCTTCAGCTTTTTCGTAACGCTTCCTTTGTGTAAAGATATAAATAAGTTACATTATATTCAGCTGCATTTTTTTTTTTGAATGATCATGATAGTATTACATAAGGGCAGATTTTATAGTTTACCAAAAGTTTACCATTGAGAAATTCACCCCCTTTCTATTAATTCCTATGGGATTATTAGCAGTGTATTTACACTTAAAGGAGAATTCAACACCATACATGCAAAAAGTCCTCAATCCCTCCCCTATGTATGTTTTACTTACTGCCCTTTTCTACTGGTAGTTAATGTATTTGAATTACACTATACGGCCAAAAGTATTTGGACCCCTGCACTTGACCTAATATCAATTAAGGACAGATCTATAAACCTTCAAGGTTTGGGTTTCTAGAAATACCTGTAGATTGCAGAAACTGCGAGTGAGCTCCAGGATGCAATTTATTGCTCTCACTTATTGCCATATGAGATTTTTTGATGCTGTGTGTGATGGGTTATTGTAATGATTGCTATTGGTTCTTAAAAATTCACAATCCAAACAATCATTTTGTGATTTAAATATTTAACGATTATTTGCTTACTTGGCTTGAGAAAATTCCATGCATGCCTGGTCAATACGGTTTCTTAAAATTCCAATATCAGTGGATACTAAATCATCCAAAGCCTGGAGCTGTGTCTGGATCCTTTTGAGTTTCACAGCCTCTGCCTGGGTTTTTTTGGACCTTGAAAGAAAAATATTAAAAAAAAACAAAAGAAAAACCTGTTACTATCTCAAACACTATTGTGGAGGCTTGAACTACAATCAATATTAGCCTCCTCTTACCGCTCAGCAATAGCTTTTGCAAGGAAAGCCCTCTTCCGCTTATTCTTCTCTTCCATAAGACGTTGCTCTAGTTGAAGCTGATCCAACCGAGATTTCTCTCTCCTGTTGAGATGTTTAGAGTAGCTATAAATGGCCATTTTTATGATAGATAAAAGTACATTTTGTTTGAAATAACTAATGTGATAGGAGAAGCTCTTCCTAAACAATTGTTGAAAATCTAAACAAGACTGTTAGGATCCACTCCGAAAATGACAATACAGCATCTAAAAGGGCTGCTTGGACAGTTTTTAATATGTCTAATATAGAGAGTTTTGTCTTGTTTACCCATTAAATGACATCTGAAGAAAATGCCAGGAAAATTTCGCCATACTTCAGCTCTGAAGGGTAACATGATCCCTTCATGTTTTATTTTTAAGTTTTTTAAAGGGGTTGTTCACCTTTGAGTTAACTTTTAATATAATGTAGAGAGTGATATTCTGAGACAATTTGCAATTGGTTTTCATTTTTTATTGTTTGCCGTTTTATAGTTATTTAGCTTTTTATTCAGCAGCTCTCTAGTTTGCAGTGTCAGCAATTTGGTTTCTAGGGTACAAATTCCCCTAGCAACCCTGCATTGATTTGAATAAGAGACTGGAATATGAATAGGAGAGGGACTGAATAGAATGATAAGTAATAAAAAGTGGCAATAACAATACATTTGTAGCCTTACAGAGCATTTGTTTTTAGATGGTGTCAGTGACTCCCATTTGAAAGCTGCAAAAAACAGAAGAAAATTGAAAAATCATTAAAAAACTATGAAAAATAAACAATGAAGACCAATTAAAAAGTTTCTTAGAATTGACCCTTCTACAATATACTAAAAGTTGATTTGAATGTGAACCACCCCTTTAAGCTTTTTGCTCAGCAGTTAACTGCAATTTAGAACAGCTAGGGTCTCATTTACCCTAGCAACCAGGAAGTGATTTGAAGACTATACTGGAATACGAGTCTAAACAGAAACAAAAATAATAATATCAAAGTTTAAAAGTGCAGCAGTGTTTTGGCTGCTGTAGTCTATGACCCCCCACTTGAAAGCTAGAATGAAGGAGAACACAGGACATTCTAAATCTATAACATACTAAAAGTGAACATAAAAGTAAACCACCCCTTTAAAAGGACCAAAAACTTGTTTGAAAAAATGGCAGACTTACCCATGACCATCTATCCAACAATATGTAGGCACTTATCTGAAACTGTACAAAAAGCCAACTACCAAGAAAGTATCATGGGACCCCCATATTATTGGAAGAATTGATTAGTCTTACTATATGTGTTGCAAAGCCGCTACTCATACCATTAATATTGCCACAAAAAGCAAATAGATTTAATAGATCAGAGTCAAACAAAAACCACCATTTTATATTTATATCAGTGGATACAACTAAGAAAAAAAAACCCAATACTTTACAAACTATCAAAACAGTTTCTTGGTTTGGAGGTAAATATGCATAGAGAAGGCTAATGATAAATAGGCATGCAGATTAGAAAGTACCATTATTTTGACACAACAGTTGCAGCCCCCAGTTCCCAAGCTTGAGGGTCAGATTAAAAACTTTAATAGTGGTGGGTTTGTGGATCATACATTAGGCAACTGGCGGCTACTTTGAGTAAAAGTATCTGTCTGGAAGTAATCAGGTTCATTTCTGATGTCACATGCTATAGCTTGTTATACCAAACCGCTTGAACTAAAACAGCTTAGAAATGGAACAGTAGAATAAATGGAAGGGGAAAAATATGGTCCAATTCCGAAAGCAGTCTATAGCGTTTGCGAGGCTTCTGTGATGTAACACTGAAATATGGGTGGCAAAGAAAAACACTGATCAACAAGCAGTTGCATCTTTAAGTAACATTATTATTTTGCTATGTGCTTTTCTCTTGCCACAGGGCTTCACGTTCCAAAGCATTAAACTAGGCTTTGCCCTCTTTCACTAGCATGTGGCTAATTTCATGCATCTGTTATTTCATGAAGTATGAACGAGACTTAAAAAGTGTAATGGCTTCCCAAGAGATTTTTTTTTTTTAATTTGGTAAAGAATTTAGTTAGGGCTTTTCAAACATACAAAAAAAGGAGGGGGAAACAATCCAGCCTTGTGGAAAGATCTGCTTAAAATAGCTAAGCGCTAAATGAAGTCATCAGGTCTTTATGCTAGAAGGGAAATTGGTCACTCAGTATATTTCCACCAGCATTAGGCATTGTTTACTTAACTCTAGGCAATAGGGTTAGATTTTGGAAAGGATGCCATTTAATGACTAGATCCAAATTCTTGCCAAATTTGGTTTTTTAGGTGGCCAGCTCCCCCTTGCAAATACAGAGAAAGAAGGCAGATGCAAAAAAAAGGATACATTTAATTATCAGAAACAAAAACAGAACTGAATGCTGCAGAAAAGAATCAGCTTATTTATGTTTCCATTTTGTGTAAGCAGGACCATTCACTTTTCATGTTTAAAGATATATGATCATTCAACCCTTCAGGCTGACCTGACAGATATTTTACAATTGGCCATACAAAGTGAAGGCAAAATACTATTACTCTACCTGTTCTGACCAATGGCCTAAAAGGTTTGAATTTGAAGTAAGTCCAATAAAGCTACAGATTCTCCCACTTCTCATCTGCTGAAGCACTGTGCACTTATTACCTGAAAAAACATTCTGTCTAATAGGATCACAGGATGGTCTGTCATTGAACACAAAGTTGACACCCCCCCCCCCAACTGTCAGGGAGTACATTCAAAAAATTGAATGTGGAGTTTATAACCAATAGATTAGCCACAATAGTGCAAGCTATAACACTATTTATTCTGCAGAATGCTTTACCCTACCTAAGTAAACAGCTCTTGAAGCTATCTTTGTTTGTTTGTTTAGGATAGTAGCTGCCACATTAGCTTGGCCACTTCCTGCCTGAGACTGTCCCTGCTCATAGGTCTGGGCTCAGATTACAGCAGGGAGGGGAGGAGAAGAGGGAGAGTGGAGCAAACTGAGCATGCTGAAGCCCTAGCCCTGGAGGTTTATCCTGAAAACAGGAATTTTCATACAAAGGCCCATGTGTACACAATAGAAGGAAACAAATGATGTGTTTCTTTTGACAGATAACTCAGAGCAGAATTACTTGGGGGGGTACTGGTGTTTATATAGACATTTCTGATAAAGATTACTTGATTTTAACCTTTGTTTCTCCTTTAAATATTACTATATTTTAAAAATACTGAAAAACATTGTTTACATACCATTCAGTACCTGCATTTTAATACTTTTTTTTTTAATTGGTGTGTAGCTACAGTGTCACTTTGGCTTTGTGTTTAGGCTCACTGCCCTGCTGAGAGAAAAAACTTAGCAAGTTTCAAATTATGTATGTATTCTTTTCCATGTGATTATTTTGCAAAGCATGTGTAGGGAACTAAAATGCATATCATGGCACTGGTTACACTGTCCAAGAATAACAAACTAGTTTGAATATACCAAGTGACACTAAAATGTAAAATTCTGTGTCTATGATCCAGTGGGCTTCTTTGCAGATTGAGTGTACATGCATTTTAGAAAGTTATGTGAACAAGGTCTTAGGCTAAAGGCACAAGGA
>CM044437.1:114808411-114829399 GCA_024363595.1 Xenopus borealis
GTCTACCTGGGGTGGGGGGTATGGGTTTTTTCCCCATAGGTTGAATTTTCCTTTAAGATGCCAAATTTTTACATTTTAGTTTTTTCACTTAATATTTTAAGTTTTGGAAACTCTTGTTTCGAATTTGTGAGTTTAAGCTAAGAAACTTGTGGTAGAAATTTTATTTCTGAACTTTAATAGATCAGCTGCTTAGTGTTGCTGACACTCTAGGCTTTCAAAAAGCTGTTGAGCTGAAGCCTGCCTAGCAGTGTAAAACTGCTCAGAGGACCACTGTGAATATGTTTACACCAATTCATTTGTAGGAGTTTAGAATGTAGAATCTACCACCAGCTTTCAGTCAGGACCTGGCTATCACATGTCAGATTCTAGGTTTCTGTGTGTGCCATTCCCAGCTAAGGGGAAAATGTCTTACCTGGTTAATAAAGGTATTGAGAGATTATTCAGGCTGTTCTCTGTGAGGGCTACTCCATGGAAGTACTCATTAAAATAGAGACAAACAAAAAAGGTATTTCCATAGATAAGAAAAGATGTTAATTGAAAAATGTTTTTTTTTTTTTTTTAATTACTAAATCTGGGTGAATTGTAGTGCAGTGTGATTATACATAAAGCACTCATCAATGTGTACACTACTGAAGTAAATGCAATGATCGCTCAGCTAATGCTGGAATTACATTAAAATCACATATCTGTGTTAAGGTTCCAGTATATTAGGTATAATATACAAAAGGATGCTACTGCAAAGTATCTTGGGACCTTTTATCCAGAATGCATTGGACCTGGGGGTCTCCAGGTAAAGGGTCTTTGTGTAATTTGGATATCTATAGCTTATAGGGGATGTAAAGGCGAAAATAAAATACCATTTTTACCTTCTTTACTGAGAAAGAAACCTATCCCCCAAATACTTCAATTAACAAATTTGTACTGTTTCTATGGAAAACTCTTTTGTATGAAATCCCTCATCTGCTTGACTTGCTCTGACTGATGTCGATATGAATCTCTACACGGTCGCCGGCTGTTCTATAGGGAAACAAACGGAATGGCCAGAGTTGTGCACACATTGCTTCCCTGCCGTTTGAAAGTATGATTGTTTCCCTCCAAAGCAGCTAGGTACCGTCTAACGCTTCATGCCCTCAGCAGTTAGAACAAGTAAAACAAAGGGGGAATTTCACTTCAAATACTCAGGTTTCTTATAAAAACAGTACAGATTCTAATTATATTATAATATTAATTAATTATATCCTAAGTATATAGTAGGAGGATACTTTTTAAGAAAGTAAAAATTAGTTTTTTTTTTTTTGCCCTCTACATCCCCTTTACGTCTGCTATTAAGTTAATTAATTACACTGGATTGTTTTGTCCCTAATAAGGATTAATTCAATCTTAGTTGGGATCAAGTAAAAGGAGTCTAGGGTTGATGACTATCCTGTATTTCAGAGCTTTCTGGATAATGGATTTCCAGATAATGAATTGATTACCTGTATTTTGATTTTGCGGTACAAGCTGGTATGGCATTATTGTATGCATTATTTAACTTATTTTTTTCTAGGATATGTTAGCCTATAGATGGTTTGTAATTCCTTAGCTCCCATTTCAAGCAAATAAAATAATGATCTTGCATTTATTGAAATAATTTATACAATTATTTTGTCCTCTTTTCAATTTACGTGTGCATTTCTGTTTTGCAACATCAATGTGTTGATTTATTAATTTTATTTTTTGCTTTAGTAGAATTGATGAACATAGTATATTATAGTGGGGTTTTCTCATTTGCATTATTCTTCTATTTTATTATTATTCTATTTATTTGCATTTTATATTACAAGTTATTGTGCACACATACTGGCTTGCTTATTTTTTTATTTTTGTATTGATGCAAGTACATTTAATGAATAAGTAGCATTTATATAAATGGTTGCACTTTGCTCTTGCTGTAGTAAATACATTATAGCACTTTTTTAGGAAAGGACAGTAATGCTAAATAAAGCAACATTATAATATGTGCCTATTTATATGTGAATGATTTCACTGTTATAAAGCATTACGAATGAGGAACCAATAGTTCTCCTCTTAGGGGCACATTTACTAAGGGTCAAAGTGAATTTTTGAATAAAATTTGATTTTTTAAAATTCGAATTCCGAATAGCCCAAAATTCGATTTGAATTGAAAAAAATAGAATTTCGAAGCATTGGCACTTTAAAAATATTCAAATTCGACTATTTTCCACCTTAAAGCTGCCGTTGTAGCCTATGGGGGAAAAAAAAAAAGTGAAATTATTTGTTAGGTACACCATGTAAATTCCACTCTTCACACGTCATGGAAATATGTGATAAATCTGTATCACTCTATTTGCACATCATGATGTAATTTGTGTATCTATCTCTTAAAGTATCTTTCTGTTATATGCACCATAAAGAAAAAAGGCGTTTTAAGCCCAACCAGTAAAGAAAATGAAATGGGAAGATACAAGGAAATGGAAATCTGATGATAATTCGATGAAGATGATAATACCTTGATTTAGACGGCATCAAGGGTGTATCTATCTCTTAAAGCAGTTATGTTTTGCTTTTGAGCAGAGAATGGGTCACAGTAAAAGTAAAATCGAAATCCAGGTGTATGTGTCTGATGTAATTTGTGTATCTATCTCTTAAAGTATCTTTCTGTTATATGCACCATTAAGAAAAAAAGACATTTTAAGCCCAACCAGTAAAGAAAATGAAATGGAAATATGATGATAATACAAATTTTAGCAACTTTTGTATAAGCTTAATTTTGCATTATAATTTGCTCTGTCTCTGCTTCATATGTCAAAAGCCTAAGTTATTAGTCATAATAGTCAGACAGAATCAAGGGTCCCATTTCCAAGAGAAAAATATGGGGGAAATATGAACGATTGTTTCTGTTAAATCTACTTGCGCTATAACGAAACGAATGTGAACTGAATGGCCCGCTGTACATTGTGTGGGATTATTAAAAATAGTTTTCCGAGGCTGTTGAATGTAAAACAGCCAGGCTTTTTACTCATTTAAGAACCATACTCTGGGTCAAAAAGTTTAAGTAACCTTTATACACAAACTTTATTTTTAAATTAATGAAGGACGACTATTCACACTTCCAAAGTCATGAAAATATATGATAAATCTATATCACTCTATATCCACATCATGATGTAATTTGTGTTAACCGCATGAGTGTATCTATCTCTTAAAGCTGTTATGTTTTGCTTTTGAGCAGAGAATGGGTCACGGTAAAATCAAAATCCAGGTGTATGTGTCTCATGGTTTCTGTTATATCCTCCATTAAGGAAAAAAAAGACATTTTAAGCCCAACCAGTAAAGAATATGAAATGGGAAGATAAAAAGAAATTGACATATGAGGATAATACCAATTTTAGCAACTTTTAACTTGGTTGTATAATCTTAAAATTACATTATAATTTGTTCTGTCTCTGCTTCATATGTCAAAAGCCAAATATTTTTTTTTTTATCAGATGTGATAGTCAGACAGAATCAAGGGTCCCATTTACAAGAGAAAAATATGGAGAAAATATGAACGATTGTTTCTCTTAAATCTACTCGCGCTATAACGAAAGAATGTGAACTGAATGGCCCGCTGTACAATGTGTGTAGGATTATTAAAAATGATTTTCCGAGGCTCTTGAATGTAAAACAGGCAGACTTTTTACTCATTTAAGAACCATAATATGGGTCAAGAAGTGTAAGAAACCTTTATACACAAACTTTATTTTTAAATTAATGAAGGACCACACTCACTTAATTGAAACACATGTTTTGCACTTAAATCTCCCCCTGTTCTCTGTGGAGAAGTATAAAACAAAATAAAACGGCTAAATATAAACTATGCTGTAAGGCAAAATAACTGTTTTTGTAGCAGTTAATTGGTAGTCACCTCTGCCAGCTTTTTTTCCCCCAGTAATATAACGATGAATGTATGAATTTGGAAGAATTTGCAAACATGGGGGTTTTGCATTAAAATGGCTCATTCACTCCATTGGTTAAACATAAACTGAATTGCGCTCCTTTCAATAATAGTTTTCCTGAAACCTTTAAATATTTGTTTCTGAATATTAATAATGATTCTTATACTGAAATTTGTATATAGGCTTTAATATAATATATAATCAGTTACAGATTTATATGTTTCCTATGTTTTAAATCTATCCGAGAAATTGCTGATAAGGAAGAATCTCTTTATATCCATTTTATCTATTGTACTGAATTATATAATGACCCATATTTTCATCTTTTCAGTACCTGCTGGTAGAGCCAATTTCTTTAATTTTCTGTAGGTGAATTTGAAGTGTGTTGGAGCAATAATGATGATTGATGCACAGTCACTGTTTAGTATTCTTGTGTTTCATTTCAACCCTGTTTCCCTGTAATATAGTAGCTGCTGAAAATGAGACAACACCTTTATTTTGAGATTCTCCATAAACCAATTAAATATGTATTTAAATACCTTGGCATTATGGTGAATGGGGAGCCATCTTAACATAATGTCTGGATAAGTTTTGATGCATCTTTATATATAAATGCTTCAGACCACATTGCAATTAACTGTAGTGGTGAAACACTAGGGGCTGATTTATTAAGGGTCGAAGTAAAATAGAGGGAATTTTCGAAGTAAAAAAATTTGAAATTGTAATTTTTTTGATACTTCAACCATCGAATAGGTTACTACAACTTTGACTTGTACTGTCTCTTTAAAAAAACTTTGACTTCAATACTTTGCCAAATTAAACCTGCCGAAGTCCTATGTTAGGGTGGCTATACACTGAGAGATCCGCTCGTTTGGTGATGTTGCCAAATGAGCCGATTTGTCCCCAATATTCCCACCTTGAGGTGGGCGATATCGGGCTGATCCGATCGTGGTCCTAGGGCATTTTCCACTTTGAAACTCGAGCCTTAGTAAATCAGCCCATAAGCTTGTTTTTTTCTCATTACAAAGTTGAGAAGAGCTCATTATTCTGGCCTCAGGAGGTTATTTATCAAATGTTGGATTTGAAATTTATGTGAATTTTTTTGTACTCTAATAAATGTAAACATACAACTTGAATGAGAGGTTATTTATGAAAATATTAAAACGTCTCATATTCAATCGAATATTCCTGAATTCTCCTCCGAAAAAAAAACAGTCAGGAAGGCAACTGACATATTCAAATGGTTCAACTGACCTCTGCCATTGACTTGTAAATTAACTTGGCAGGTTTTAGGTGTAGAATATTTAAATTAGAACCATGGTCAAAGTGTGATAATTCTCGCATTCAAATTAAAATTCGAGTTGGTGCTTTTACATTCAAATTTGTCTTGACAAAAAAAATTTTAAAATTCTAATTTACCATTTGAACCGTAATGAATCTGCCCACTAATCTAATCTATCTGGTCTGCCAGTGTTAGGTTGAATTCCTTTATTATGGTAGTTAAGCTTCCATTTGGCGAGGTTAACCAATGTTTTTCTCTCCCCTCAACAAAAGTATTATTTCATTTTGATACATTTCTTTTTTCCTATCTCCAACTTTATGTTGTGTTCCCTGGTTCTATACATCTATCACTCCTGGAAATACTATATAGAGTGGAAATCCAACTAGGTGCATATGGCAGCAGTGATGGGTGCAAAGCAGCCCTGTCCTTTGACCCGTGCCCTCCAGTGCACTCTAACTTGTGCTTCTGAATGCCAATATAATAAAGGAGACAGGAATACATTACTAAATGCAGGCAGCATTTTCTAAATAAACAATTTTTCAAGATGCAGAACTGGACACAAAGTGCAAAAACATGTTGCACCCATTTTGAGTTTACTAGGATTTGTTCCTATTCAATTTAAGTAGCTCCTCTAAACCATATGTCTGGTATAATACGATTATTATAAATTAATTATTGAAGAATGCCAATATGGTTCATTTAGCAACTAAATGAGGGAACCTACAATTCATTAGCTACATCACTGGGAAAATAGTCCTGTCATGAAGGGTAATAATCAGTCAGACAAAAATAACAAAGAGAGGACTATTTATTAAAGGTTAAATGTTAGGGATGTTAAGATCTTTTTGAAACCAGGATTAAACGCTATTATTAGTGATGGGCGAATCTCCCGCGATTCGCTTCACCTAAAGATTTGCGAATTTCTAGAGAAATTTGCGAATCGGCGAAAAATTAGCGAAACGAGTCGCGGGACGCTTTTGACGCGCGTCGCGTCAACTTTGACGTGCGTCGTGTCGTTTCCGATGCATCGCGTCATTTTCGGCGCGCGTCGCGTCGTTTTCGGCGCGCCGCTGGTGATTCGCAAATTTATTCGCCAGCGGCAAATCACGGGAATTCGCCGCGAATTCGGCCCTGGCGAATAAATTCGCCCATCACTAGCTATTATTCTAAAACCACATATGCCATATAAGTTATCAAAAGATCCAAATAAAAAGTAAGAACGGAAAAAGCTGAACGATGCACTAAAAAATACAAATATCTCTAAAACCCATTAATTTTTTTTAAAAATTACTAGCAAAAATAAATTTGAAATCCTATAATGGGAGACTGTAATGTTGGTTGCTAAAGCAAAAATCAGTTGTAATTTATCCGCATTGCAAATAATTGGTTACACAGGGAATAATTTTGCCTTTGTGAGTTCTTTGCCCCTCACACAATAGGATAGTGTGCAGTGTATGTAATAAAACTTCTTAATGAAAAAGTTTGTTCAAAAAGTTTACACCACCTAGGCTTGCAATGTGCAAGCCACAGTTTTGTATTAGGGTTTTTGTGGTTTTTACACCTAAATCTTGAAATTTTTGAATTTTAAAGAAATTTTAAAAAACTCAAGTTTTAGAGAAAAAATGCAATTTCAGGGAAGAAAATCTGAATACAGTATAATTAGATCAGCCCCAATTTTGTAATGGTTACTGTCATACTATTTATGTCTATATTGTTCCTGTTTCATATTACAGTTTAGATATTACAGTTTAGACAGCCAGGACTTCTCGGTCAAATGGAGTTAATCCAAGAGTTATCTGATGCTCAAACAAATCAAGAAGTTATTGGAAGTGATCAACATCAGATGTAACAACAATAACCTTGGCTGTTGTTATTAAATTATTATTTTCACACTGGGTATCAATGTAAAAACATACTTGATCCGTGTCATGGAGCAAATTAAGCCATTGTGATAATATCCTCTTTGAGTGGAGATACATGCAGATGCCAGCTTTGCTTTCAACATTCTGACCCTCCCTTAGGGCTTCTTCTGTCAGGCCCATTCTTATATTAACCTCTGACTTTTGCTTCCTGGAGGCAGTAAGCTGACAACTAGAAAATAAAAGACCATTTGAGTTTAATGTAGATAAGCCAATAGAAAACACTGAATTAGTCATTGGACAGAGTAAATGTAGAGTAAGGAATGTTTCCACTTGCATCGTGAGCTTGTTAACGTCAGCATCGCACAGGAAATTGATAGTCCAGATACATTTTTGTGGTGATGACTGATTGGCTTTAAAGTAACAGTCTGTGTCTTACAAAAAACATTACACTCAATTTGGTTATTGTTGATGCGAAAAAGACAGAGTTTTAGACTAAAGGCAGCCATACAGGGACCAATCTGGTACACTATCTAACTAGCCCAAGTGGAAGGAGTAGTATATGACGGGCCACACACAGTATGGCTACTTTTCTGCTGTTACAGTCACTTGTGCAAAGAGCACAAACAATGAATGACATGTAAGTTAGGAGGCAGAAAGCGGGACACCTGTGTGGTTCCCCCACCCACCCATCTTAAATTCATAACGGACGACAGATCATAAGACATAGGGGGTTATTTACTAAAATCAGAACTTATCTCATAATTAAAATAAAGAAAGCTTGACCAAACTCCCATGCTTGATTTTGCCTTATGTATTAATAAAATAACAAAAGTTAACTTGGGGAAAAAAGTCGCAAAAATTTGTTTACAATTTTTTTTCTGACTTTTTTCCAGAATCGCTCGGTTTCTTAGGGGTTTTTGCCTGAAAAACCCAATTTATCAGATTAACTGGTTAAACTCAATGCAAACCACAATATCTTCAAATTGGGATAGCGACATCTCCCACTGACTTATACAGTACATGATCTTGACAGGTCTGAGATGGCGGATTTTCGGATTCTGGCTTTTTTGCAGCATCAGGGAATAATAAATCTTGAAAAAGACATTTTCCCCATGCAAAATTTAATATTTTGCCCCAAAAAGCCCAACCAGATAAATTTGAGTGGACCATACCACTTTGTGTGCAGTTGTTCATTATAATATACTTTAATGCTTTATATTGCAGATAACCATTATGGTTTTTGCCCAGGAACCATGTTTAGGGACACACTTGGGCTCATTTATACACACTGGGCAAATTTGCACCTGGGCAGTAACTCATGGCAACCAATTAAAATTGTTCTACATGCAGCTGGCTGAAAACCTATTCACTGATTAGTTGCTATGGGATACTGCCCATGGGCAAATTTGTCCAGTATTTATAAATGCCAGCTATACAGAATTGTCAAGTGAACTTTATAAAGTAATTTAACTGAAACTTAGGGTCATTCTCTCATCCAGAGTATCCTCTTTTCATGCTCATTGTTACTATGTAACATTTGGGCATGTACTTTATTGAATGTAATGTAATGTACATTATGTTTAAGCCTTGGATAAAGCTTTTTAAATTGCATTACTACTGGCATGTTTGATTTTTTTGTGTGCAAGATCTATATATGCTTCGGATTGTGAGGGCACCGATAATAATTACTCAGATATATTATATGCGCTATCAGTGTCAGTACTGCTTCTGCTGACAAGGGGCACTCCATTAACCTGATGCTTGATACAGGTTCAGCTGTTTCTATACTAACAAAGGATATTTTCTTGAAATACTTTGCAAAAGATCCGCTTGTTGCACCAGCCCTGAAACTGGTCAGTTACTTAAAGGATCCAATCCCTGTGCTTGGTTGCTTTACCTTGATGATTATTGCATATATCTATACCTGGGGATGTGTGGCAAGCTTAGCTTTCTGAGGCAACTATATAGAAGAACCAATATATGTTGAAATACTCCTGATAATCAGTCCATGTGAATGTTTTCTGTTCTTACGCACACACCTTTTAAATGATTAATAATAAGGGGCAAATTCACCTGTGTTGTGCTCAGGGAGGCGAACGGTAGCGAAGGTGTGCTACAGTTACTTCATCAGGCAAAGCGAAGTTATGCTAGCGATGCCTAATTTGCATACGGCGCAAAGTTAAAGTCTAATATACGTATATGCTCCCAGGAAACCTTTAATAACTCAAATAAAGGTGTTCTATTGCCCTACACATGTGCCCCCTATATAGTCGGGTTGCCATATGTTAGGAAATGTAGGGGGGAAGGAGGTTACCCTAAAAAAATTTACAATCTTTTTTAGCCTATCACCCTTAAAAAAGTAAAACACACCAGAGTTTTTTGTTGAAAATTTCAACTTTTTTTTTTTCAATCTCCTATCTAATGTATTGAACTTCGCCAGTTCTGACCCTGGCGAAGCAAAGTCTAGCGTAAGAGGTAACATTCAGTAAAATGGTCATCTTAGTGAATTAGCGTAGTAACAATCCTTCATCAGTGCGCAACTTCACCTGGCATAAGGGTGCGAAGTTGTGTTAGTCGCTAGCTAAAATTCGCCAGAGTCCATGTTGGTAAATTAGCATAGTTGCAAAATGACGTCACGCTGGCGAATTAGCGCTAGCGTTAGCCATTTCTATGAGACACCAAAGTGGACCGTACCAATTTGTGTGCAGTTTTTAGGTCTTTTATAAAATGTACCCACTGCATTATAGGATAGGCAATTATTTTATCCTATATTGACTATAAACATTTTGAAATTTGCAGAAAGGCTTTTAATTGGGTATTATTTGTTTTTAACTTGCTGTAAAATAATTTTTTAGCATTTCATTTTAAGACTGAAATGGAGGAATATAATAAAAGTCGGTAATGGAAAACTATTCACAATGCGAAAAGTTATGCCTTTGCGCGAATTTTGCAGTAATGTGCAGTAAATGTAATAAAACTTCTTACTGAAAAAGCTGCTCTGACACCTTCAAGCACTTCTTAAGAGTGCGCAATTGAAATTCGCAATGCAATAACAATTTAAGTAACAATATTACATTGTGAGATGTGGATTTTTATTCTTATTGGTGCTAATAGTTTTTAATTACATTCCCCCCAAAATGCCTAATACTTTTTAAAAAAAATAAAGCAAGGAACCTATATAAATAAGGAAGAAAGTAACTTTGTGGGGGTTTTGTTTTCCTTTCCACTCTAGCATCCATAACCTCCCAAAGATCACTTTTACCAAAAGAATATTTTTAACAAATGAGCATTCACTATTCACTGATGTAAAAAAAATGTAATTCACTCTTTCATCATGCCATATATTGATAACTGGACTGCTCTACTAATTAGTCTTCCCTCCACAGACAATCACCCATGCAGTCTATAGCAGAAGCTGCTGCCAGGCTTGTACACCTACCAAATTATCAATCTCTGCCAAATCTTATACTGGCTTCCGCTACTATTCATGGTTATATTTAAACTACTTATATAAGTAGTTCACAAATATATCTGGCATTCAGCAAACTCATCAGACTCAATCTATGTCTGCACTCTCATTTCCTATCATTTACTGCTTCAAGGCTTTACTAGAGTTGCACCCCGTCTCTGGAATCCCCTTTACCTTCCATCAGACTAATTTTTCAGCATTAAAATGATCTCTTAAAACACATTACTTCACTCATCTAGCTTAGTTCTCCTTCCATTTGTTCATGATAAATTTTAAGCCAGAGCCAACAGGGAAAGAGACCATTGCCATATCTCTCAGATTCCTAACTACTGCTTTAACCCAACCCTATACCTTGGGGCAGATTTATCTGAAATTAGAGCTCAGCGCAGAAAAATTCACTCACTCTCTATTTATTCCTATGAGATATTTAGAAGCATATTTATCAACGAGTTCACATTTTATAAATACACTTCTAAAAAATCCCATAGGAATAAATAAAGAGTGAGTGAATTTTTCTGCGCTGAGCTCTAATTTCACACTTTGATAAATCTGCCCCCTTGTGTATCATATCCCCTTTCTTCTTTAAGATTATGTGCTCTAATGAGCTAGGCCCTCAAGATATTCACTTTTATTATATACAGCTCTGTTGAATATGTTGTTACTGTATTTGTTAAATTATTAAATACAGTAGATTAGTAGAAAGTAGGCTATATATATATGTATATATATATATATATAAATCTTCAATGAAAACTCCGCACTCCAAGGTCTTGTAACAAAAAAGCCGCAAAGCTTGTGGTTTATTCCCTCAACGTTTCGGCCTCCCTACTGGAGCCGTCTTCAGGAGAAAAGAGAGACGTATATATATATATACAGTATAAATATATAAGTATATATCTACAAGAGCTATGTAATGGCTAGTAATATGCTCCCAATATATTGTGTATGTACTCATGACTCATTGGAGCAGCTTCACTACAGGGCGAAGTGGGCGTCACTAGCAACGAATTTCACCCGCAGGAACATCGCCAGTTCACTAACAGGCATAGAGGATTTGCTAGCGAATGAGACCATAACTAGCATTAGTTCGCACCCTATCGCCAAGCGACTTTTTGCTCTGGCGAACGGTTGATTTAATTTTACTGAATGTTACCTCATTCACCTCAATCTTATGTCAGTGACATCATATCCTGTATGCCGGGAATGCATTACAGTTGTAAATAATGCTGGTGACTTTTCTTTTTCTAAAGTGGGATCGCATTCAAAAGTTTGAACTATTAAAGATTTACAGTATGTGTGAACAATATTTTCAAACTAATCTGAGGGGCATCCCACATTTGTGGCATCTCTTCTGTCTTTATTATGACTCATTGGAAATGTGTTTGAAAAAAGGGGCCATTTCAAGCATTTGTACCAACATTACTAATAAAGACATCCATATGACTTTTAGGTACCTGCCTTATTCAAATTAACCCAAGCATAAGCATGCTAGTGAAGTGTTGCTAGGCAGAAATGAACGAAATTAGCTATGAAATGCTCGCTCAGCCGAAGTAACGCTAGCGAAAATTCGACAGCGTTCGGCTGCTGAGACGCAACTTTGCATTTTACTGAATTAGCATTGTGGCAATGAATTTGCGCCTGGCGAAGTGGCAAATTGGTCTTTGGCAAAAATTCGCCCTCTAGGGAATTTGCCCCATTTTGTATGAAATCATGACTGTTTGCTAACCCTTAACTTTAAGGAGTAAAAACATTGGAAATAAAAATCTCATTCTAACCTATAACTGTGTGTAAAATAAAATCTAAAATACTATTTGTTTCATCGGTTAGTCCTTCTGCATTGGTGATTGTTTGATTTGTGATACTTGGTATAAGCTGATCTCATACACAAGCAAATAGAGAGAAAGTAGATCATATAATAAACCAAGAGTTAACAAATAGAACCATGTACATGTATTTCTACACAATAACCATTGCCAGAACTCGTAATTAATCTCAGCCTTGAGAGCATTAAGCATTTGTGAAATGTCCAACTGCCCTGGATCCTTGTAATTTGCAAACTTGAACTGTATGGCTACGACTGTGGATTTGTGAAAGGGTTGTTAAGTGAAAGAGTTGCTGATATTTTTGCATTTAAGCATCCAGCCTGCAAACTCTGCTCAGCATTTAAGATAGGAAATCTAAGGAAACAAGAGTTTGCCAACAGCTTTCGCCTAATCCATTTCTGGCAGCCCCAGCAAAGCACTGAATCTCTGTTCGCTCTGCAGATTCAGATCTTTATTTTCAAATGTTCTCCTGCATCATGGGAAACGTATTAGCATGGAAACTAGGATGGCAGTTTAAAGGTTAAAACCCCAGACAGTGCCTTAAGGGCAAAACAGCACCAAGGCGCCTTGCATCCCATCTATTAATTTGCTGGACACACACAGGACTGCTCTGTAGCCTCCCCTACGTTGATGCTGAGTGGAACCCATTAACATTTGAAAATATTTGCAGAAATCAGAAGGGAGAAAAGGCATTTCTGGAGGGCTATTAGTCTATGTACTTCCATCTGTACCAAACTTTGCTGGCATGGCATATTGCTTGATATGTAACAGCTGGGATAATGCTGGATTGAACATTGCTGGCTTCATGGAACAAAAGGTTTTTGTGCTAGAAAGAGGGAAATATCCTTACAAATACTGCATTTATTTATATATATATATATATATATATGTGTTCAGTAAGCATTGTTTTTATGCTGCCACAAATATGCACATTTATTCTTGTATTTGGTATAAGGAAAAACACTTAACATTTCCCATTCTAGCTGTCATATGTTTCTCTAGGCCATAATCCAAGGCCCATGGTTATTTGTATACAGTTTTGTTTGGTAAGTATAGCTTCATACCTCCCAACATCTGAAAAAATAGAAAGAGCGACAAAAAAATTGCAGAATGCAGCACCCGATGAAGGATAATTGTATCCGAAACATGTTGTGTGAAAAATAAAAGAACACTGAATTTGCTGTGGGTCTCCAGAGCTTGTTTGAATCGATCAGGAGATCAATGAGAAACTTGGGACATTTCAGTAACAATCCAGGACTGCTGGCTGAACTGGCAAAATCAGGACTGTTCCGCCAAAAACGGGACAGTAGGGAGGTATGTGATTACACAAATAGAAATAGGGTCCCTGAAGTACCTGAATAGCTACCCACCTGAAAATCACATAGCATCACAGAGACATGCTCTGGGATACAAAATCACCAGTTGGATTTACTTTTTAGCAAGTGTGGCATGCATTTCAGATATAGATATGCAGACTTACAGCCCATACACCAAAAACAATATTATGATGTGGTACAGTAGGTGGATATTTTACAGCTCCTGTAAGGGTATCACGTACCTGTAGAAAAAAAAAGTAGGCGTTGTGGTACAAAATGCAGATGGGGTCTGCAGTCAGGTGTCTTGCTTTTTTTAACTTCCTCTACCCTTCTGAGTTATTATGATGTCACTTCCTATTCATGACAGTGTCAACTAACAGTTAGTTGTATAGCCACGTTACAGAAATGCAGTAATATAGTAAGTGAATGAGAGAGATTTACAATATAATTTCAGTGTGTATGCAACACTGAACAAAAGATTCACATTCTAGAGTGTACAATGCAGCCACCATAACCTTCCTGTCCTCCTGTTTAGGAATATCCTAATTCTCCCATCACTGCAAACAAATACTTGTCACTTAATGAACTCTTGCTAATAATAAAGTGAACGAACTCACATCACACATAACATGCCTAAAACATGCTGCCTTGCTTATACTAGAGGTCTATGCATTTTATGTTTCAATGTGTCTATTCACATCAAAGCATAAAATGCACAAAACAAAGCCCACTTTAAAGCAATATTTTACATTTCAGAGTTTGTAGCTGTCCAGTGGTAAAGGTGTTTTAGAATGATTCTTAAGAATTCTGGGATTCTTTAGAATGGCTGAATTTATTTCTCTGGGAAGTACATGGTTTTTACAGGCAGTTGGCAGACCGGGGACCTCTTTCTCAGACCAAACTACTACAGAGTTCAAAACTGAAATGAATACACTAGATAATGAACACAAAATATATTTTTTCCACTACTGGACTGTCTCTCCTGCCTTTACTTCTTTTCTCATCCATATGTGCATGCTCATTTAAAGCATGCAGAAGAGTTTAGGCAAGCAAAGGTTGTGTTTCGATCCACAAAATAAATGATTGAATTAAAAGTCTACGTAGTGAAACCCACTAAAAGTGTGTGGCATTATTAACACGATTAGCCTTGATTAGCCATGATTAGCCTTTTGGCTTTGTTTGGGGTTATATTATATTAATGAGTTGACAATAACAGGCTTCACAAAGAAGTGAAGAAAATTTTAAAAACATCAGTGGCATCTGTATTTCTGGGGTTTATGTCGCTTTTTAAGTTGTAGTAGCACTTATCAGTTTAACTCATACTCTCATATTTTTAGCAAGACTTAATTTGCAAAAAAAAAATCTCTAAACCTGTAACTGGTGGTGACAGGTGTGGGCAGTTAGAGTACTGACTACTACTTTACTACTTCTAGTAATGCTATACACATTCGCTTGATGGATCACCTCGCACATATGGCCTGTAACTTATCCTAGTTGTTTTAGATCAGACCTTTGTTAACTATCAGAGTATAGCCTGGATATTACAGGCCTTGTGTGGATGCACTAACTAGCTGATTATCTAGCTAGCTATTTACTAAGCCTGCAACAGTTTATTAATTTACGTGCTGTATTGAGGCTTTTTACACTACACCCCCTTCATAAATGGCCCTAATGCCTTATGAATTATAACCATAAAGTCTTGATAATATACTGTATAGTACGGGGAAATATGTTCAGCTGAAAAATTGAAAGAACCATATATAAGGTCCATTTATGTATTACAGACACAGACTTTTTTTTTCATTTACGGTTTTTGTTTTCAGTTTTTTGGACAGTAGGCTCTGATATCAAGCAATCAGTAATAGAGCACTATATGGTTAATAGGCCTAGCCTCAATTGTAAATAGACATTGGGCTTGAGCTTTATTTAAAAATATAGTCAACCAGGGACTGCATAAGCCTCTAATTGGGCTTACTCAGCAGCCAATAAGCACACTTTGGGTTAGAACCCTGGAGCCTCAGAAACAATGAGCTGCCTCATTGTTCTGTGGGAGAGGGATAGTTGGCAGCTTTTCAGATAATTATTATAATTGCTTTGGGTTGAAGTTAAAGGTTTGAGGACCATAATCATTACTGGAAAATGTTGAGGTTCTATATAGTGTTCTTTTTGAGCCATGGCTAGTTTTAAACCTGTTGTTTGTATTTCAGCAGAAATCACAGCTATGTAAAAGGCAGAATTGTTATTATTTTTTCCCTGGTGGTGAAACTGGGAAAATATTTTTTAAAGGCAAAGGACTGCAAATACAGTCAGTTGCCTACTTCAGATGATGCATCTGAAATGACATGGTTATGGCCTTGGTGACCATGCCTACATACAATTGGTTTTATAATTAAAAAGTCCCATGGATGTTATTCACTATTTTAAACAAATGTACCTGTTTAATGTTTCCTTTGAAAGATCTCTAAAGTGGTTATTTGTTGGGCAGAGTTCAAAGACAGATGCAAGCTGCTATGTTTTTCACACTTGGCACCCTTCCTGGCACTGAGTCCCTTTAGGTGGGTTTGAAGTGCAAGGACCTGCACTTTCTCAATTAATACAATGCCCTATGTTCAGAAGCACTGCATTCGGGGGAGAGGCATAGGAACTTCCACAGTATTATAAAATAGGGACCAAATATATTTATTTTTTATTACAGATGTCCCTGGACAAGTCTCTTCTGTATTTCTTTCCTCTGATGATGCTCTGATGTAATGGGACCTTCTGTCTTTGTCCTCCACATATCCCAGCTGTGTATTTCACTGTCATGGGGTGAGAATAGGTGGCTTGCATAACCCAATACACAGGTTATATCCAAGTCATGGTTATTTGGCCTCATAAATATCTAATGCTGGTTTTTAATTACATTTATAAACACTTGGCAATCTTCTAGCATTATCTAGAGCAGGCGTCCCCAACCTTTTTTACCCGTGAGCCACATTTAAATGTAAAAAGAGTTGGGGAGCAACATAAGCTTGAAAAAAGTTCCTGGGATGCCAAATAAGTACTGTGATTGGCTATTCTGGTAGCCCCATGTGGACTTGCAGCCTACAGGAGACTCTACTTGGCACTATACTTAGTTTTTATGCAATTAAAACTTTCTTCCAATCCAGGAATTCAAAAATAAGCACATGCTTTGAGGACACCGAGAGCAACATCCAAGGGGTTGGAGAGCAACATGTTGCTCACGAGCTACTGGTTGGGGATCACTGATCTAGAGCATCATTACAATTTTTGTTTTTAATTTTTTAGACCAGAAACCTGTGGACCACTACATACATTTATTATTATTATTGTTATTTATTTAGGATACAACAGCCTGCTGAAAGCACTGATTTAACAAGAGCTGGCTTTACCTTACTATAATTCTCTTGCCTCAGCCATGGTGGGTATTTTTTTAATATTTTTTTTTAATCTTAAATGATCTTATGACTGCAAAGATTCATAGTGATTGTGGTCTGATTTAGATGGAATAAATCAGATGGCCCAACTAGTCAGCCACTGTTGCACCCAAAAAATGTGTGGGAATTGTAAGATAGGATTATGGACAAAGTTTTATCTTCATGCAATAGAACAACCTTAGAGGGATCAGCCGCAGGGTAGGGAGACTGTTATAGCCAGTGTAACAAGACATGATGTAAGCAGTAGGGTAACATAGTACGTCTTCAAAACAAACCTCTGATCCTGCTACTGGAACTTTTGTTTTAATTGCTAAACAAATTTGCGCTTACAAGTAAAAGTTACTAGACCTAGAAACTGCTGCACATTTTAAAGTATATAATTACCCCTATATCCAAGCCAAACTCATTTATTTGAAAGTTCCTCTGACCCTTGGTAACTAAACAGTAATCAATCATGTGCTTCTCTCTGCATTAAACACGTTTTGCAGCCATGTAAAGCTCTGCCTATTGTAATAGTGCTATACAGTTAAGATATACTCATATAATCAATATTATACTTCCAAACTATAACCAAGTTGTTTGTTCCTTAAGTCTTTTCCTAGCAATTAATCACATTATCATAACTAATTTAGTGCTTAGTACAGGTTGAGAACTTTATGGAAAAAATTACTTTGAACTTTCCAAAGTAAATAACATATAGTTTTATTAATGGTTTATTAGTTGTACAGACCAATGTGAGAAAGTGGGATAGACATCAACTAGGCCACTACTGACCTGTAGTAATCAGAGGCTTCACTGCCTTGAAGCTAGATCAAAGGTCAGAGTTAAAGGTCAAAGTGACATATGATGCCTTGTGTGTATAGGCTTGAGAACCTTATGATAAGTATTGCCTAAGGCTTTGGGTATTTACATACATATCTAACTAATTAAAGAGCACAGTAGTATTTGTGCTAATGTATAAAAAAATCTTCTCATAAACAGGGTGTATTACCTTAACCTGTGTTATGTCAAAGCTCATCAAGACAGGATGAGTATACACCATTTAGTTGTGTTTGTTTATAAAGCATTAAGCATAATCAGTAGCACTGTGGAAGAAAACTCAAACAGCGGAATCCCAGTTTTCTAAAGGGAAGTGGTGGGGGCAGCTTAGAGGAAGAAGAAATAGTCTGTTTTGAATAGAGATGGGCTTGTAGTAGACATAAATGTTTGACATTTTGATGGAACAAGATTAAATAATATTTCACAGATATGATGCAACTCACCATGAAATGAATGAGGTGATGTCATGATGACAAGGGCATTAACTGATGGAGTTCAGATGAAACTCTGTGAAGTATTTTAAAATGGAAGCACCAGTGCAGGGAGGTGTAGAGTTGTAAACACAGTTTAGGGGGTAACAGAGTTTTAAATTCAGTATTGTTTTATATTATGCAGGCAGTGAACTGACTAGAAGACGATTATAAGATGTTGGAAAAGTCATTCTGTATGACTGCAAACTTTAGGATGGACTGGAGTACATATACTATAGATCCAAGTAAACCATAACTCTATTCTGAACCCTTCTGTGTGTGGGTGAGCCTTTATTGTATATGTATGGGGGACCTGTTATCCAGAATCCTCTTGGGATTTGTGGCTAATGCATCTTTCTGTAATTTGGATCTAAATACTTTAGGTCTACTAGAAAATCATGCAAACGTTAAATAAACCCAATAGGCTGGTTTTGCTTCCAATAAGAAATAATTATATCTTAGTCTGAATGAAGTACAAGGTACACCCTTCCACAACAGGGTTGACTTAAATATAGACACTGAGGGGGAAATTCACTAAGCGGTGAAAATTCGCTATCATTGCCTTCACTCACGTTCGCCGCACTTCGCCTGGCAAATTTTTGCCAGCGCTACGCAAATTCACTAAAGTGCTAAGTTACTCAAAGATCGGCGAATGGTAGCGTAGTTGCGCTAGTGTTACTTCGCCCAGGCAAAGCGCATTTATGCTAGCGATGCCTAATTTGCATACGGCGCGAATTTCAAAGTATAATGGAAGTATATGTTACAGCCACTACATTACACTACACAAGCCCAGGAAACCTTTAATAAAAAAAATTAAGTTGTCCTATTGCCCTACATGTGCCCCCTGTATAGTTGTGTTGCCATATGTTAGGAAATGTGGGGGGAAGGAGGGTAACCCCCCCAAAAAAATTTTGCTCTTTTTCAGACTATCACCCTAGAAAGGTAAAACACGCCAGTGTTCTTTTGGGACTTAGAAAAAATTTCCAATTTTTTTTCAAACTCCTATCTATTGTATTGAACTTCGCCAGATCTGACCTGGTGAAGTAACATCTAGCATAAGTGGTAACGATCAGGAAAATGGTCATCTTAGTGAATTTGCGTAATTACGATTCTTCGTTAGTGTTCGTTAGTCTTCGTTACGCCTGGCGTAAGGGTGCGAAGTTGTCCTAGCGAAAATTCGCCAGAGTCGGCGTTAGTAAATTTGCGAAGTTACGAATTGACATCATACTGGCGAATTAGCGCTAGCATTAGACGCTTTGTGCGTTAGTGAATTTCCCCCTGACTGCAGGGAGGCCACTTTATCAGTATTCAAAATAAATTTCCTCTTGCATTTTTAAGAGAAAGCATTAATGGGTTACTTGCTGTTACATTAATCATCGACCCCAAACATAAATCAAATTGTTCCATGAATTTTCAATGAAGCTGGAAAATATTGACAATGGGCACATTTGTTATATTCTAGTAACCAATAACAACAAATCTTACTATGATTATATACTGTACCTGTAATAAACTGATCAACACAGATTATTGCTTTCTATAGGTTAGTGCATTGTTGCTAATTTTACAATGAATAAACCTCTTTCAGTTTTTACACCTCAGCTGTCATTGAAGGGGACATTCACTTAGACCATGGAAAGAGGTGCAAGAGAACTAAGTAGTGCAGTAGCAGCATGCCTTTTATTTTTCACTTTGGGAGCACCTCTTTTCCAGGTCTTGCTGTGCTTTGCACCTCATAATGGATAAAAAAAAGTCTAACACAATGTGCAGAGCACAGGGTCAGCAGGTGTAGTCCAGCCCTGTCTTTACCAGGCAGTAGGTACAGTGTCCTGCACCTCTCAAGACTCCCTAACTTGTGTGTCTGAATGACTTGTAAGGACTTGATTGCACTAGTAGAAATTACTCCAGATGTCCTACAAATTAGCACATAATTCACTTAAGTAAGCTCCACTGAAGTGACTACATCAATGGTGGTAGGAGTCATTTACTTAACAGAATGCAGTGTGCAAAACAAGGCTTCCATCAGCCAGCACATTCAGTTGTGCTCATAAGTTTACATACCCTGGCTGAATTTATGATTTCTTAACCATTTTTCAGAGAATATGAATGATAACACAAAAACTTTTCTTTCACTCGTGGTAAGTGGTTGGCTGAAGCCATTTATTGTCAAACAAATGTGATTTAAAACGAGTAAACACAGTTGTTTGACAATAAATGGCTTCAGCCAATCATTCATGTTCTCTGAAAAAGATTAAGAAATTATAAATTCTTCAAGGGTATGTTAACTTATGAGCTCAACTTTAACATTCTGGTTTTCAGGCCTCAATGTTCAGAAACATGCTACTTCCTTATGAATACAGCATATAGGGGCAAATTCACTAAAGTGCGAAGCGTCTAACGCTAGCGCTTATTCACCAGCGTGACATCATTTTGCAACTTCGCCAATTTAGTAACAGTGTCCCTGGCGAAAATTTGCTAGCAAAGTAGATAGACTAGCGCAACTTCGCACTCTTACACCAGGCAAAGTTGCACACTGGCGTAGGGACGTAATTACGCTAATTCACCAAGATGA
>CM044437.1:114837716-114855339 GCA_024363595.1 Xenopus borealis
GAAATGGATTGCAGTGCAGAATTCTGCTGGAGCAGCACTAATAACTGATGTGTTTTGAAAAAGACATTTTTCCCATGACAGTATCCCTTTAATAATATATTGAGTATTGAGCAGTTACATGCATTCAAATTAGCAAAATTACAAAGGTTCTGAAATTTTTGTACAGCTAGTTTTTTACATTTGATTAATTTCATACATAATACATCATTTCACTAAAAATCTTAGTTCAGAAAACACCCCAGGGAAATAAAAGACATACCACTGTTAACTTTTTTTGTTGAAAATGGAGTAAATTATTATGCAGGTTCCCAAACTTTTTTTATATGACTGTATAAGGTCTGTGTACTGTACTCCCTGTGTGCTGAACGTTTATGTATCAAGCGTACCATCCAGAACAAATCTAGCCTTATACACAATCTTTCCCTAATTAGGTTTCTGGCTAACAGTAATAAGGGTTCAGTGGCAGCAAGCCTTTGAGTGCCTTTAATAGTATAACATTTAAAGCAAAACAATATCCAAAAACAATGTTGATGTCTATTTTATTGCATAAAACAGCTCATATGTAAAAACCTGCTTCATGTCAATAAACCAGGGATCCCCAACCTTTTGAGGCCGTGAGCAACATTCAGAAGAAAAAGGAGTTAGGGAGCAACACTAGCATGAAAAATGTTCTTGCGGTGACAAATAAGTGCTGTGATTGGCCCTTTGGTAGCCCCTACAGTTTGTGGATTGGCAACCTGTACTGAGGCTCTGTAAACCTGGTTCTTATGCAACCAAAACTTTCCTCCAAGCTTGGAAATCAAAAATAAACTCCTGCATTTAGGCCACTGGGAGCAACATCCAAGTGGCTGGAGAGCAACATGTTGCTCACGAGCTACTGGTTGGGGATCACTGCAATAAACCATTTTCATAATAATATACTTTTTAGCAGTACTTTTTTAGGTAATCCTAAATAGTAAACTGCCATTTTAAAAAATAACGGCCGCCCCCAGGGATCCTAGGATTCATAATGCGCACAAAAAAGAGCATACTTCTTCCTGTTACAGTTAGAGCTGCAGTATGTAAAAGGGCAATATTTATTTAAATATACAGTATATTTCAGTTTGGTAAGATTCTTTAATATGCCACTTAGGGGCAGATTTACTAAGGGTTGAATTTCGAATTTTAAAAAATTCGAAATTCGTTCAAAATATTTCAAATGCATTGAACAGGTTCATTTTCGATCAAATAAAAATCGTTTGAATGCAATTCAAATTAAAAAAAAAAAATTTCAATTCAAATCTAATTTTGGGCTATTTGGTGGTAGCCTAAAATTACTTCAAAATTCAAATTGTTTTAATTTGAATTTTCACTGCAACCCTTAGTAAATGTGACTCTTATCTGTTTCTTAAGTGTTCATTTTGGGAGTTTAGTTTCTATGCTATATCAGTGGGGACACCATAGTTCAGTTCTTTTTAATATCTATCTTTATTGATTATATATTAAAACATAATATATCAGGCATGGAGACATCCAGTCGCAGCTTCAGGAGCTTTCACAAGGGTGCTCACGTATGCTAAAATTTGCAATGTTTCTTGCTCAGGACCAATAAATAAAGCAATCTCACCTGTTCCATTGATAGGTGCAAGCTGCTCTTTGCATAGTGTAGTGCATAGTGCAGAAACCAGCTCACATGGCCATAAGCAGGCATTAAGTATAGGTCTTGCAACCACTGCCACTCCCCCCACTTGGATGACACACAAGCTAGGGGCATTCCAGGGAAGGTCCTTGCCCACCGTTTGTCCCTTCTGCACTGCAAAATGCAAGCAAGGTGCAAATCTTTTTGCTCTACTCTAGAGTGCCTTATTGCTATTTAAAGCTATGTATATACACACCCATCTAAGTTATCTATGATATGCTTTTGCTTTGTGTCTCTTTATGGCTACAGAATATTTGGTATTTTATAGTGATGGGCGAATTTATTCGCCAGGGGCGAATTCCCGCGATTCGCCACTGGTGAATAAATTCGCGAAGCACCCGCAGAAATTCACCAGCGAAAAAAAACAGACGCGCGTTGTTTTTGACGCGAGGCGTCGAAAACGACGTGACGCGCGCCGAAAATGACGCGAAGCGAACAACGCGATTGACGCGACGTGCATCAAAAACTACGCGCGACTCGTTTCGCTAATTTTTTTGCCAATTTTTCGGCGAAACGGGTGAGATTCGCCCATCACTAGTATTTTATCTAATTCTCTCTAAAGGCTCCCTATTTGCACTGAAGCATGGGTGTTTCTCTATACAGGGGTATTTATAACACGGGATGACAGTTTTTAATTCTGTTTATGGACACTTTACTCTCTGAACACCTACGGTTTAACTTTACTAAAGGGTGAAGTGGCTGCCACTAGCAATTTTTCTTTAAAGTTAAAAAAACGCTGGCGACTTTTCCTTTTTTTCAGCAGGATTGCCTGCAAAAGTCCTAGCTTGCACTTTTTTTGGCTTAACATTTTTACAGAGACATTTTTAGAACATATGGATCATTCATTTTATGGCATCATATTAACTCTTTTGTCTTTACTAGGTAACTTCAAGCATTAGCGCCAACATCTTTACAACTTCAATGTACCTGCCCTATTCAAATTGACCTAAACGTAAGATCACTAGCAAATTTTGGCTAGGCACTAATGAACGCTAGAGCATCTTTGTTATGAAATTCTTGCACTGCCGAAGTACAACTAGCGAAAAGTGTTCGGTGCCCAGGATGCAGCTTAGTGAAGTAGTGAAGTAGCATAGTGGTAGCGAATTTGTGAGGTGTGTGAAGCTGTCATGGGCAACAATCCGCCTTTTAGTGAATCTACCCCTACTCTTCTTTAGAGTGTTACACAATAAAAAAAAGTGCAAAAGTGTTTGAATGACATATATATGAAGTGCTTATTGCTTGACTTTTGATGCATTTGCCTTAAACACCTTTATTATTTCTATCTGTGATCAACTGAGGCACTGTTTGTGGAACGTCTGAGGAGAACTTTTCATAATTGAGAAGAATATATAAATATTATGTACACAGCATTACCAATGTCACATTTTACTGTATCTGGAATGGAAGTCACATTGAATATAACCCCTGCTCAAGAGTAGAGAAAAGTTCAAATGAGACCTAGACTACTTAATGTCCACTTTGATAGCAAGGTCAGAAAATCATAGACGAGATTAAATAATAGTGCCGTAGTTACTCTGCTATGCATTATTTCCAATAGATGCCTTTAATAAAGCATATCTATTCCCTGCAAATCATTTAAATGTGTATTGCTGTACTTATAGAATAATTGCCATTTTTAATGTAACAATTGAAAAACAAACTTTCCAGTGTTCTTGTGGAGTGCACCATATGGTAACATCTATTGCTATCAGAACGTTTGTGTTTGGCCCAAGTTCTGAGGAAGACCTTCTCTTCCAGCCACAGTGGAAAATTCCACAGCCTCCTCCTCAGAATACTAAAAAAAAGTCAACCAGATCCCCAGGGGTTCATCGGCCTCTTCATTTATAGAACTGCTTTGCATGGACTGGAGAATATTTACAACACCAGCTGGCCCACCCACTGTTTCATTTTTTATAGTACAGTTATTGCATTTTATTGTTTATAGCCTAAAGCATCAGTTAATTCAATTGCCTTAATCAGAAATACATTTTGGTTTGCCAAATTCCCAAATTAGAAGGAAATAGGCCAAGGTGAGTGAATATCTAGCAGAAAACCTTGCTTCCTGCTGAGAATCTTCAATAGCAGATGTACATGCACAAACTCATGTGCTTAGCTCCATTCAGTCAAGTAAAGGACAAGTGCTGGCGATCTAAATTTGCACAGTCAATTTTTTTAAGGTATTTGATATTTTTTTTACTGACAATTCGTATTTTGAGTAACAGGGCTAACAAAGTCTCACAAAAACTAGGTATTGTTTTTGGATTGAAAAGGTAACATCAAGATCCTTTGTACAATATTGAAATCATATTACTCTGTATTCAAAATTGCTTACATTAATAGAATTACACTAGCACTAATGACAGAAATAACTAAAAGATCAAATATCCATGCCTATTGCCAAAAGTGAAAACTGGTACCAACTGCTTAACAGAATGTGCTTACAGATAGGAAAGCAATAACAATAATAAGTTATGTCTGCCGCCTTCTATTTTGTTCTTAAAAATATAAACACACCATGGTGCACATCCAAATGTGTAGGGATGCAGCTCCATAGATCCTAGCTCACAGTGCTGCCAGTTTTTAATATACCCTTCACATTTTCCTGTAGGCTTAGCTAAGGGCTGTAGATAAAATGCATCAATTTAATTCACTAGATAACACTGCACATCAGACTGAGCACCAATGACCAACAAAAATACTATTTACATAAACATGCAGTTTTTGGGCTGGAAATTTAATACAATTCTCCTGTATAAAATGTGTTCATTTCACACACACATACACACACCAGAGGTCTATATCTATGTTTGTGGACTATGAAACCAAAGAAAGTTCCCTAAAGGAAACATTTTGAGAATATATAAAATTCATTCAGATATCACCCTGGTAAGAATTGGACCTATCAACCAGTAATTCATTTTCAATATTTAGGAATTGAAAGCAAAACAAGTTAGCACCTATGTTACTAAATGATCCCTTTTGTTTGGTGTAAGTAAAGAAATGAGCACAACTGTAATTGTAAGTAGAACTATCGTGAAAATGAAAATTTTATATAAGCTTCATCATACTAACATAGGTCATTTTCTAAATATTATCATTTACAAATTTTGACCTCTTTCTGGAATAATCAAGTTAATCTTCACTGTTCCTATTTCTCTCTTTTGATTTTGAATGACACTTAGGTCCAATGCAGCTTTGGAGGGTTCTTTTTGCCTTCAAGATGTATTAGAGCTCAATCTTAAAATCACCAGAAATACTCCGACTCTACATGCAGGATTTGTGCAAAAGTCAGTTACTTTATTAGATTTTGTTTCTGCTGGAGTCCATTACAATAGTAAGCTCTAACACACATGCACAATTTACTGTCAAACATTGAATGTAAGGTTTTGGGTATAGTGGCCTGTCAATTGTTTATCCAAAAGTAACTTTCTTGACATAAATCCCCCACCACCACCATTTATTTGTAGCCCAACATTTGAGTGCCAGGAGTTTGGAGACAAGAAATATTGGGCTTGTCTAATTCCTCAACTCTGCATCACCCACTGCCTCTCTGCCAGACATATTTGTTGTTGTAAGAGATTTCAAGTGACATGACTCTGCAGTTTGCAGATAAATACTCTGGATTCATTTAAAGACAGATAAGATCAAGAAACTAAGGAGTCAATTTGCAATCAAGATCACATAGAGATAATGTCTGTTTTGAGTCTCTGTCAAACTGTTCTTCATTAAAGTAGATTATCTAAAGGCTTGTACGCTTGTGTTTATATAGTGCCAAAAGAGCATACATACTCATAATTATAGAGGAAATAAAATTATTAATTAAAGAAAAACAGCTGACATGAGAAAAGCAGAACCCTTGCCCATATAAGCTTGTTATGTAAATGTAAGCAGGAAGTAATTCATAGATAAAATAAAACATTTCAACTGTATAAAAACTCATTTCAACTCAAAGAAACATTTTGCTAAATTAGAGTGTTCTGTTATTCATTTTCAACAAGTCTGCAAAATCTAAATTTTTAAAACAAATCATATTTTGAAGTTGCTTGAATTTTCAAAATACGCCAACGCTTTTTCCTTTTGATAAATTGCACAAATTTGTCAGGAAAAAAATTGAATCATGAAATTGAATCATGAATTGAATAATTGAATTTTAATTTTAATACATCAGCACCTTTCAGTCTGTTCAAGGGGAAGCTAGCCAATTCACATGTTGATAGTACAGAGTGCAATAAGGCCCATTCTCTTTGAATATGGCATTTTAATGGTTGTAATTGTGTGTCTATTCTTAAGTATAAAATGTGTCAGTTGCATGGACTTATTTCTCCAGCTGGTCCAGTTAAAGGCACATGTAGAAAAAAAAACAAAAGTCATGCCATGCTATATATATATCTAAATGGGGACCATAAACCAAAATTAAAGACAAGGATATCGGCCATATATGATTCTCAGATAAAACCAATCATTACATACCAAGCTTGCACCCAGGGAAGTGTTGCGTAGCCAGGGTTCTAGCAGCTGCCAAAGCTGGACACACCTTTAAAAATACACAAATATGGAAGCAAAACCAACCTTATACTAAATAGTATTCACTTTTTTTTATAGTTCATATGTATAGTATGGTAGCCATTATCTGGAAACCCATTATCTATAAAGCTCTGAATTAAGGGATGCTCGTGTCCCAAACACATAATTATAAAATTATTTCCTTTTTCTCTGTAATAATAAAACAGTAGCTGTACTTGATCACAACTTAACCCTAAATATAAATTATCCTTATTGGAGTCAAAACAATCCTTTAGGGTTTATTTAATGGTTAAATTACCTTTTAGGAGACTTAAGGCAATGAGATCCAAATTATGGAACAACCCCTTATCCAGAAAACTGCAGGTCCCAAGTATTCTGGCTAACTGGTCCCATGCCTGTATAGTATACAGAAATCTCCAAAGTCAAGTCATGTCTAACACATTTCCTGTCTTTTGAATAAATTTTTATTTACTGCACCCAACATTCTTAGAAGGTATCATTTTTCCATAAATGGAATAAAAAAAACAGTTTTCTCCACATCTCACATTTTTACAGAGAGTTCTTGTTTGCCTAACATATGTGAAGCATTTAACTGTGCTCTTTCTAGCACTAGGCTTTTTGCTACTGACTAAAGCTATTGGGAGTATTCAATACTGCCCAATGGCTTCTAGTATTTCCTCTGCAACCAAGATTTGAAGACTTATAATATAGCATTAGTTCCACACTCCTCCTATTAGGAACTGCTCAAAGAGGCCGACACCCAGACGTGTTACACAACAACATTCATTTTCCTTCCACATCTGGATCCCATGCAAGGCTACATCCCTGAGAGCCAGAAGATTTATACTCTGATGAAGCATTCCCCTTTTTCTGCACAGAAATTATTGAGATCCAGATGTTATCAAGATGCTGCAAATGTTTGCATTCAATGTATTGTACATAAATATATGATTTAAGAGTAAAATATGCTGACTGCAAAACTGGCCATAGAGTTAAGTAATTAGCAGAGTGGTACTCACCCTTACAGACTCAAGACTAAAGTCAACTCTTTGGATACAGAAGGTCAGTGATTCCTTAATAGGTTAAACAGAAATAGGTATTTTTATAAATTTTTTGACAAGGCTGATAACGGTATGAATGATTTTACTTGAATTCTTTGAATTCTCTAAGACAATATGGAAAAGCAAGAAACAATGCTGATTATTTCAAAAGGTGATTGTCCAACTCAGAAGATACCAGTTGCTCTCAATAAATAAAACCAACAAGATCAAGCTTATAAGTACAGATATGGAAACTGTACATACATACACGTGTGCTTCCAAATGGTATCTTAAAACTTGCAGTAAATATATAAACCAATTATTATTTCATGTTGCCCTGGTTTGGCCATACATGTTGGTTCAGCAACCAAAGAGTTTGTCAGCTGAAGGAAGGCATGGTGCACTCATATGCAAAAATACATATATTCTTTATAAGGAATTAAAGAGGAACTATCGTGAAAATAAAAATTTAATATACACTTCAGCATAATGAAATAAGAAACTTTTTAAATACAAGCAATTAATTCTCTACCGTTTCTGAAATAATCAAGTTTCTCTTCATTCTCTCATCATCCGTTTCTCTTCATTCTCTCTTCACGTAGGAGTTGGGTGTCAGATATTCATAGACAGTTACATCCAATATATAAGGGGCACCTTTTGCCTAGAAGATGTATTAGAGCTCACTCTATTGAAATCACCAGAAATCCTGTCTCTCTACATGCAGGATTTGTGCAAAAGGCAGTTACTTTAATATACTTTGTACTGGAATCCAGTATTTGAGTGAGCTCTAATTCATCTGCAAGGAAAGGGAGCCCCCCTATAAGATATATTGGATCAAACTGTCAATGACTAGCCGAGACTGCTGCAAGCAGACAGAATGAAGATAAGCAGATGCTGAGAGAGGGATAGTGAAGATAAACTTGATTATTTCAGAAACAATGCAGAATATTTAATTTATTGTATTTAAAAAGTTTCTTATTTCAGTAATCTGACGCTTATATTAAATGTTCATTTTCAGGATAGTTCCCCTTTCAGGAAATTAAAGTCCTCAACCTGCAAGCTCCACATCATCAGAACTGCACCTTTAAGGCTTTTATCAAGTGCAAACACATGTATGCTTGTGCTGGGTTATCATGGGAAATTTATCCGCATTCCTGGAACCTCTTACTTGGTTATTTATAGAGAATACATGAAGCCTGTTGTATCAGTTCTATAATGTTCATATAAGAGTTTATCCTCAATATGTAATAAAAGGTACTACCTTTGGCTAGGGGAAATAACTTATAGCAACCAATAATATGTTTGCTTTTAAACAGGCGACCAGTAAATAATACCTGCTGATTGGTTGCTATGGGTTATTGCACCATGACAACAAACCCCCATATGTAGTAAAAGGCACTAAGTTTGCCCGTGAGCAGTAACCCATAGCAACCAATAAGATGTTTACTTTTAAACAGATGACCAGTAAATGCTTCCTGCTGATTGGTTGTATGGGTTACTGCTCCTAGTCAAACTTAAACTGGCCATATATGGGCCGACAAAAGCTGCCGACAGTCGGCAGCTTATTGATCACTGTGTGGGGCCCTCCTCAATTTTGAATGTCAGTACTTCCATCAATTATAGAAAGAAGTATAGATTTATTGAAAGTATATATAGTTTGTTTTTTCAGAATTCAGGATTTTTGGGGCAGGTCACAAATATTGTTTATATATGTATAATATATATATATATATATATATATATATATATATATATTTGTAAAAATTCTTTAGATGGGAAACAATGTGGCATGTATTTAAGACCTACTTAGGCCACCTGATAAAAATTAAGATTATCCAAATCATAAAGAATAGTAACAAAAGAAGAAGAATAAAACCCTGCAAATATAACAATGTAGTTACAATATGTAACAAAGGTATTGACAATCGAAAGGGGTATGTACTGGATTGTTGTTGCTAAACAACACCCACCAAATGTAAAATGAAAAGTATAACAGATTCACTGATTCAAGAAACTGCCACAACTAAGGGGCAGATTTACTAAATTCATGGGAATGATTCGAAATTTCGATCAAATAGAAAATTTTCGATTTCTCGAATATTCGAATATGCAAATTAGCCCACTTCGACCATCGAATTTGCAAAATTCGATCGTATCGAATAGATCTAATAAAAATCCATTCGACCATTCCATGGTCAAAGTACTTACTCTTTAAATTTTTATTCGATGGCCTACTTCGCCAGATTAAAGCTACCGAATTGTAATAGAAGCCTATGGGAAACTTTTTTAAGTTTTATGTTCGAATACAAATCGATTCGATCGTTCGATTCGTATGATTTTTTGAAACAATCGAACTTTTTTAACGTTTTTTTCGTAAAATTGTACGATTGTATGATTTTATTGAGAAATTAAATAGTGGTAAAATCCAACAAATTCAGTGTTCAATTTTGTAGTAATAACAATGGTAACGAGATGTTGAGTGAATCAGGACATCTATAATCAAGCCATCGTTGCCAAATCTTTAAGTATTTTTTAGGGATATTATGTAAAATACTAGTCATCTTTTCATTTATCATATTACAGTCAATGTTTCGCATAAAGGCTAGAAATTGTATAATTTGAGTTCCATGCTTTAGCGATAGTTTGTTTTGCCTCTAGGAAAAAAAATTGTTAATTTATGTTTAGCACTGGATCTCAACTAAAGTTGATTGGAAATACTGAGAATATAGTTCTATAGAATCGAATCCAGAATCGGGTCTGGATACAGAAAATCCACCTCTAAACAGCCCCCCCTGAAAAAAAGTGTTAAGTACCATCTTAACATAATTTTATAAGAAGCTTCTAGTAATGTAGTACATATGGAGCTTGATGTATTAGTCTGCCAGATATCGAACCACAACTCCAGGTTCATAACTTGGTTAATATTTGATTGATGATTCTAGGATGGTTGGTTTTGCAAAGGGCAATGATGTGCCACATGGATTCTACTCAGTTACACTGTATGCTGAGAAAATTGAATTTAAATATGCTACAGACGTGGGGGAATGTGATATTGGTAGCTAATGCAAAAAAATTGTTCACAATTCATTCGCAATGCAGATAAATGTTGGCAAAGTGAACAATTTTGCCCCTCACTTGACAGTAGGATAGCAATTCAGAATTTTGTAGTTTACAATAGCGCACAATTTAAACGTCTTAATGAACAAAAATTATGTTTTCAAACAGGTGTTAAAGGTTCACAATGCACCGTTAAGATTCGCAATGTAATAAACGCCTAGTGAAGAGTATTACATTGCAACATGCAAATTTTAACATTTCCCCTTAGAATGCTAGTAGGCAGGGTAGGATCTTGATTTGGCACGTGAGCTTACATGTTTTGGCCAAAGTGTGGTACTAACACCTAATTTTCTTGTAATAATTACTTTTAAAGCCAAAATGTGCTCTGGTAATCTTTTTCCTTTTTTTTTTTTTAGTACAAATAATGGCTTTTATTGCTTTTAGTAGCTGGTCAACTCCACAGAGCTGGTAATATCTCTCTGTGTTTCAAAAAGGCACTTGCGAGGGGACATGATTACACTTTACAAGTACATTAGAGGACATTATAGACAAATAGCAGGGGACCTTTTTACCCATAAATAGGATCACCATACCAGAGGCCACCCCTTCAGACTAGAAGAAAAGGACTTTCATTTGAAGCAGCGTAGGTGGTTCTTCACAGTGAGGACAGTGAGGTTGTGGAATGCACTGCCGGGTGATGTTGTGATGGCTGATTCTGTTAATGCCTTTAAAGGAGAACCAAACCTGTAATAAGAAAAAATCCCTCCTCCTCCCCTGGGTAGACCCCCCTCCCTTCTCCCCCCAGCCGAACTGCCCCTCTGGACAAATGCCCCTAATTTTTTACTTACCCCTCCTGCAGATTCGGCCACGGGTGTTCACAGCAGCCATCTTCTTTCTTCGGTCTAAGTTTCGGCGCATGCTCAGTTGGAGGAATTTTCCAGACCCAAACTACTTTGAAAAAAAAATTTCTGCAATTTTCGGGACTTTCGGCACATGTGCAGTTGTTCGAGACTGGAACTTATGGTCTACTTACGATAAAGAAAGAAGATGGCACCCGTGAACTCCCATGGCCTGAATCTGCAGGAGGGGTAAGTAAAAAATTAGGGGCATTTGCCCCGGGGTGGGGGCAGGTTGGCTGGGGAGGAGGAGGAAGGGTGTGTACTCAGGGGAGGGTTTTTTCTATTATAGGTTTGGTTCTCCTTTAAAAGTGGGTTGGATGATTTCTTGGACAGACTTAATATCAATGGGTATTGTAATAATAAACTCTGTAGTTAGTATAGATATGGGTATATATAATTTATGTGAAAGTATGGAGGGGTTTGTGAATGGATTCTGGGTTTTCATTTGGAGAGGTTGAACTTGTGCTTCAAACGGAACAGTTTCAATTTTATGGTATGGAAATTATTATTCTTAATATCCTTAATATAACACTAACTTAAATGGTGTAATTAAGTAAATACAGTTCACTTTTTGGTTTTACTGTTTCTTTAAAGTCAATATATGACTGCACTGCTCCACAAGAATATGGAAATGTATGGCTTCAGTTAAGCTGTATGTTGCTTCATAGACCTGAAGAACTGAAATAATAATCCTTTCATAAAGACGCTTACGGAGTAAAATAAATACCTGCAAAGAACTAGAAATTGTTCTTATGTAGCTGCTACAGAGATCATCTAGAGACATTTTCGCCACATGACTAAAGTAAACTTACTCTTTGATTCTATGGATCATTGCTACACAACTTGGGGAATAGACATAAAACAACATGAGTGTTTTGAAGAAAAACTACCATTTGGTTAAGGTTTAAAACCAGCAGTGAAAAGTAAACACAGGAGAAATGAATTCATGTGACCAAGTATCATATTTTATATAATGTTTTAGCATCTTGTCTAGTGCTGACAGCAGGCAGGCATTCTTTTGGTCCCATGAACACTCATTATGGTGTATGCGTTGCTCAAATAACTATTGAGAAATATCATAATATGCTCCAAGAGCATCTAAATCTTTTGGGTAGTAGATTTCTCAAGTCCCAAATAATGCCATTCCTGGTTAAGAGGAAGTTGAGGTATCAAATTAAGTCACCATTAGATTTTTGAGAGGTCTAACATACAGTATACACTAATTTCTAAATAGTACAGGAGTACAGGGGTAGAAACTAGGAAGGTTTAGAGGGCATGGGGAGTTCCTGTGAGTTTTTTCTAACTCACATGAATTCGATTTTACTTGAAATTCAGTTGGGGGAAATTTATTTTAAAAATCGAATATTTCAAACTAGGACGAATTTTGCCATCCCAAAAAAAACTCGAACGTCAGGAATCCTACAAACATCTCCAAATTGGTCACTGCACCTCTACCATTGACTTATACAGAAATTCAGCAGGTTTTAGGTGGTGAATAGTCTAATTTGAATTCTTAAAGGGCCAGAGTATGATAAATCGAATTAATAAAAAAAAAAAAACTCCAATCAAGTTTGGATAAATCTCTAATCGAATTTGATAGTTTTGACCATAAACAAAATCGAAACTTTGAATTTGAATTTTCAATTTGACCCTTAATAAAGGTGGCCCTTAAACTACAGGTATTGGACCTGTTATCCAGAATGCTTGGGACCTGGGGATATCCAGATAAGGGATCTTTCTGTAATTTGGATCTTCATATCTTGTCAGCTAGAAACATAACATAAACCAAATTGGCTGCTTCTGCTTCCAATAAGGATGATTGATATCTTAGTGTGGATCAAGCACATGCTACTGTTTTATTATTGCAGAAAAAAAGGAAATCAATTTTAAAAATCTGGATTATTTGATTACAATGGAGTCTATGGGATACTTTCCATAATTCGGAGCTTTCAGGATAACGGATTTCCGGATAATGGATCCCATACCTTTACTTTACATCATTGGGTTTATGTAATAAAAGTCACTACGTTTGCCCATAACCCGTAGCATCCAATCAGCAGGTAGCATTGACTGGTCACCTGTTTAAAAGAATGCATCTTATTGATTGCTATGGGTTACTGCTCCTGGGCAAAATTACTGCCTTTTATTACATATGGGGGCTAGAGTTTTAGGTGGTTATGTACTAAACTCCGGTTGGGTTTTTTGGAGCAAAAATTCAAAACAGTTGAATAACAGGCCTCTTAGCTTAATGTACTTGCACTTTTCGTACCCCCTCTTGTAAATTATAAGGATATTATACTTTACCGAGGAGTTTTGGCACCAAGGGGCAGATTTACTAAATTCATGTGAATAGATCGAAGTTCGATCGAATTCAATTGAATTCGGATCGCACGATTTTATCAGATATTCAAATATGCAAATTTGGCCACTTCGATCATCGAATAACCAAAATTCAACCGAATTGAATGATCGGATATTCGATAATTCGACCATTCGATGATCGAAGTACTTTAACTTTAAAATTTTATTCAACTGCCTACTTCGCCAGATTGAACCTACCGAATTGCAATAGAAGCCTATGGGAAGCCCCCATAGGCTTTTTTTTCTATCACCTGCTCCAATACCATTCGTACGATCTAACGCCTTGTTCGTTCGAATCATACAAATTTTTCGAGTGATCGGAGGAAATTTTAAGATTTTTCGTGGAATTGAACGATTTATAAAAATAGCGTAAAACTATTCGATAAGCATTCGATAGTTGAATGCTTATCGAATTTTGCCCAAATTCGAGGGATTATAGTAAATTTGCCCCCTAGTGTTTTTATGCAGGTCATGGAACTCCAAGGTAACTTCTAATAGCCTCATATTTTGCAACTGGGGGTACTTTATTCATTATAATACACAAGTTTCAGTGAGTAATGTGACAGACATGACATCAGGACTCACCATTTATAACTGATGACATCAGAACTCACCGTTTATAAAGATATAATTTACAAGATATTCACAGCTTTTGTGTATTATACATATATGTGTGTGTGTGTGTGTGTGTGCAAACGTTTCATGTTTGTTTTAAAGTCCATATTTTAACTGTGTAGCTTTAAAACATGTTCAACTACTATAAACATGTAAGATGCAATCTGTTGATCCAGCTACATCCAACAAAATCTCCCTAGTAAATTTACCCTTATGTGCACCACAGAATACTCTGTAAAACACATACATTGTCAGCACTACATTATATCTGACAATGCTCTCTCTTCACTGCTGTAATACAGCAATGACATTTTGAAAATATGGCTCATTCGCCATTAATTGCCACTAAATTATTCTGCCACAAGACTAATATTACAAACAAGAATGGAGTGCTCTACACAATAGTCACCATTTAAGGGTGCCAGCTATTAAACAGAGAATTGATTCAAACTGTCATCGATCTGCAACATCTTACAAGAAAAATTCACTGAAACACACCAGGCACTTGAGTGTTGCTTCAAGATGCTTTAATGGCTCAAAAAGTAGACATAAGACATGGCCTAGATTTTACATTTATACTTATTTCCAAACCTTGTTTCATCATTTATCAGTCTTATTTCATTACCAATGATGCAATTACAAAATTATAGTGTTGCTGTGCATCACAATACACAATTGTTTCATCGGTTTACAGTTATGATATCATGTTGTCACAATAATGTCAAAATGAATTCTGAAAGTTTATTGCTATTTCAAACTCATACCCCTTCTGACATTAAAGTTTTATAATATCACAATATTATTACGACACATCTCTTCTATTATGGCATTAGTAAGGAATTTCTATTTCACAATCTTAGTATTATATAATGCATTTCATGACCTCACAGTGGCAGCAACACTGTATGTTGTAAATTTAAAAAATACCATCAAAGACTCAAGGTGGAATTATGAAAATCACAATCCAATTATGATCTCAGTGTTGCAGCATGATATAATGATCTAACCTATTTATGGCTTTCATGTTCCTTTAACTCTGCACAATGATATTTAGACTTCACTACACAGTTTTGATAATGCTCTTATTTTCTTGCAACAATGAAATGAGAATTTGCCTGCTAATGATCATCTCTACCCATGGCAAAGATGACTTGAATATGAATGATAGAATGATGCACATATTGGTGATGATGATTTTAAACCGAAAACAAAAATTAAATGCAGCACTTAATGCATTAGTATTTTAGCCTTCTACCAAATCTGGAGATGATTTGAGCATAAAGGAATTAAGTGAAGCAGACCATAAAGACAATCATTTACCATTGACGGCAAATGAGAAGGTTAAGCTCAGCCTTATTAGTAAGCTTAAGTCGTCATAATAACATTATAAAACCTCATAATAACACAATAAAATGAAATGTGATATTTTGAAATTCAGTAACACTATATCAAAACTTTTGGTATGTTATTATGGTCCTATTATGAGTTCACAACTCACTATGCTTTGCAGAAGACCTAACAATTCTATTGTACCTTCAAACTGAATGATTGGTTTTTTTGTGGCAGTTGTAGGGATATTAGATTGGACCAATAATAATAATTGGGCATTCTCTGTTAATCCCTGTGTAAATATTACCATTATATAAATATAGGACACAGATACTTATTACATAGACATATTACTGATGGTTATTTAGCACCAGCATTATTATCACTTTTTCGGGTTCTTCCATTCACAACCTATCTCTGAATTTGGTTGGAGAAGACTTTTAGATGAAACTTATGAAAACTTATGAAAAATCTTATTGTTATATCATAGTTCCTTCATGATCAGAATATCCTCTACAACATCATAATGACTTCATGTCATCCTATCTTATATTTACATCATAATCCAAATTTAATAAAGTGAAATTGTTCCCCATTATTATTATTTTACGCCTATTATTATGACTTGGTTTTTGTTTAACGTCACAGTTCATTCTCAAGTCACCTTTACCTTTGGAGGTGGATATAAGTCTGATGTATCATAACAAATCTATGCAATTGAAACACTGCTGTGATATGTAAGACCTACAATTGTGGCCCTGAACTGCGATTATAATTTCATAATTATTGTATGATGCTATTGTATTAATGCTAATATAATATCATCACAATAGTTAATTTATGACAACTTAATACAAATACACAACTTCACTCTAACACTGTTAGACAAGACTCATCCTTCAAAGTATCTTCATAATATAATGATGGCTTTTTAAAGCCATCACCCTTACAGTGCCATCACAGTCTTATTAGTACTTTATAATGCAGACCAGTTAAGCCATAACAATGTCTTTTTAGACAATATCATTGACATCAAAACATATTTATGGAATTATGGTGGCAGTACTTTTTCAACACCACCTGTTTTTGATATTGCAATCTCAGTGTGACTCACAGTACTAAAAATATATCATAAACAATTACAATTTAATTTTAATGTCATAATACAAAAACAATCATGCAGGTAGAAGAAAGGTACATTATGGTGCAATTAATAATTTTTCATTTTTTATAGTAGTAATTATGATAGATACAGCATGGTAAAAAAGATGGCTAAAACTGGATAAAGACTGCTGTTTAATGGCTTAGGGTTAATTTACTAACATAGATTTAATAGCAACCAATCAGAGCTTATTAGAAAATGTAAGCAAAGTTCTGGTTGCTCTACCAACTGCACTGCTGTGATTAAGCACCTATGCTTATAAATCAACCCCTTTTCCTTCTTTTGCTGGGCTCATTTCTGGATTCCTCAATTACATTTTTGGTAAAACTGTGACTTTTAATGATGTCATTATTCAACTGATTTTAAATTCACTGGTGAAATGTCACACAAATATGATATTAAAACAAAATGCCATGCCATCTCAAAAACATTCTAATCTAAATATTTATTTTACTCATCATTATTTGGCTGTTTTCCATGTTTAATATCTTTCAGTTCAGGGGTGGTCAAAAGTATTATGAATTAATATTATCATCACAATTACATGATTTCAAACATCTAATATGATACTGATGTTGTGTCATTTCATATCTAAAGCTCTAGCTCTAAACTGATCACATCCCAACAGGACATAATAAATCCATATCAACATCAGGCACTTACATATACTACAGATGTCTACATATTCAAACTCTAATTTCGAGCCACAGACAGTACTCTCACTTCCAGCACTAGCTGAGTGTATTTTTGTTTCCCTTTAACCAGGCCTTCCCCCAACCTTGATCCTGTTTAAAATCAGATACAAATCTTGAGTAGTTCATGTCAAGTTGTGATTTTGGCATGCAAGTGTGTCAATATTTCCTATTCCACATATAATGTGTTTTGACATGTTTTGTCCCTACAGAATGGAAAGTGAAGTATTCTTGGCACCCAGATTAAATTTGGGGCATATTTTCAA
>CM044437.1:114860916-114880523 GCA_024363595.1 Xenopus borealis
TATATACAGGGTAGGAAAATGAAGGCTTTACATGTCCTTTAAAAAACACTTACTTAATCTTCCATGGTTTTTTGATTTCTGACCTTTAGCCAAAAGATTGGCAAATTGCTTATGCAGTGCCATTTTTCAAAAAGGGATTATATTCTCAACCTGAAAACTATTGGCCTGTTATTTGATATCAGTGTTAAGGAATAGTATCAAATGATAAAATATAATCTATGAACAAACAAAACCTTTGCACTAAAAATGTAATGAGCTAGTACAACCCTAAAATATGTTGCTAATTGCATGTGCATCTATCACTTTTATCTGTTTGCATACAACTGGCCAAAAACTTTATTTTTATGAGAAACAAAGGATATTAGAATGGTAGTCTAAAGGTCAAGAAACATCTTCAGGGACATCTGCCATTCTACTTAACCTTGACAGGTTTGAGATGGTGTATTTTCGGCTTCGAATATTTAGCAGCTTTGGGGTATGATACCTCTCAAAGAGGTTTAATAAATGGGCCCCTAAGTCTCACCTTCATGGCTATGCCATTTTATTTTTTACTTGCTTAACTTAACATTTTTAATATTTGATGTTAAATTGTCTCTTGATGGATGTTGCATGTTGCACAGAATTTTGGTGGGTATCCCGGATTTGTCTGGCAACATGAGTAAATCTGGAAATGGTATGTGAGCTTAAGACATTTCGTTTTTGAAAGATAGTCCCCCAGGATCATGAGTGTCTTTGAGGTTCTCCCAACCCAACACTGAGAAGCCAGAATTGCAGGTAAACAAATCAAGCTGACATCCATGCGGTGTACAATTCTAGCTGTGTATGTATGTAATTCCATATGTGTATCAGCATGATTGCAGCCATCTGGTTGCAATTATAAAACATACCCATTTGCAACTAGATCCTGGTTTATAGATGCAGCAAGTAATTCATGGCACACTCTCTGAAACATCCAAACGCCAAAAAAATAATTAATAACATAATAAATGAGTCTGTTTCCACCATTACCTAGCAAATGAGACATGTGATGGTGAATTAGGATTAGATCTCACTTTGGCGAGTGAAAATGAGTATAGCTATGGAGATCATGTAGGGGCCAGAAAAAATTCTAAAGCATGGCTTGCGCCTGTACTAAAAGACTGTTTTTACAGCTTACCAGAGCATAATGCAGTTCAGAATGGAAATGTGAATTTGTATAAGCAACCTGAATTTCTCCTACTCATAGTTTTCATGGTGATTAATTGATTATAATAAACTGATTTTGAATCTTGTGATTAAATTTGATCATTACAGATAGTTTCTTCTCTGCAAGTTCTAGGAGCTAAGAAACGGGAAGGGGTGATTATCTTCCTCAACATAAGCTTTACAGCACAAACTGGCCACTAATATAATATTACCTATTTCCTTTTTTGCATAGTGATGCAATTATGGAAAGAAATGCAATAAACAAGTGAGATTAATTTAAATATTTAGCATTTATATGGCCACATATAAAGGGTCAAAAGAGAAACTGAAATTCATTAGACTCTGCATTTTGGTTCTCTGGCTTCAATTCTTGCAATGACTGGTGTCTCAGCCCCTTGTAGCCTTAAATAAGTCTTAACTTAAACTTAGACTTTTGCCTTATGCCCTGTGGGAGTCAGGACATGTGGTGCAGAACATATGGAATAAATGCCTACTATTAATTGAAAAATTCATTCTGTGAACTTTTACATGTACGCAGTTAAGATGTGCTAATCTAATGCCATGGTAACTTCTCAAGGACCAAACATGGAATAGCTAAAATTTCCCCTTTTTTCACAATTAAACACATCAAGATATTTTTGTATTTAAAATAAGCAAAAAGTATGTGTATGTGCAGTACATTCAGCTTAATTATCAAACCTATGATGAACAAGGGAGATATGCCACCTCTTTAAAATACATGTAATTACTGAAACCCCCCAATGCATTTCAACCCCCATAAATAAAAGGGGGCAACACTGCTAAAGATTAAACAGGTATGGTTCATACTTGTTTGAATGCTCATTCTTTAAATGTTCCTATGAGGAACAGGGTCATGTATTTCCCCCTGCACTGTTTTCAGAGTGGGTCGAGGGGGACTCTCTGTACTAGAAGAGCTGAAAATTCAGAAGTTACCGGACTGTATTTTTGCTGCCCTATTTCTTAACTTGCCTCATGGCAGCTGATGATGATGAAGACCCATTTTTGTGGGGGTTCAAACATATCTGGAGTTTACTATACAATAAGATGTATTCTGTTTCTTTACTGTATTTTTTCAAGAACTACTGGTCTTGAAAAAGTTAATTTTTAAATACACTGCTTTATATTTATCACAAATATACACTGTGCAAAAATGAAATACAGAAAAGCATAGGATGGCGCAAGGACTATAAGCTTCTCATTAAATGTAACTTAATGGCCTGGATTCAGGCTTATCCAAATGAAGAGTTAAACACACATTAAAAAATAAATGCCTGTATTACTGAATGCCAAGTTAAAATAAGAAACAGAGAGTAAAGGTAATAGAGGTGAGAGTCTGGATGGTTCCTATGATAAAATAACCACCAACACAGACCCCACATTCTCTGCAATAATGTGCTTACCTCATTACAAGAAAAATTGCATTACTGCCTCTTGCAAAACAGTGAAAAGAAAGAAATATGGACTTCAACATATTTTACCAATAAGCCAGCCATCTAAATATAGTATTACTATGGCTATGACAGATTTACTGTAGCTTTATGCTAGCATCTGTATAGTGTCTATTGTTTCACTGCAATAACCAAGCCTCAGCCACAGTTTTATGATACCAATTTATTATTCTTCAGTATGAGGTTATCCTTAATTGCATTGAATTGTTTCTCTCTATGAGGTTCTGGTTTCTGATTAGCCTTTCTGGCTTTACCTGGGGTTAGAGGCACATGTAGTAGTAAATAAGGCCGATGCTTTGCTGTGAGCATACAAACTAGGATGCAAAAATATTTTAATTTAGTGTATGAATTGGAAGGATTTTAATCATATCACCTATAAGCCCAAGACAAACGATGTTAAGCTCTTTTGGAGACCCTAGCATTACGCCATAGAATGCAAATCAATAATTTAAATAATTAATATCAGCCTAATATAAGGAAAAACCATGGTATTTTTTTACATATATAATTTGCTCTAAAACAGCACTGAAAACACAGAAGTGGTAATTTAGTAATAGAAAAAGGTTATTCTTCACCACTTACTCAGTCAGCCCACCCTTTGCTCTGCTCTATATTCAAGAGCATAGCTGATGCTTCAACTAATTGGGCAGTATGAGTGAAGAGGTTAAACTCCCTGCTTGAGCTTTAGAAAAACAAATGCAAATAATTCACTCCTTGTGTTCAAATAACTCAGCAAGCTGTATATACCAGCACATCATTTACAAATTTACAATTACAATTTTACAAATATTGGAATATGCCAAAAACGGTCATTGATATAAGACTATGTCAAGTAGGTTTTGCACCAGGCAGTCAGAAATTTGCTGTAGCCCAATAAAAAGTAATTTACCTTCCAAACATTAGCCCCAATATCCATACATACAGTATTATCAAATTAATTATTACTACTAATGGTTGCATATATAAGCACAAGGTGCCAGTTGACTTATAATTTCTTTTGCATTCTGTTTCATTAGAAGATTTATTTTCCTATGGTTTCTTGCTCCAACAAATGTTTGCATTTTTAGAAGTAATTTATTTTTCTGGCTTCTGGGCATTAATATTGTGTTACATTGTTTAAAAGGAAAAGTAAATTTGAAAAGTAAGCTGTTCTTAATAAAATGCCATGTTGTACCATTCACAAATACATATGTAAATGCTTCCAGAACCCAGTGCAATGATATATGATACTCTCTGTGCTGATTTGCAGATGGCAAAAGTTTAAATGCATTTTCCTGGCCTAGCGTACGGACACAATGCTTGTTACAGAGTAGTTAGGTGATGTCAAACCTTCCTGCATTAGATGGGCATGGAATAATAGCAGTGTTGTCATGAAATTAAATTGAACTTTTTTCATTTTACTCTCAAGCTTAATTGGTTAAAATAATAAAGCTGTCTGGAGCTTACAGACGATAAGCGGCTGGACCACAACAACAACAAATTTTGCCCTTTTATGGGTGTCCTTGTTAAGGATATCAGTTATACTGTAGCTCTCACATCGACTCTTTCTGCTGCACCACATTAATAATTGTGGGCTACTTCATGTCATGGCTTTGCTTGTTTACAATGAATAGAGTTTTCTCAGATGACTTCTTGTTTTTGGATGCAGTAGTACACAATGGGAGGAGGAAAAGGAGGACCTAAGGACCTCTCTAGGTCTTCAGGTCTAGAGAAATTACTCATGAATGGGGCATTGTGTATTAGTAAGTAAGAAGTCTAATTGGGGAATAATGCATGTTTACTAATTTTACTGTTGCATTCAAAATCACAAAGTGCTGTCAACTTTATTGTAAATTGGAGATCAAATAGCAACTTCCGGGCTGCTAGCTGAACATTTTGCGAATACATAAAAGCCCCAGTTCTTCAAAACTGATAATTAACCAACTGTACAGCATGCTGCAGACTATAACTTACATGGGGGCCTATTTATCAAAGGTTGGATTTTAGTGGTTTTAAAGGTTTTTGAAACCAAGGGGCAGATTTACTATTGGTCGAATTCACCCTCGAATTTGACAATCGAATTGTGGTCGAATTTAAATGATCGAATAAAAAAAATTCGATCGAATTATCAAATTGTTTGAATCGAACAATTCAAAAGATTTTAACCATTTGATCGAATTTTAAATTTAAAAGGCAAGTAATTCAACTGTCAAATATTCGAAAATAATTATTCGAATCATTCGATTCGATTGAATTTTCAAAATTTGATGGTTGAGGTGGCCATCGATTCAAATCATTTTGAAAATTCGATCGAATTTCGAATCATTCATGTGAATTTAGTAAATCTGCCCTCAAGACTAAATGCACAAATTTTAAAACTTTAATGTCATGAACTTTATTAAAAAATCCAAACAAAAAAGTAGGAACGGAAAATTATGCTGAATTATGCACACAAAAATACAAATACCTCAAAAACCTATAGATTTTCTGACAGTTCATGGCAAAAAAGGATACAAAAACCTCAAAAAGTCCAAATTGATTTAAAATGGTCCAAGATTAGTGCAGTTCCCACTGACTTCTATAGGGCCTCAACAGCTTCTTCCCTGCAAAGTTTTCTATTAGAGGTTTTTGTGGTTTTTACACTTTAAAAAAAATTAGAAAAGCACAGATTTGTGGAAAAAAATGTAATCCGATTGTCAGTAAATGGGCCCCTTAGTTTCAGTGCAGTCTGAACAGATTTCTATATTGTACTCACACTCGAAGTCTTGCGCCATCAAATAATGCCAGATAGGTTACCAATGATGTATACTAAACACTGCAGTAATATCTGTGCATCCATCTGTAGTTTTTTCTGTTTTTCCAGGGCCTGTATTGACTTTGTCTTCGTACTGTACTGCCTGTCGTTCTGATGAACCTCAGTTCAGCATTTTTGCCTTTCCCTTGTCTTGCTTGTTCTTGTTGCTTATTCTGTCTATAAAGTAATTTGTCTCTCTGTTGGTATCACAGTAGAAAGTTCTGGTGCAGCAAATTCTTGTTCTAGCTGGGGGGTACACCTATTTTGCAGAAGGGTCAGACATAGAAAGCTGACTATTGTTTTTCTTTGTTAATGCACTGAATATCAATATAACTGACATAATACATGGCTGATTATTAGTTTGTATGTGCACTGTATTGCCTTAATAATTCATATATGCAGTGAATAAGAGGATGGACAAAAATTCATACTGTTCATCAGATGTTTAGTTCAGGTGTCATGCCTTCTCCAGGGACTAGCTACATTAACGTTATGTCAGAAGAAGGATAGTTTATTTAGAGCAAATGCAGTGTGAATAATCTCTCTCTCACACACACACACACACACATATAAAGGCACCCATTTCTTAGATGTAGGATTACTTTTAATGAAACAGGTATTTTTTGTATTGCATAGCAATCTAGTTACATTATAACAGTACAATGATGTGCAACCACTATATTCCCTTATTCAGAAAAGCAGGCGATTAAAACATTTAGTGGTCGCTGCAAATAAAGATGGATCTAATTAGGCACTGCTTATATTAAATTAAAATCATAGGCTTGGAATGATGACTTAAGAGCAAGCATTTTATTATTTCCAGTCTGTGGCTGCATCATCTCTTTAGCACACTGAACAGGCGAGCAAGGTTACCCCCTTTTCCAGATACCATAAGTTCTTATGACAGGTGTGGAACAAACAAGGCAAGGGCTCATGATAACTGTGTAATTCAAGAGACAGAGCACATGATTTCTAGATGATTACTAGTTGTGGAGCAGATGGTTTTGATCCACAATAAGCCACAATATTTATACAACCTCAGATGATCCTAATTTAGTAACTATGAGTGAGCATTCTGTTTATATTAATCTTGAACAAATCTTCTATGCCAGTGGGTACTCATGTGAAAGATCTCCAAATTAAAGGAAAGCCTTGTACCTTTGCTTGTTCGAGTCCGGGAATGCACTGTATACAGCATCTGTAGGACTGAGGTCAAGTCTTTTCCTTGACCTTTTCTATGTTGAGAGTGCTTCCATAATTCAGAGATAAAGAGAATAATTTCATGCATTCTGTAATTTCCTTTTCCTAGAAAGCTTCACCATTCTACAATGACCCCAATAGAAAAAAGAATTGTTTTTAATATCCTGTAAAGGTCACAGCCATGAGGTTACCTCTTTCTGATATTTGTGCCATGGAGACAAATGTATAGGTTCCTTGCTTTAAATGCAGTTACTGTATAGGCATCACTGTGGTGAACAAGATTCAGCTTTAGGATAGTGTAAATTAAATTACAAAATATATTGCCAATGTATTGGCTTTCTTACCCTCTCCTCTACCTTTACAAATATTAATGTTAAAGGGATACTGTCATGGGAAAACATGTTTTGTTTTTTTTTCAAAACGCATCAGTTAGTAGTGCTACTCCAGCAGACTTCTGCACTGAAATCCATTTCACAAAGAGCAAACAGATTTTTTTAATATTCAATTTTGAAATCTGGCATGAGGCTAGACATTTTGTCAATTTCCCAGCTGCCCCTGGTCATGTGACTTGTGCCAGCACTTTAGGAGGGTACTGCTTTCTAGCAGGCTGTTGTTTTCCCTTCTCAATGTAACTGATGGAGTCACAGTGGGACATGGGTTTTTACTACTGAGTGTTGGTCTTAGATCTACCAGGCAGCTGTTATCTTGTGTTAGGGAGCTGTTATCTGGTTACCTTCCCATTGTTCTGTTGTTAGGCTGCTGGGGGTGACGGAGGTGAGAATATGTCTAACCCCATGTCTGATTTCAAAATGAAATTTTAAAAATAGCTTGTTCTTTTGAGAAATGTATTTCAGTGCAGAAGTCTACTGGAGGAGCACTATTAACTGATGCATTTTGAGAAAACATTTTTTCCCATGACAGTATCCCTTTAACCACATTTCTAAAATTACAGAAGAGCAATCATAGCTGTAAACATGAAACCAACTTACACAGAGTATTTAGCCTTTTGATACAAACACATTTTTTCTTATAGTTTCTTATCTTTGAATGTATCTTTAAATGTATTTATTTTTTTTAATTTTAAGGTGCTTTCTCAACATAGTTTACTTTTCCTGTTGCAAACAGCTGTGCTTTGATCTTTTGCAGTTGGTCTGATTCATTGTGAAACTATTCTTGATGGTGATTGATCTACATTAAAGAAAAACAAACTTTGTTTTGTATTTTGAGCAATATTAGGGTGGCCATAGGTCTATGAAGATGTTCATTCATCCAGGTCATAATATACAGTATCTAGTGGAGTTAATTCTAAAGCCATTGAACTTTCTGAGTTTTCTTGAAAAAGTCTTAATCATTTGGAAGGTTTTGACTTTAGGGAAGCAAATGAATGCAGAGAAAATTGTTGGCCGTCCTAACACAGTCCAATTCATTAAAACGTGAGGTTGTGTCTCTGTAGTCAAGCGCTGGTGATGTTCTGCTAGCGTTAATTTCCATTTCCTAGCTAACTTTTGCTGTCATTTGTTTCTGCCTAGTGAAACTTCATTAGTCCACTTATGCTTAGTTCAATTTGAGTATGGCTTGTACTTATAGGTCTTATATATGTTTTTGTTAGTGATGCTGGTGAAATTGCTAGTGGCCACTTGTTATTAAAAATTCCAAGGAAGCAAAATTAAGACAAAAGAGATCCTTTTAATGACCTAGACAGGAGCCCACCCTAAAACAAATATGGCATGCCGCTCAAATGGTTAAAAAAAATGTTCCAACAAAAATTTTTAATAGTTAAAACTTTTAAAGACAATCCGACTTTAAAATATGAAAAAACATTTTTATAATTTTTATGACTTTTCAGCATACAGGATATGATGCTTCATCTTATCAGTTTGCCAGGTCTAAGCTGGTAAAGGAAATTTATGGAGTAACTATTGTTCGCCTGAGCAAAAATTTGCCTGCCGATAGGGAGCAAAACTTTGTTAGAGATTTAGTCTTTCACTAACGAGTTCTCCTCTATGCCTGTAAGTAAATTGGAGATGTTGCTGCGGATGCTATTTGTGCTGAATTTTCAATAGCGAGGTTCACTTTTCCCCTTTAGCAAATCTGCCCCTCAAAGTCCAGGTGCTTTAGACTTAATTCTACTAGACAACAACTATAAATTCATATATTTGTACCAGCAGGTTACTTCCCTAAAGTTAGAACCATCCAAATGATTGCCCCATTTATTATAATGCAACAGAGGTGGAGCAGGGCATTAACATTAGCTCAAGTCATTCCAAGCTATTGGCACAACCTGCTAACAGGAGGGCCAGGTACAGGTCAGGGTTCCTTGCTTTAATGCTCAGTTATGCTCAAATCATCAGAGCAGACTGAAGGGGCTTTCAGTTTAATTTATGTTTTGCTTTGGATAATATTTCACCTAGAGACAAATGTTTACAAGGTCCAGTAAATGTGTAACACAATGTTTATAGCTGTAATGTGACGCATTAAGACATACCATCCGTTTGATGCCCTTTATTAATGTGGGTTTCCTGTGAGCCAAGAAGAAAAATTCTCAGTATTGAAAAAGAAAAGAAACCGAAAATTAGATTAGGGAGGGTATAGCAAAACAACAAGTAACGTCTTTCCACACATATTATTCTCATACAGCTTGACTTATTTCTATACTCTTGCTGCAGACAATTTTCCACAACTGGATTTTATTACTAGCAGTAATTCTGCCTTTTGGATCATATTATTCTCTGCTGTCAGACACTGAGACAGGACTGGCATATCTTGGCTGTGCTATTGATGCACAACATATGTCGCTCGGGCACATTTTGTTTAAGTGATGTAAAGCAACAGATCTATAAATATATACTTCATATGGGATCATTCTCTGAGACAGAATGATGGCATGTCACCATCAAATACACACTGATGGTAAACACAGAACCATTTGTATTTTGAATGGAAAGTTTACCTTTAAATTAACTGTGAGTGTATTGTACCAGCCCAGCCATAGAAAACATACTTCACAACTGCATTCATTGGAAAGGAAATACAATTGAAGTCTGGTGGCAACTTTAATTCAGATCTTTCGTAAGCATTGGTTGCTATTTATTTAGTATTTTCTCTTGATGTTCATCTATTCTCCTTTTTAAACTCTTGCGACCAAAAATACTTTCTGGTTGTCTGATTGCATTGTTTCAGTTTCATTGCAATTTTCTTGGTAATAACTTATCTTTATAATTCAACCCTCTCCAACCCCAAGTTGGCTAGCACACTTGTTTCTAGTTTAAAAGGCATTTATATTACAAAAAGGGCCCCATGCCAATGTAAAACGAGAAGCTTTTAATGTTACATCTATAATGCCGGCCAGCTAGTAATTTTATGGCATTTCTGCAAGTTTGCTCTTTATTAATGAGATTATAAATATATACAAATATATTACAAATAATGACCATTGATTAGTTTATGATGCTGAATTAATCTGAACAGATGAAAGAAAATGGTAAAGCTGCAAACTCGTATTCTAACTATTAACAGACTATAGTTGAAGCTGTTGAAAACATAGGAGTCAGTTTTTTTGTGATTACTTATTTTTACAGAGCAGAACATAATTATTGGTCAATAGCGCATTAAATATTATTTAAGATTTAACAATTCAGTTTGTAGAGCTAGAACGATTCATTCCAGGTCAGAAAATGATTCTCTGAGTTTGTGATTTGTGTTAGGTATTAATGTTTCTGATGGGTGTCAATATTCAGTGCTTCTGCTGAGTTGGACCAAGTACTTACACTTTATTGAAAATATTGTATGTGACTACTTTATTGGCGCATCTCTGGGAAAAAATTACCAAACCAAATTTGACTTTAAATAAATGTAATGTACAGGTATGCGACCTGTTATCCAGAATGCTGGGAACCTGAGGTTTTCATGATAAGCGATCTTTCCATATCTTAAGTCTGTGAAAAATCATTTAAACATTCATCAAAGCCAATAGAATTGTTCTGCCTCTAATCAGGGTTAATTATATCTTAGTTGGGATCAAGTACAAAGTACTGTTTTATTATTACAGAGAGAAAAAGAAAAGAAAAAAATGACTTAAGATTGAGTCTATGGCACATTGCCTTTGTGTAATTAGGTGCTTTCTGGATAATGAGTTCCCAGATAACAGATCCTATTCCTGTACTTGTATATCCATTCCAACATGTCAGACACCAGTCTGTAGTGAAGTGATACCTTTCCTTGGTTTTGTGCAACCTCTTACTTTACTGTTGTCACATTCCTATTTGGGATGTGACGCCACAACAGTTTTGGCTCCACTTTTGCACCACAGTATTGAATCAGTTTGATCAACTCTGTTTGATGGTTATTATAAAAAAAAAAGAATTCCTATCGGGTATGTTAGCAATTACTCTCAGATAAGAGTTAGATAAATCAAACATTCTAATATTAAATTCTATTTCTATTTGGTTTCAGTGATTTCTACAACATTTGCAAAGTTTCTATGAACAGTGATACTATACTATATTGTTCTACAGTGTCCCTTCATTAATGTGGGAAGTAAAGTGTACACATGTATTTCCCTTATAAATATTATCACCTAATAAGTATGAAGATAAGTTTGCAATCTTACATTGATCCAACCCAACCAAATATTGAAAATATAAGGACAATGTTATCTTTTGATGTGACACTTTACATGGTAACTTTGCCATAAAAGTAAATGATAAATACAAGGATATACTTCATTAATACTATAGTTCTGCATCTGACACCTAACATTATAGAGGTCATTTACATACAGGATCACAGTTGCGTTCCCGCAAATTTCCTCAGTCATTTTTACTTTCATTTTATGCATTCCCATATAGTTGTGCTTGGTGTTGCTCTTGGTCCTTCCTTCCTCCAGTTCCAAATTGAGCACTGTTGCACCTATTGACACATAGCTTTGAAAGAAACCTGGAGCTACTGTCTGGTCCAGAGGTGTTGGGGGTAATTCCAGGGTTCCATCAATACTGTACATTAATAGGCAGAGCGATTCTAAACAATCAGGCACACACAGCAGTCAGACCGCTAACATCTGAAATGATATCAACCAGACTTTCACCGCAATTGTGTACAATTTATGAAGAAGTGTGACCACAATTGTATTAATATTGATGCATCAGCTGCAAAAATGTCAGGCATGATTCCCCCTTGAGACTACAACAACATTGAACGTTGGGGGAAAAAATCTACATTATGGGAAAAAACAAGGTGATTGTACTTAAAATTGCACTTTACTTAATGCACTTGCACACATTTGGGGGGTAGTTATTTAAACTCAAAATTTTCTCATTATTTTAAATAATAAAAAATTCGACCTAACTCTGAATCATGATTTAGCTTAATTTACAAAAAAAATTGTAAAAAATGTACTTAGGGGAACACAATATTGTGTGACAATTTGAATTGTCACCCAAAAACCATAAATGCTTTAAATTTTTGAACGAAAACCAGCATCACAATGTCTGAAACCCACAAAGATCAAGAAGGCATCTTGCAATTGGAAAAGGAACATCAGCCATTGACTTCTGCATGACTTCGACAGCTTTTAGATGGAGTATATTAAGATTTTTAGCAACTATAGATCTCAAAAATTTTAGTTCTTTTTTTGGATTTTTCTTCTTAAAATCTTGACCAGGAAAATTCAAGAATAAATAGGCCACATACTGTATAACCTCTAATATCTTTCACTGATTTACTAAACGTTTAATTTGAGTTTTGGCCATAATTGGCAAGGTGACAAATATTTTTTAAACTAGCATGTTCTGAACGTTTTTATATTTCTCATTTGAAAAAAATAACAAAAACTCCAGTGAAAAAAAATCACAATTTAAAGCCTAGCCAGAACTCAATAGGAGACATATTTTAAGAAATTTTATTTCTAAAGTTTTTTTGTTTTTTTTTTTTAAATTGAGCTTCTTCATTTTGTTGCAATGACTTTTTTTATGGTTTACTTGTATCAAGTTTTTCTGATACCGTTTTTTTTAGATAAAGGATTCTTGTAGTTTTCTGTATTTTTATTGGCGTTACATGCCCTAGAATGATACATGCCACTGATTGACTGAAGCACTACTGTGTGCCCTGTGCAGCTCTCCCGTTCCCTACACTTTTTCATGCCCCCACACATCTCCACTCCAGAAAAATTTATCAGACAAAACTATTGAACCCTTTCTCAATAATATATGGATTTAAGAAGTTGCCTTGGCATCATGCATCCTATTCAAAAGCCAAACCTCCCCATAAATACCAGTATAGCTGCAGGTTATATCTGCTCTCCCCTAAGTCATCCTCTAAGCATTAGATTTTCTTCAGTGTTTTAAATGCCAATGTAATAAATGATAACCAAAAACATGAAAACGTTATTTTACATAACCATCAACGGCTCCTGTTTTATGTGTTAGAACTGGAAATAATTTGCTGGAAAGCATTCCTGATGTAAATGAATTTCTAACTAAAAGAGCTAAGATAGGTCTGCGTTCTATCTCTTGTATATGTGCTTAAGTTAAAATTAAACTTGAATTGCTTTAATAGAAAACTTGCCTGGCTGTGTTTAACCACATCATAAAAGGGGGGTCCAGAATGGGGATCCCATTAAGTATTTTAGCACCAGTAAGTCTGCCCTTGCATACATTTAATACCGTCTGCAAGTCTATTCCAACCACAGCTAGATCAGCAGTGCCTTTCCTGGAATGTGATCCAATTCCTCTCATTTACCAAAACAAATACAAGTAAATGTCTCAAATAATTCAGAGTCAAATTGGCACCAACCAGCCTTAAAGGAATCGCTGAAAACTGGGCTAGTTACTACTGGAATTCTCTGAAACATGGCTGTCCAATTACCACATCTGACACAATCTATATTCATTACAATCTGTTAAAGCTAGTTTTCTTTCTTGGACAATTACAAGGCACGAATGTTGTCTCAGCAATAAGCACTTAATATATCATATCATTCATACATAAAAGGCACAGGGGATTTAGCAACGACTTGAAAATTCTAATAGCTAATCTGAAAGTCAGTTCTTTTTCTATGTAGCTCACGTCAGGACTTTTATTCACATTAATGTATGTGGCAGAAACCATTTTCTTTAGGAACCTGCTGTTCTATTAGCAGTCATAATTTTTTTTAAAGGACTGTCTAGGGATAGTGAATTCCCAAGGCCCTGCACAGGTAGGTGGCAAGTTTTTGAGTTTTTTGCATCTAATTAACAAACATTTCAGTTTTTGAACTTTCAAAGTAAAAACTTATATTTGAACACTAACAAATACACCCCTAAATCTTCATGTAAACATTCTTAGGATTGTTTGTGAAAGCAAGATAAGCTTTTATAATAATTGGTATAAGCCATGTACAGTTCATAGTGCCTTACCACTGGTATTTGTACAAAAAAGAGCTTGCTAGGAGCAACCATTATTACATGAAGTTGCAGTGCCTTTTTGCACTTGTTTATTCTTGCACCATATATCAGTATGTCAGTTGTGCTTGATTTAAAGAAAAAGATACAAGGTGAGGCTCACTTTGGTGCAAGTGAATCATGTACTTTAAACCTCTCCAACACAAAGGGGATTCCAGGTTTCCCTTAGTGTGTTGAATCATTAAGTGCTTCTCTTGCTCAAATTCAAGGCTAGACATACATATACTTTTTGTATAGGAATATCATGTAACAATACAGGTATGGGATCCATTACTTGAAAATCTATTATCCAGAAAGCTCCAAATTACAGGAAGGCCTTCTACCATAGACTACAGTTAAATATAATAATTCACATTTTTTAAACCGACTACCCTTTTTTTCTGTAATACTAAAATAGTAGCTTGTTCATACTGGAGGCAAAACCAGCCTTTTGGGTTTATTTAATATTTACAGTCATATAAAAAGTTTGGGAACCCCTCTTAATTCTTTGGAGTTTTGTTTATCATTGGCTGAGCTTTCGAAGTAGCAACTTCCTTTTAATATATAACATAGTTTATTGGAGGAACAGAAATATGCAATATGCATTATAACAAAATTAGACAGGTGCATAAATTTGGGCACCCCAACAGAGATATTACATTAATACTTTGGGGCAAATTCACTATTATTCCCCATAATTAGCTCGACCAAATTCGCAATTCGATAAGCATTCAGCCATCGAATCAAATTGTTTTAGGGAATCATTTTGCTCGCAATACGATTTCTCGACAAATTTGTATGATCAGATACCGATCGTTCGATTTCACGAAAAAATTGTGAAATTTCCTTTGAGAGTCCGAAAAATTCAATAAATTCGAAAGATCGAACGCTACGATCGTACGAATGGTATTCGAGCAGGACTTAGCCTCAGAAGCCTATGGGGAGTTTTCCATAGGCTTCTATTACAATTCGGTAGGTTCAATCTGGCGAAGTAGGCAGTCGAATAATTAAAAAATTTTGAATCCTTCGATCATCGAATTATCAAGTATCAGATCATTCGATCTATTCGATATTTGATGAACGAAGAGGTAAAATTTCACAATAAATTTGTACGATCGTAATTCGATCGAACTTTGATCATTTCACGTGAAATTCGTAAATCGGCCCCTTCGTTGAGCCTCCTTTTGCAAATGTAACAGCCTCTAGATGCCTCCTATAGCCTTTGATGATGGATGGCGGCAGCCCCGGACTGGCAATCTGTGAGTTCTGGCAAATGCCAGAGGGGCTGCTATAAGTTGCCATAGAAAGTCAGTATTTAGTGTGCTGGTGGGGGCTGTTGGGCCTCTGTGTACCTCAAATGCCAGGGCCTATTTTAATTCTCAGTCCAGACCTGGATGGCGGTATTTTTAACCATTGTCCATACAAAATCTTTCTAGTTCAGTTAAATTTGATGGCTGTCAAGCATGGACAGCCTGCTTCAAATAATACCATAGATTTTCCATGATATCCAAGTCTGTAGACTTTGATGGCAATTCTAGAACTTGTACTTCTCTCTCTGCATAAATGCCTTTGTAGATTTCAAAGTGCGTTTAGGGTCATTGTCTTGTTGGAATATACAACCCCTGCGTAACTTCAACTTTGTGACTGATGTTTGAACATTATCCTGAAAAATGTGTTGATATTGGGTTGAATTCAAATGACCCTCGACTTTAACAAGGGCCCCAGTCCCTGAACTAGCCACACAGCCCCACAGAATTATTGAACCTCCACCAAATTTGACAGTAGGTAGCAGGAGTTTTTCTTGGAATGTGGTCTTTTTCTTTCAAAATGCAAAGCACTTTTTGTTATGACCAAACAACTCAATTTATCATCAGTCCAAAGCACTTGGTTCCAAAATGACTGTGGCTTGTCTAAGTGAGCTTTTGCATACAATAAGCAACTATGCGTTTGCGTGAGTGCAGAAAGGGCTTCTTTCTTATCACCCTGCCATACAGATGTTCTTTGTGCAAATTGCGCTGAATTGTAGAATGTTGTACACCATCCACAGCAAGATGTTCTTGCAGGTCTTTGGAGGTGATCTTTGGGTTGTCTGTAACCATTCTCACAATCCTCCACATATGCTGCTCCTGTATTTATCTTGGCCTGCCAGACCTGGGTTTTTCAGCAACTGTGCCTGTGGCCTTCCATTTCCTGATTACATTCCTTAAATTTTTTGTAGCCTTCCCCTAAACCATGATACCGATCAATCTTTGTTTTCAGATCTTTTGAGAGTTGCTTTGAGGATGCCATGCTCTCCCTCTTCAGAGGAGAGTCAAACAGAAGCACAACTTGCAATTGGCCACCTTTAATACCTTTCCTCATGATTGGACACCCCTGCCTGTGAAGGTCAAGGCTTAACGAGCTAATCCAACCAATTTGGTGTTGCCAGTAATCAGTATTGAGCAGTTACATGCATTCAAATTAGCTAAATTACAAGAGTACCCACATTTTTGCACAACCAGTTTTTCACATTTGAATTTCATACAACTGAATACGGCTTCACTTAAAATCCTTATTCTGAGAACACCCCAGTACTCGTATGTTCCTGGGAAATGAAAGACATACCACTGTTATATTTTTTGTTGAAAGTGGAGTAAATTATTATGCAGGCTGAGAGGGGTTCCCAAACTTTTTCACATGACTGTAACGGCAGATTTACTAAGGGGCAGATTTACTAATGGTAACTAACTTATTTTTTCTGGGGGTAATTGTGAGAGTTGTGAGTATTCCGACTGACTACAGAATCAAACCTTCACATGAAGGTACTTTTATATATATATATATAAATATATATAAATATGTTTGGAGAATATCGGCACTCACGATAAAAAATGTATACAAAAATGCCTGGGTTTTCACCTCAAAGTAATAATGCTATAAACCAAGAAAAAAGGAGGCACTCACAGGACTTACAAAAATTTATGTTGTTTAATGTGGGCACAAAAAAGAATCTGCTGTTTCGGCTGGGTCACCAGCCTTTTAAGTTTTAAGATCAACTCTTTAATATATATATATATACATATATAAAAGAGTCCATAGTAACTGAGTGCACACTGGGAACCTTCTTGTCGGTTATTTTATTTAAGTTAATTAAAACAGGCCAACATTTCAGTCCACGTCTAGGACCTTTATCAAGACCATGAAAGTTTTAAGATCAACTCTTTAAATAGACAAAGTAAAAGCATTCACCCAAACAAATAGAATCATGTGATCATAGTATAGATACCATGTAAAAATGTAAAATATTGGTGTTTCGATTTAAATACAAGGCATTCACATGGATTAATTGCTCCATTGATCTCATGTTTCTTCTAACTTAAAGACATGTTGCTTTTAGCTTAGAGACTCATTTCTAATGCCTGTAGATCTAATTCCTGTGTTTAGATATTTCTTTGTGGCTTCAGAGCACTAATTAATTGTATGTTGCAGGTGTATCTATTTCACTTCTTAGACTGGAAGTGAAAGGAACATGTTTATACAGCTTCTATAATTATGTTTTTGTTTTTTGTTATACTTCATTTGCAGTGTGAGCACTGGGCATTTTTCAGGTATTACACTCCCTTTTTCCAGGAAAAGGTGAATACAGGAGGAATGTGGAGATATATAATGCTTCATTTGGAGTGCTAAAGATTGCTGATCTTGGTTTAAGTGTATGTAAGTCCTTTAACCTCACCCTACCCTGCATTTGTGCCACTTATTTGCTGATATGGTATGCAAATGTTTAGTTAATGTGAACAAGGGCTGGGGCCTGATGGAATACATCCTTGACTTTATTTTAGACTGGCCATTGATTTTCACAGACCCAGTAAGACTGAAATCTATTGTGGGCAAGTTATTTGAAGGTTTATTAAGGGATCATATTTAAAATTATTTTCTAGTGAAAGCTGCAACAACACTGTACTGTCCATAATTGTGTGACCACCACTCCAATGGTGAGTGGTGGTCAGATTCAGATTTTTCTCCAAAAAATTGGGGAGACAAAATGTCATATCTAGAGATGAGCAAATTTCAGTGAGTTTTGCTGTGGAAATGATGCCCATAGACTCCAATGGGAGAAAAAACTTTACCTATAGACTTTAATGTATTTCTGCGAATTTTCAACTGAATCTAACAATCTTTCAGAGTTGCTGCACAACATCCTGATTTTATCAGATTATTCAGCACAAATGGCGATATCGAAAAAACAACTTCAGGGACATCTCCCATTGACTTGACTACATGGCCCTGACAGGTTTGAGATGGGGTATTTTCAGATGTCTAAAAATTTGTGTTTTTATTTTCTACAAAAATTTGAGTTTTCCCCCTAAAAACCTTGAGATTTAATAAATGGGTATCTAAATTTTGTATGGTTTAGATGGGTTATTTGAGACCCTCCCTGCACTTATATTGCCTATTCACCCATATGGTATATTGATGCCATATTTTCAATATTGGGTATAGCTTTCTAATTCTTATGTGGTCTTATTAAACTACAATACAAAATAAAAGTATTTCAGGGAAAAAATCTACTTCTCGACACAACGCCATGGTTTATCTATTGATGCCAGATTTAAGCACAGCATTTTTCATTTGGCCTGTGGTCAGAATATTTCCTAGCCAATTTATGGTTAACAAACTTTGTTGTTTTCTAGAGTTCACTTGTATTGTAAATCAATTCCTTAATCCATCGAAACTCCTGGTGTCCTTTGCAGATACTGAGCCATGATATGTTTTTACAAACTCAAACTGGGAAATGGAAAGCTTTATTCCTACTAATAGTTTCTGCGGAATTGCCATAAATAACTTAATTCCCTGTAGTTAAAATGTGTCATGAATGTCAAAAGTATTCAGAAATCTAGAAATTGCTTTGGCTGTGGCTCAGGAGAATTGACCACCAGAATGTTTCCATCATTTGTACTGTGAAAGAGGAGTCTGTAGATGTTCCATTTTATGCCATTGAGATCACATGCAACATGTACAATTACTGGCCATACTCTGTCCCTTTTTTCATATGACAACTAATCAGTGCTAAATGTGTCCGTGTATTTGTTGGAGATTTTGTACCATGCTCTAGAAGGGCAGAGAGAAAGAGAGAGATAGATGATAGATAGATAGATAGATAGATAGATAGATAGATACAGTTACATAGTTAAATTGGGTTGAAAAAAGACAAAGTCCATCAAGTTCAACGCCTCCAAATGAAAACCCAGCATTCATACACACACCCCACACACTGCAACTTCACCTGGCGTAAGGGTGCGAAGTTGCGCTAGTCTATCTACTTTGCTAGCGAAAATTCGCCAGAGTCGGTGTTAGTGAATTTGCCAAGTTACGAATTGACGTCACGCTGGCGAATTAGCGCCAGCGTTATACGCTTCACGCTTTAGTGAATTTCCCCCATAGTATTATTATTTGCTATGAAGTCCAGTTTTTTATCCATTATTATCCCTTCAAAAAGCTTTCCTAACACCAACGTCAGACTAACTAGCCTATAGTTTTGAGGCTGAGAATGGGGTCCCTTTTTGATTAGCAGCACCACATTAGCAA
>CM044437.1:114884264-114895221 GCA_024363595.1 Xenopus borealis
AACCATTTAGTATTAAAGCTATATCCTATGGTCATAATAGCATTCTGGAGAGAAAAATGTAATCTAATACAAGCATCACTAGAGGCAGAACTGGCTATTGTCTATTGGGTCATTGTTGGCTTACCCATTCCAAGAATTAACCAACCCAGCTCAAAACATATAGATCAAAATGACTCGGGTTGGTGGTAACTTCTAATTGAATGCCTACAAATATACTTAAAATAAACAAAGTAATTTCTACAATTGAATAAAACAAACAATTTGAGGAAATGACAGCTTGCATAACTGAAAAGATCCAGTAATATACATATAGAGCTGATATGATACTTAAATCAAATGACTGGGGAGAAACCAAAGAGTAAGTGTAAATAGCCAATAAGAGAGCCACAAATAACATAGTAATAATAATGTAATGTAATCTCATATTGAACTCCTTAAAATATTCAGTAAAAACTATGTTAAGAAGAAAAGGATATTAGAAAACACCAAGATGTTCCATGACCACCCCAAGTCACAAAGCTAAAGGATGGAAATCTGGGATGACTTAAAGGAACAGGAACACCAAAAAAATTAACGTGTTTTAAAGTAATGAAAATATAATATACTGTTTTACTGCACTGGTACAACTGGTGTGTTTGCTTCAGAAACTCTACAATAGCTGCTGTGTAGACATGGGGGCAGCCATTTTAAGCTGAACACGGAGAAAAGGCACAGGCTATACAGCAGATAACAGATAAGCTCTGTATACAATAGGATTGTTCAGAGCTTATCTGCTATGTACTGTGTATCCTGAGCTTGAATGGCTGTCCTCATGGCTACACAGCAGCTTGTTAATATAAAATGTAGATGTGTTTCTATAACAATCACACCAGTTTTACTAGTGGAGGGCAACAGTACATTATATTGTTATTCCTTTCAAATACTTACATTTTTTAGTGTTACTGCTCCTTTAAGAAGAAAAAATAATAGTCCCAATAAAAATCTAGCTTCAGAATTAATCTTCTTACTGGCTACTGACCTTGGCATTTTAAAATGATATTAGAGAGTGAGAATAGAAAGACAAATAAAGCACTGAAATGTAAATTATCACAGGAAATCAATGTCTTCTTTACACTTTACACTAAGGGTTGAAGTGAAAATTCGAATACAATTCGAATTTAAAACAATTCGAATTTCAAAGTCATTGTGGGCTACTTCGACTATTGAATAGCCCAAAATTCAATTCAAATTGAAAAAATTTTAATTTTCGAAGTACTGTCTCTTTGAAATCCTTCGAATTCGACTATTCGCCACATTAAAGCTGCTGAATAGCCATTGTAGCCAATTGCGGACCTCCTGGAAGCTTTCCTGAAATTTTTTCTAAGTTCTGGAAAATCTATTTTTTTTGGAAAATTGTTTGATTCAAATTCGATCGAATTTGTTGGAAAACAGACCTATTCAATAGAAAAATTTACATTTTTGATTGAAACCCCCCCAAAAAATTTCGAATTTTGTTTAATTTGAAATTCGACCCTTAGTAAATCTGCCCCTAAGAGGGTAATTTACTTTAAATAGATTTTAGATTTTTTTTTCCACAAATCTCTAAAAGTTCTTGTTTTTCTAATTTTTTATAATAATTTGAGATTTATTAAGGGGGCTATTTATTAAGTTTTTTAAAAAGAAATTGACATTTTTAAAGATTTATTATACCCCGAACCTGGAAATATCTAGAAAATATACCATCTAAAGCCTGTCACGGTCATGTAGGAGTCAATGGCAGAGATCCCTTCAACCATTTGAAGATGTTAAAAGCTTGCACAATGTGCGAGTTTTTTGGAGAGTTTTGCCTGAAAACTGGATCAATAAGAGTGATTCAAGGATTTTCCCTTTGAAAGAAAATGGGAGCTGCACTGATCCTTTTGGACCACTTTAAATCAATTCTGACTTTTTGAGGTTTACAATTTTTTTTTTGCTAGGAATTGTCCAAAAAACGATAATTTTTAGAGGTTTCCAATATATTTTTATTTTTAAGCACAGAGTTCAGCGTGATTTTCCATTTGTACTTTTTTCGGATGTTTTCATAAATCTCATGACAAGTTTGAGAGTTCAGTCGTGGCTTCAAAAAAACACTAAAACCAAGAAAATTAGACTGTTTATAAATAGGCCCCTTAAAGTTTATAATATTTATAATTAACTATTTCTCAGGTTTCTTATCTTGAACCTCCTTTCTGGTCAACATGCGGACAAAGATTTTCTTATCCAATTTATTTGTATTGTCTATCTAGTAGTTTCAAAAATAATTTCTTAGGAGACAGGTTTTTAATTGCGTTTGTATACTTCACTGCATGAGTTTAACACTAAATACAATGTCAGCTTTGTCCCTTTTGTATGTAATCCATTTTATTATTGACCTGGGTTTTTTTTCTGGATAATGGATTTTCTGTAATTTGGATATTTTACTAGAAAATAGGTTGGTTTTTCTTTCAATACGGATTAATTATATCTTAGTTTGTAACAAGTACAAGGTGCTGTTTTATTATTATTTTATTATTACAGAGAAAAAAGAAATTGTTTTTAAAAGTTTGGATTATTCGGATAAAATGTGGGGGCAGATTTATCAAGTGTCTAATTTCGAAGTATTAGGAGTTTTTTTGAACTCCCATAACTTCGAAATTTGAATAAAAAAAGACCAACAGAAATGTAGAAAAATTTTTCTTCAGGTGACTAGACTGTTTTGATTTGAATACGAATCGAAGTAACATTGTATTCGATCAAATTCGATTCAAAGTTGGAGTCAATTGACTCCAAATAGGTTCTAGGAAGTCCCCCATAGGCTAAAACAGCAATTCAGCGGGTTTTACATGGCGAATGGTTGAAGTCGAATTTTTAGAGACAGTATATGACAGTATATGATAATTTGCGATATTCAAATGTTTTCATTTTTTTTCAAATTCGAATCAAATTTGGATGTCATTTTTTTCATTTGAATTTTCAATTCAACCCTTGATAAATCTGCCCCTTAGTGTATGGTAGATAGCCTTTCTAGAATTCAGGATAATGGGTTTTTGGCTAATAGATCCAATACTTGTAATATATATATATATATATACATATTTATATATACAAAAACAATACTGAGGATGGCTCACGTTCTGGAGCCCAAACGTTGAATAAATAATACATTTTTTTTGCAATACAAGACTCATGAGTGCGGACCTTCTTATGTTTGTTAAAAAAAAGTGTCCATGCGTCAGTCTTTGGGGAGAGAAAGACCATACCTGCTTTTCTCTTTATTTAGCATGATCTCTTCCAAAGACATCATTAAATGGGGGTTGGGAGAGCAAGCATTTAAGGAGAGCGCCACCTCCCCATAATACATACTGTATAGCAACACTTAAACTAGGTAATGCAGCTCAATCCCTTAACAATTGGGTGCACTTTGGTCGGCTTATCGCCCCAAAGATAATACTCTTTTTTTCAATTAGGATAGGACTGACGCATGGACACTGCCTTGACGGGGTGCGTCAGCTTATGCATATTTTGTACAAACGTTGTAACTAAAAGTGTCTTTTTTGTTAGTTGCAGTTCAATTGTGGAAATTTTCACTTAGGGGTTAAAGGTTGGAGTGCTGGGGTATTTTCATGTTTTTTGTATATTAAGCCGACCCACGTGCACCCAATTGTTAAGGGATTGAGCTGCATTACCTTTTTAAATATATATAGATATATAGAAAGAGAAAGAAAATTATACATGTCCTTGGGGGTAAATGCCAATTTGGTGTTCTGGATACATCTATAGCCACAGCTGTAAATGACAACAATATTTCCATATATCTATAACACTGTTATGGGGGAAAGTGAACACATCTTGAAACTCAAAGCCCAGTCCAAAGATATATAAATGCCGTATTGTCATCTTAATAGCCATACAGCAGAACATATTATAATTAATAGTCAACGTGCTCTTTAAAAAACAAAACAAACTATTTCATGCTAATCAATTTATCCACATCTTTCTCTACTTATTGCTTTGGCCCATCTCAAAATGGCAACATCAAGGGAAAAAATATTTGAAGAGAAATGCATGGCTTTTTAACTTTCTCTGCAGCTATTTCAATGTGAAAAGTATATAAATAAATGCAGGACTAACTGTTTCCATCAGTTTCAAACTGGAAAATATATGAAAATAAGTCTGCTTATCTCATGTCATGTTTTAATGGAAACCAGATGAAGGATCCAAATATCTGCGTTCTCAGACATTGCTAATTTCCTCAAAACGGTTCTGTTTGTAGGTCCTACTGATCTGAAATGAAGTTCTCTCCTTTCTGTTCTGGAGCAGAGCCCATCTTAATTTGACTGTTATGTTTCCCATTGTCTGACAAAATCTGTTATCACCCAATATGCCTCCTACATCTTTGTATTATTCTTGCAACAGTTAATGGTGTTTTTATGGCAAGCCCTGGTTAATTGACCTGTTTTATATCATTGTAATGAGTTACATGCTTCCCACATGTCTACACATCAACGATCCATAATGATGGTGCAAAATGAAGGAACAATTACAAATTATATTTTGTTAAAAACAGATGTCAAAATAAACATCTGAACAGCAAGAAAACAGGGAGATCTAAAATAGCATGGTATCTGTGTTACATATAGGCACAGAGTGAAACTATATCGGAACAATGGAAACATTTTAACCAGGCACAGAGCATCAGATGTGTGATGGGGAGGAGATCGTTCAATTAAGAACAATGTGCAAAGTTGTTATCAAATATAAATAAATATATATATACTACATGGGATCCATTACCTGGAAACACATTATCCAGAAAGCTCCAAATTACAGATAGACTCTATTTTTATTGAAATAATCCAATTTTTTTTTAATAATTTCCTTTTTTTCTGTGATAATAAAATAGCACCTTGTACATCCAACTAAGATTCAGTTAATCCTTATTGGAAGCAAAACCATCCTGTTGGGGTTATTTAATGTTTACTTGATTTTCTAGTAGACTTGTGGTATGAAGATCCAAATTACAGTTATCGGGAGAGTCCCAGGTCCTGAGCACTCTGGATAATAGGTTCCATACCTGTACCTTATTAATATTTGCTATCTTGCCTGTCCTTGCCAGTTTATCATTGACATCTGCTGCCTTCTATGTTGTTCATTGCCATGGCAAGCCAGATATAATGCAATTTTTTCCCACCAAATCAAAGACTTTAGGGGTTGTTTACTTACTGCACTGCAATTACAGTCATGCAAATTTCCCTGCCGTTAGTTGCTTGAAACGTCCCATATAATTAAAGGGGTTGTTCACCTTTGAGTTAACTTTTAGTATAATGTAGAACACTGATCCCCAACCAGTAGCTCGCTGGGAACATGTTGCTCTCCAACCCCTTGGATGTTGCTCCCAGTGGCCTCAAAGCAGGGGCTTATTTTTTAATTACTGGCTTAGAGGCAAGTTTTGGTTGCATAAAAACCAATTTTCCTGCCAAACATTCTCTCCTGTAGGCTGCCAGTCCATATAGGGGCTACCAAAAAGCCAATCAGAGCTCTTATTTGACATCCACATGGACTTTTTCATGCTTGTGTTGCTCTCCAACTGTTTTTTAAATTTAAATGTGGCTCACGAGCAAAAATGTTTGGGGACCCCTGATGTAGAGAGTGATATTCTGAGACAATTTGCAATTGGTTTTCATTCTTTATTATTTGTGGTTTTATAGTTATTTAGCTTTTTATTCAGCAGCTCTCTAGTTTGCAGAGTCAGCAATTTGGTTTCTAGGGTACAAATTACCCAAACAACCCTGCATTGGTCTGAATAAGAGTCTGGAATATGAATAGGAGTGGGACTGAATAGAATGATAAGTAATTAAAAAGTGGCAATAACAATACATTTGTAGCCTTACAGAGCATTTGTTTTTAGATGGTGTCAGTGACCCCCATTTGAAAGCTGCTAAGAAACAGAAGAAAATTGCAAATCATTAAAAACCTATGAAAAATAAATGCTGAAGACTAGTGATGGGTGAATCTACCCAGTTTCGCTTCGCCAAAAAATTAGCGAATTTCTAGTGAAATTCGTGAATTGGCGAAAAGATTTGCGGAATTTGTCGCGTCGTTTTCGTCACTTCAAAAACGACTCACGACTCGTTTTTTGTTTTTTTTTTCGAATTTTCGCCCCTGGCGAATAAATTCGCCCATCACTAATGAAGACCAAATGCAAAGTTTCTTAGAATTGGCCCATCTACATTATACTAAAAGTTAACTTGAAGGTGAACCACCCCTTTAAGGTAATTGTGACAAGAGGTACTTTTTGCACTTGCACCATATAGTACCACTTGGAACCTATTCCAAAATTAGGTGGTACATCTAAGGTTCCCATAGAGGTTCCACAGTACAGTCGTGGCAGAAGAGTAGAGCAAACTCGGCAAATGCTGTAAATAATACCAACCGGAAAATTTTCAGTGCAATTGCATTGATTATATTTAAGACTGAACGTGGAATTGCATAAATTCTGACATAGTGGCCTGCAATTCCACTGGGCACACTCTATTGTGGAATTCCGCAACAATGCTGGAATTCTGAAAAAAAGGCTGCATTGTGGGGGACAATCCTTGGCACTTGTGCTCAAAATTGCACTTTACTCACTGTAAATGAGCTCCTTTATTTAATACCAATTGTGTAAAACTGGTGCTGTAATTATTGTAAAGATAACCCTGGAAAAGAGAATAGAAACTAAAAACTGTGTTTCACATGATAACTATAATGATTTGTTACAGCAAAAGAAACCTCACAAATCATTAACTTTACCATTCACTTACATTAATAATGTTAGAGCTCAGTGCTGACTCTGAGCTCTAATACCCCTAAGCACAGAATGGACACATTCCTAACAGCTATAAAACTGTTAATAATTTAAAAAAAAAGATATAAAAAGACATAAAAAAAGATATAAATCTTAAACCGCACGCCAAAAGTTAGGTGAATACTTTTCCAAAAGGAGTTGTGCTTTGACAACAGCCAGAGGACAATGGGTTTGGTGCCACAGTCCTAAAATGTCATGCCTGGATACATAATTAAATAATGAACCTGGCTGGAATTCTTATATTGTGTCGTTATTACTTTGGGCAAGTAATTATGTCATAGGAAGTAAATTGAAAGATTCATTAGGTTTAAAAATTCTAAGTACTTCTGTCTGTGCAGCATCGCCACTTTATTGTAATTATTTCCCACTCTTAAAGAAAACTCTGTTGTTTCTTTTTGAAAATGCTGTGGGCTTTATTAACTGAAGGGTTCTTTATGGCCCCATTTTAGTAAGGAAAAAAAGTTGGTGCTACAGAGGACCATATGTTTATATTATACTGACTTACCCATGCATTATGCTAAACAATCTGGATTACAATAGCATTAACATAAACATCTTTTATGGCACTAATAAATAAGCTTTACTGTTTTGTAGACTGAAATTTTGTTCTCAACAGTCTAACAGTCCCAAGAGGTCCAAAAGGCAAGGACTCTACTGAATCCCTTGTTTTACTTTCTACTATATATATCTGCTAGTTTTCAGTTTGAAGAAAAAACATTTTATGCCTATACAATACTTAGGGGCAGATGTGCTAATGGTCGAATTTCGAAGTGAAAAATTCGACCATCTAATTTTTTTGGGGGGGTCATTTTCGATCGAATGTGGCCATTTTCGTTCAAAAAAGAGATAGAGGATTAAGGCTTTGTGTAGATGATCATATTGGCTCATGGGCTATTACCAATTCTTCAGGCAACCTTACAACTAGGGATGCAACAAATCCACTATTTTGGATTCGGCCAAACCCCTGAATCTTTTTTTTTTTATAAAAAGTCGTGCAATTTCCCTCCCTGGCCCTAATTTGCAAATGCAAATTAGGATTCGGTTTGGCCAGGCAGAAGGATTCGGCCGAATCCTGCTGGAAAAGGCAGAATCCTGGCCAAATCCATAACCAAATCCTTGATTCGGTGCATTCCTACTTACAACATCATTAAATTATCTGCCACTAAAAGACTATATTGTGAGTGATAATAAGTATAATGCAAAGCGGGCACTGTAAATTACACTTACCAAGATGTCTTCATCTTGAGAATCTCAAATCTCACAGACTGTTAATTAACACACAACATTTTTTTCAGCCATATGAACTTGGGTAATTTGCTGTCTACGGGGTATTGTAGAACTCACAGAACTAACTTTCATGCTACCAGGGCATATTCCCAGTGGTGGGTGTGGGATATACTGGAGCAGGTAATTGATGATCACCAGGTCAGCCAATTAGTCAGTACAGGAGAAATCAGCCCATTCTTTTTGGTACAGAATTCACAGGAAAGGTACATTAAGGCCCTTGAGAGTTTGAAATAACCTCAGCTAGGTAACAGAACATAAAAGAAGCACATCCGAAGAAGTAAAAGGAGAGGTTGGGGAAAAGTGCAAAATGCAGTAATAGCATGCAAGGATGGAGCAGTGAGGTTAATGTTAGTGAGTGCAGTTGGGCAGAAATTGGCAGTAAATCATCTGTCAAATTCGGAATTCTACATAGAACATAGAAAAAATTATATGACCTGTTTCATGCACTGCGAATGGCAGATGAAGAAGTAAAAAGGAGATGCAGTGCTGATTGCTTGAGATGTTGGATAGTAATCAATGGAACAATGGAAAGGGTCTGTGCGTGTATATGGCCATCTATTTGACCTTTCATACCATGACAGCCACCATCCGGTTGCCTTTTGGTTTAAAAAAATGTAAAGTCTGAAGACACCTTTAACTAATTCTAAGAATTATAACCGTGGCGTTTCTTTAGCTGTAGCTCACACAGACAGAACTGACATGCTGCCATTACAAAACACATTTCAAGACAAGTCAAAAAACCTTGAGAGCTCAGCAACCAGTCACAGCACTTCATCACAAACCTTTCCAATACAATTTGTCCTTGATTTTGATGAACAGATATTTAAGTTTAAAAGAATAGTCAGGGCTTTATGTAGCTATTGCTCCAGAGGCTCTATGTATAACATAAAAAGATTTCTTTATCTCCAACATCAAGTTGACATTGTCTACAAATAGTATCATCTTGAGAACTTCAGTCAGTTTCTTTGGTGACCACATATGCTGCCCAAATAAGTATGTTGTTGACCAGTTTGGTCACGACTAGCTCTATTTTGGACTAAATCCGTATGCAAGCCATTAATTTCTTTTTCCTTTCTATAAAAGATACAAAATATTTTGAGTTTTAAAATAATTTCACATAGAATAAAATGTAGGAGAGGTCTAAATACTTTTTCATGTATCTCAAGGGGCATGGTTGATTTGAGATTGTCCTGATGGGGCCACAACATTATGTTTTCTGTTCAAGCTTTTGTAAAATACACAGGGGCAGATTCACTAAAGGGTGAATTGTCAACAGCGACCACTTCACAGCACTTCTCCAGGCAAAATTTCCACTGCACTAATTCACTAAAATACGAAGTTGCGTCCTGAGTGAGGAACCCTGGGGACTTTTCGTAGGGTTACTTCTGCAGTGCGAGTGTTTCAAAGCGAAATTATGCTAGCAATCAATTTGGCCTTCATTAGCCCTCTTACGCTTAGGTCAGTTAGAATCAGGTCAAAGTGAATACATGAAAGTCGTATGGACGTCTTTATTAGAGATGTTGGTGCAAATGCTTGAAGTGGCCACTTTTTATTACAAATGTCCAAGGAACCTGAATAAAGACAAAATAGATCCTGTAATGTCCTACACATGAGCCCACCTTAAATTGAATGTTCCATGGCCCTCGAATGTCTGGGGAAAAATGTTTCATAGTCATTGTCACCTACACCTGTTGGTGATGTCCTTATGGATGGGATTTCTGGCGAGATGTCGCTAGCTTTAGTCACTTCAACCTTTAGTAAATCTGCCCCACACTATTTATTAGAATTATTTTCGGTGTTGCTGGTCTCTTTGTGTTATATGAATTGAACTCACCATGTACCCAAGGCAAGAAGAAAAGCCACTTAGCATATAAGAATTATTTCATAAACTGTCTTCTAACATTCATAAAGTTGTATTCTTTTATGTATAAGACTATATTTGTGCAACAAATTATACTCTTTAATGGTATTTTTCCAACTCCTTGTCTCCCTTGGGAATCTGGGAATTGTAAGTTAAAGCCTAAGTAATATTTTCTGACGTCCAAGGCATGGCAGTAATTTAGAAATGCACAGTAATGGCAATAACTTAGAAATGCACAGTAATAGCAATAATTTCGAAATGCACAATAAACTATCTCAGATATTTTTCTTACTGTGTTTCTGATATGCAGTATCTGTAAAAAATATAACAGACTCTCCTTTTTAGCTGTACTTGATTCTGTTTAAAGGAACAATCACAGAACAAAATAAAAATATTCATCTGAAATTAACCTGACCAAGAAACTTAGTTAGTGGCGGACAGAGAAAAGGTGAGGTAGTAAGTAGAGACTACATGAACTCAGTGTGCTGCTGTGTATACCCCAATAAACATATTCATAAATATCTGCACCATATAGGGTATTTGCTACTAAAACATGCTTTGTGTTGTAACATCAACATTGCACGTCAACATTCCACGCTTTTGGGACTGAAACATGATATCTCTTCATCAGAATAATATATTGTATTAAGGATATCAGATTTTCTGTTAGCGAAAGATTATATATATATATGCACTGAGACAGCACAGTGGTATGCGATGAATGAGATTTTAACATCACCTATAGACAACGCAAAAGGCAGTGTTTGACCCCCTCCCAGATGTGAGGACAGTCCCTGAAACAATTGATATGTAGTAACATCAAAGGGCTCAAGATACACAGGGTGAGAAATTAATCACTGAGTAGTTTTTGTGCATTCAGTCATACTGTGTCCAAATGTACAAAGAACAAAGCCACGGACAAACTTCCATCATATATATATATATATATATATATATATATATAC
>CM044437.1:114905329-114927978 GCA_024363595.1 Xenopus borealis
ATTTTGGAGCATGTATAAGGAAAAACACCAGACATATTCCATCAGTGTGTTTGTAGACACAGGAAAGTATAATGAAACAAATTGTACCTAGTAAATCTCCATTAGATACTATGGGAGGAAATGTAATATAATAATGTAATATAAAAACAAAACTTTGCAAATACAAATTCTCCTGTCGCAATGTAATATTCTTCATTAGGCTTTCATTGTATTGTGAATCTAAATTGCGCATTGCAAACCTTTAACACCTGCTCTGGAGTTTCGCTAAATATTTTGTCGCAAAAAAGGTTTTGCGATTGTGAATTATTAGTACATCCACTGCAAATGTTCCCAAAAGCAATTTGGTCTTTAGTCTGTCAAAATTGGTGCAAACATGTTCGCTAACATTTGCAAGCCTCTCTGTGACCGTTTTTTTTTTTGCTAGCGAACATATCACTTTCCCCCATTGCATTTAGAAAAAACATTTACCCAAAAGAGAAGTATGCCTGGTTACAACTGAACTACAAGCTCACAACGAAAAAAAATAACTCCAAAGGGTATTGTGAAGCCATGGGCTGAATTTCCTCTTCAATTCAAAAAAGAGCCCAAGGGCTACAGGGACTTGTTTATAAAGGCTGGGCAAATTTACACTTTGACTTTAACCCATGGCAGCCAATCAATTTACCCATGGGAAAATTTGCCAAGTCTTTATAAATGAGCCCTACAGAGTTTTCACTAACCCCAAATATTAGGCATGGTAATCAGAGTTAATAATATCCCGTTGAATACTGGGTTCAAGACTGAATGGCACCACTGTTATGGTTATGAGTAACATCAATATTCATTCTGATTTAAGCCGATCACTCTCGACAGATCGAACTGCGGACCAAAAGGGGGAATACCTTATTGTGTGATATGGCCAACTTTCTGTTGTTACACTCATTCACTCTAACAGCCTGAACATCAAAATATCTGGAAGTGAAGAGGATCTACAGCTCTGGCCAACATTGCATAACAAGAAATAAAAGAATGGCAGTGGTACAAGCTTTTGCTCCATGTGAGTGGATATTCTTATATTTATGGACCTGCTCCTTTAGATATGCCCCGTCCTAGGCTTCCAGATCAATGATAAATGCACAGGCATGCAATTTAAAGGCAACCACTTTACAATCCAGCAATTTGCAATCACTATAATTGCCCTAGAGATTTCCAGGGATCTGTTAACCTTGGGTTCTGTACAAGAGGAAGCCAAAAAGGAGGGCGGCAGACTTTCTGCACAAGCAGTCTCACTGCCGAATCAGACTAAAGCGTAATCTTTCATTACCAATAAAATATGTTCCTGTCTTAGCATTGAAATGGGACTAAGCCTTTCTAGCCGACACATGCGTTTCTGAAACCATTTCACATTAGAGCTGCTTTGATATGTAAATCAGAGCTGAAAATGTAAATGTATACATACATATTTCATTTATAGCGTATTTGTTTTTATTCTTCAGCAGGTCCAGAAATGCAAGAAAATAGACCATTCCGAAGCAGAGCCCTAAAAAAAAATCTGAATCTTCCGTTAACACCCTCATTTTTCCTGCATGGACCGGCTCATTAATACTTCTTAAGTGAATGTACTTTTTGGCTCTTTGGAGTGTTTGATATTTTCCACTCTGCGTGTCAAGGGCATTTACAATTGGCGTCAGAATGTTCAGTCAGTCTGAGGGAGGCACTTTGAAGTGCTTGTGGTATTGCCACATGTGCAGGCAAGATGTTCTCTCCTTTTCCTCAGCTTCTATTTAGCTGGGATTCTCTGCACCATGTGACAATCAACAACATGACTTAACCATTTACTCCACTTAGTTCATGCCCCATAGGCAATTGCTTACATTTACGTCTGCTGAGATTCTCTCAAGAACAGCATCGAAAGATCCATCTTTCCCTTTAGCAGTTAACATATTAACTCTTTTCCTTGTAAGGAAGAAACTCAATTAAATTCCCTTGTGAGAATATCATTCTTTTGAGGTCACAGGTCTAGAGATTTCCAGTGGAAACAATTTCAGTGTTTCACACCCACTATGGTACATGCAGCTAAAAAATCCACTGGGTTATGTAGACACTGCTCCACTGGGAGTCACATGAGAAATCTGTCTTCAGCATGTCCAAGTTCCGACTCAAATTCAGCCCTTCCTTCTGTTTTTATTTATGGCTTTCATAGGCATATCACCTTACACATACCTTGCACAACATCATTTATCTTGTATATAACACATCTCAGGACTTTTTACATTTGTGTGTTCCACTCTGCGTTTCACAATGCAGACTGGTTGTAATTTTCAATTTCACAATCGCCAAATGAGTGAATGACGAGTAGTGATAGCATGTCATTGTCCAAGTGGTAATTACATTGGATGAGTTTATTTGTGAGTACTGTGATTGATTCAAATATCTTTCAAATAAAGAACAGTGTGACCCCGTTTTAGAATAAAATGTGCCCCTTCTGGTAAAATATAAGGATATTATAAGTCACCAAGGAGTTCCATGACCCTATGACTGCATGATGCTGAAGGCCAAGGATGTTATAGGATATTGATGGTTCTTGTATATTATAAGAATATTAAATATCTCTAAGGAGATCCATGATACATAAAGGCAGAAGACCTAGTGACTTTACAGGCCATGGACTTGTTAGATGACTTGTAAAATTCTCATATTTTAAGGTAGGGGTGCATTAATTCTTATACCACACAAGTTCAATTATACACTGACACACATAACATCATTAAACAACAGTTATAACTGATGATACCAGAGTACATTTACAGGTAATGTTTAGATGTTGTCATATTGATCTATAGTACACAAGCCATGAGTATTCAGTAAATGGTATCCTTATAAATGGTGCTTAGTGATGTCATTGGTTATAATCGGAGCTTGATATCTTTCACGGCAAGTGACTTACTGAATCTAATTCATTATAAAAGTAATGTGGCCCATGTTGTAAATTGGCCACAGGTCAGAGTTCCTTGACCTGCATAAGAGCACTTGCACTCCAACCTTGCTCCTTTGTATGGTCATGGAACTCATGACAAAAGCAAAACTGAATTTTCTGACCAATATCCACAATATCTGTCTGCACAGAGACAGATGCCATGTCTGTCAGTGCAGAGATGTGGCAGAGCAGAGGGGATCACATTAACTTCTCTATACCTGCAGAGCAAAACAGAGGAAATATGTGGCATTAGCATTATGCTACACTAATAGTTACAAGACTGTGTTGGAGTGCCTGTAAAACCAACTACCTAAAACTTTCAATAGATTATATTTTAAAGAGATGTTGAAAATATATGCAAGGTTATGCCAAGGTATGGGCAAACCTTGTAAGCAGTGGAGTTGATCTAGAGCTGTTGCTGACTGGTTACTGGAAGTTTATAATCCAGGGCAAACATATACATTGCAGTAATTTTTGCCTTTCCGTCTTTTGTTTAGAGTCTAATCAAGCCACCTAATAAAAGTATACCAAATAAATAATATTCCTAAAATCTTATAGTTATGATTCTAGATCGCCTTGCATCACTGTTGAGTCTGATTCCAACATGGGGGTAAATTTATCAAAGAGTGAAGTTCCGCCACTAGAGTGAAATTCCACAGCTCTCAATTCATTTCTATGGGATTTTGAAAGGCGTATTTATCAATGGGTGAAGTGAAGTTTCACCCTTTGATAAATACGCCTTCAAAAATCCCATAGAAATTAATTGAGAGCTGCGGAATTTCCCTCTAGTGGCGGAACTTCACTCTTAACTTCACTCTTTGATAAATATACCCCATGGGCTCCATCTGCAAATGTTCTCCTTGTCTACATGGGTATCCTCTCCATACATCCATACTCCAAAGACATGCAGGCAAGTTTATTCGCTTCTGATAAAACTGACCCATATACACACATTAGGAATTCTGCTCAACAGGAACTGAAAGGTGACGTGCTGCATAACATATTGGTGCTAATGAAGGATCATAATAATTCATTATATTGCATACTTATTATAGGAAATTCTATACCCCTGTATTAATGGAGTGGTTCTTAATTTTAAAAGACAATGGTATCAAAAATTGCTTTTGATAACCAATTAGGAATTAGTTAAGGAATATGTCAGCTATAAAGACTCCATCACTTTAATCAGTAGACATGTGCTTCCACTTTGAAAAGAGCAAGCTAATCCTTTTGATATTATTTTACTATAGCACAGGGGACAATTAATCAAGTCATATCTCTATGGAATATCATGACTCTTCATTATTACAAAAACATGTCTTGCGTCCCACACAGAGGGGACGTTTTATGGAGCTTTTCTTTCTCTTTTAATAATGCTTTAGGGATATATGCTCATTTAACTCAACGGTATAATCAAACAAACCTTTGTTTTCTTAAAGAGGTGATCTGGGGCTGACTAGGGCCTCGACTGGCAGCTCATTCAAAAGTGGGATATAATTTACCGTGAGTCAGTCATGTTGTAAATCAGTTTTTTTTTTAAAGGTCAGGAATTAACAAGAGTAAGATCTGTAAAAATAAAGGTTTAAAAAAATAAAACCAGCTGGTGGTCCTTCCTCTACTGGAGCTGGTTGCTACTGATGCTAATCTTAATTTATTTTATTAATATTAAAACACAAATTTCGTTGCCTCCCAGAGCAGTGCTGTCAAATTCCATATAATTTTTAGATAAACAAATATGCTCACCTTTCCTACCTCTCCCACTGAAAAATAAGGAAAAGCAACATTTTGTAAAGCAGCAGGGCTGCGTAGTCATTTATATTATTTAATATCTGTGTACATTTGGCCCTGGATCAATCCAATCTTCAGCGCTTCACAGAGATTGACTGAAGCTGTGGATACAGTGAAATCTTCCATACTAAAACACTTTGTTGCCAGATGGTCCCAGTGCTTTATTTTGGCAATCGATTGTTGACTGTGCTGGTAGCTGGCTATTTTAAAAGCCAGTTACTCTTAAATTAAATAAATGTATTAGAGTCTGCCTGAATTAATCAGTAAGAAGTCATCTTAGGGTGAGTAGCCATATAATAACAATTCTGCAACTCATCAGTCTACTGAAAAGCAGTGTATTCAACAGTACATTTAAATAATCTAACCACTGCAGCCTGTTGGTAGGTCTATTGTAATGCAGTGTTAGTCTACATTATGCACAAATAATCTCATCAATGAAGAAGTATAATGTTTAAGAGACACTCAGGTTAATAGGCTTAGGTTTCTAACCTGGGTTACTGAGTAACGCTCATATAAGGGACCTCTGACCATGATCCCCAAAGTAATTCAAAAAGAGAAATTAACGAAACCATAAACACCACATTGACTTATTGAAATCATATAGGTAAAACAGCTATCTATAAACAGTCATGCTGAACCCTATAAACATACATGTATATTTTTATTTCTATAACGCTACTTATATGTGCAGAGCAATACAGCAGAATATGGATCAGTAGAGAAGGGACACTACAACTGACGGGGGTCTTGAGAATGTAGAGGGAACATTAACATTAGTATATATTTCAGTATATTTTACTGGGAGCTCAGAAGCATCTAGTTACAAATTTCAATATTGGATCAAACATTTTATTAGCTATCCTTTAAAAGAGCCTTCACACTTAAAACCGTTTAGGTCAGAAGGGAACCCTAAAATTCAACAAATTATAATTATATTATAAAGATACTTTATAGCTTCTTTATATGACCACCAAGGGTACTTGTCCAGCAGCTCATTTGTTAAAGGAGAAGGAAAGCTACAGAGGCATTTTATTGCCAATACATTAGCTGCAATAGTGCAAGCTAGAATTCTATATTAATTCTGTAGAATGTTTTAATGTACCTGAGTAAAAAGCTCTAGAGGTTTTCTGTTTGTTTAGGATAGCAGCTGCAGTATTAGCAGTGGTGTAACTACCAGGGGTGCAGGGGGTGCAATTGCACCAGATTTTACAGCACACCTGCTATCAACACTCCAGCACGCAATTTATTGAGGTAAGGTCCCCGACAGGGGGGCCCAGGTGTCCATCCTGTACTGGGGCCCACCAGGGAGTAGTTACGCCACTGAGTATTAGCTTGGTGTGACATCACTTCCTGCCTGAGTCTCTCACTTATAGCTCTCGGCTCAGGTTAGAGCAGAAAATGGAAGGGGGGAAGAGGAGCAAACTGAGCATGCTCATGCCTGGGGCAAGGAGGTGTAAGCAGAAGGCAGGAAGTCTGATACAGAATAGAAGGAAATAAATATTGTGTTTCTTTTGACAGATGACTCAGAGCAGCACTACTTTGAGGGTTTAATGGTATATTTAGGCGGGCCTTACTTAGTTTTAACCTTTCCTTCTCCTTTAAAGGGCCAGTAACATCAACATTTTTTATTGTTTTCAAGTAATAAAAATATAATGCAGTGTTGCCCTGCACTGGTAAAACTGCTGTATTTGCTTCAGAAACTTATATAAATAAGCTGTTTTGTAGCCATGGGGCAGCCATTCAAAGGAGAAAAGGCTCAAGTTGCACAGCAGATAGCAGATAAGCTATGTAGAGCATAATGTTATCCATTTCTTATCCTGTGCCATGTAGCCATTTTTCAATTTCCACCATTGCTACTTAGCAGCTTGTTTATATGAACTATAGTAGAGTTTCTGAGGCAAACACATCAGTTTTAATAGCGCAGGGCAACACTACATGATGTTTTCTTTACTTTAAAACTCTTTAATTTTTTGGTTTTACTGTTCCTTTAAGGTAGAGTAGGGGCCCAACCTTTTTTTTAACCAGTACATCTAGTTTTTATTTAAAATTTGTCTCCAAACAAAGAATTCAAAAATAAGCATCTGCGTTGAAGCCACTGGGAGCAATAGTTAAGGGGTTGGTGAGCAATGTGTTGCTTGTGAGCCACTGGTTTGTGATCACTGAGGTAGAGTATTAGCAGACTTACCCCTATATGTAATATAAAGCACTAAGTTTGCCCAGGTTCAGTAACACATGGCAACTAATAAGATGCTTTCATTTAAACAGGTGACTAGTGAATGCTACCTGCTGATTGGTTGCTATAGGTTACTGCCCTTGGGTAAACTTAGTGCCTTTTATTACATAACCCCATTACCCCCATATGTTATAAAAGTCACTAAGTTTGACCAGGAGCAGTAAATTCACAACAGCCAATAAGATGTGACCAGTAAATGCTACCTGCTGTGTGGGTTACTGCTTCCGTGCACTAATGGGTTATTTCCAAAAATAAAATGTTTTCATATTTTAAATAAAAAAGCTTGACCAAGCTCCCATCCACAACCATAACTCAATTTTTTATTGGTTCTGGAAAAAACATGCAAAAACCCAAATTGGACAATTTTTTTCACAAATGCTTGATTTTTCAGTTTTTTGCCAGAAAACCCCAACTTATTTGGATTATTAGGCTAAACCCAGCCCAAACTGCGATATCTTCAAATGGGCATAGGGACATCTGCTATTGACTTATACATGATCTTGACAGGTTTTCAGATTTTGGCTTTTTGCAGCACTGGGGGTATAAGAAATATTTTTAAAAATCAAGTTTTTGTTCCAAAAAGGCAGACCAGAAAAAAATCAAGTTTTAGTAAATAAATGTAATGTAATAAAATTCGCAAAGTGCAGAATTTTGCCAATAAAAATGTGCATGTCGCAGTGTAATATTCTTTGTCAGGCTTTTATTGCAATGCAAATCTTAATTGCGCATTGCGATCCTTTAATACCTGCTCTGGAGTTTTGTTATATATTTTTTTTAAAAACTGTTTGCAATTGCAAATTTTTATTACATACACTGTGCACTATCCCAAACTATAACATTTACAATCACTATCCTACTGTCACGAGGGGCAAAGTGTTCACAAAGGCAACATTTTTCACTTTGTGAACATTTATTCACATTGTGAACAATTTTTGCATTAGTCGCCAATGTTATATTACCCTTTAGTGACTTTTTAGCCCCCTTATAACTTTCCCTATACACTTCCCTAATACACCGAGTGCCAGTCTGCCCATCATCTGCAATTATTTATTTCTTCTTTTACAATAAAACATTTTTGTTTCATGCTTTCTTCCTGTGGTATTCCTTGAAATGAATGTCTGGAGAAATAAAAGCACAGGTGTCTCACATACTCATGGAATTTTATGACTGTCGAATTGAACTCAGCCATGATGAAGTTATTGCTTTTAGCAATTCCTCCTGAACCTAATCTTATCTTCTACAAATAATCCAGTAAAGTCAGACTATATTTTGTACTTCTATTAGCACACTGGAAAATAACCGGTTGCTCTTTATAGCCATGATTAAAGGGATTTGAATAAAACCCCAATGAAAGATATCTACACACTGCTTTTAAAATATAATACAAAATATAATATTCAAAACCGTGAAGAGCACCATATTTTCACTAGATAGCTGTAGGCTGTATAGTATATTGTAATGCCTTTGGTCTCACTTGATTTTGCACTTCCAGAATGTTATTGACTATATCTTAGTAAATGTTAGCAAAACAAATATATTTATATTTTTATAGATCTTCAGAACAACAGTGTAGTGGAACAGAAATATATGCAGATCTTAGAAACATTCCAAAGGCAATATCCAAATACAAAAAGGTTTTTGCATAATGAAAGATGAATATTTACAATTGTCCGATTGTGTCATGCATAGGCAGTATGACTGAACTGTTAAGTAAATTTGTGGATGAAAGTCCATGGCCGGATTTAAATAGCGGGCGCCCCAAGGCCCGATGTCGTTTGTTGCTCCTGTCCCCTCCCTTTTATCTGATCACATTTTCATCAACGGGACAGTGGCACACAGAAATGTTAATGTTTGAACCAATGTGGGTGTGGTTGGACAGTATGCCGTCCCCTAGAATCCTGCCGCCCTAGGCCTGGGCCTAGGTGGCCTCTCCACAAATCCAGGCCTGCGAAAGTCTGAGAATTAGTGATGGGCGAATCTACTGAGTTTCGCTTCACCGAAAAAATTCCGAATTTCCAGTGAAATTCGCAAATTGGTGAAAAAAATTCACGAAACGAGTCGCAGGACATTTTTGACACGTGTCGTGTCGTTTTTTCAGCAAATTTTCACGGGAATTCACTGCGAATAAATTCGCCCCTCACTACTGAGAATCTTTCTACCCATGCTATCCTCTTTTGTGTTAGATACAACAGATGTAGTTCGGAAAATTGACTAGTAACCAGTTACAGAACATGTATGGTTGGTCACATTAAACATAGAAAGTCTCTATTCATCAATTGGGTGGGCTTAAAAGCCTGCAGTAATTATCTGAATAGCAGGGTGCTAAATATCAGTTGCATACAAACTTTGTCTTGAAAAGCCTTGAATGTATCCTTAATAATACTATTTTTATCTTTGATAACAGATTTTACGCACAGCGATGGGGGCCATATGCGCCCAACCTATGTGTGTCTAGGAGGACACAGATGTCCAGACTGTACTGGAGGCATACTTACTTCCCAGCCATGCAGAGCTCAAGCAGCTTTGTTTGTTTCCCTTTTTGATAATTTATGATGATCCCTAAGCAGCCCAGGCCACACTGAGCATGTGCACAGTCTTGGTCTTGTAAAGATGTTTAACAAAGTTATAAGATGGTGACCCCCTGCTGCCAACTTTGAAAGCATAAATCATTTGTTTGATTAGGCTTGTAGTGCAGTAAGTTCATGTTTATGTTTAGTATACAAAATATAGCATTTCTAACCTTATTCTATTTTAGACTTCACTTCCCCTTTAATTGTATGATGATATGCCCACAGCCAGCATCAGCAATAACACCCTTTCTCAAAATAGAATCATGTTTCTATAGCAACATGACATATTTCACCACGCTAGGGCTTTAAGAGGGCTTCAAATGCTGACATCATTATGCCCTGACGCAGCTGAATATGGCGAAACGCACGTTGGCGTGCAGTTATTGAGGTAAACTGGCCCTGGTCTTATCCATGGACGTCTGAGCTGTTTTTAAAGCAGGCTCACATGAGACATGTTCTTCAGCTCCTGCTACAGTAAATGATGGGAGCATCGATCAAGCGAGGATAATACCCAAGGACAAGAAGCGGTGTTCCTTAAAGGGGGATTCAACACCCTATTTGCAAAAATTCCTCTCGAGGAGGCACTAATGTATGGGGGCAATAGCATTTGCATTAGATTACTAGACTTTTAATAGCAATTACATTCACAAATAACTTTTAAAGCACCAACAATTTTTAATACATTAATTTTAGAAAGTTGCTTAGAATTGTGTTTTCTTTTATTAGGCAAAAAGTAATTTTTTGGGTTGACTTGTCCTTTAATACTATGGATTTGTCCTGTGCCTCCAAAAAGGATATTGCCCAGAAGACTCTTTAATACTAAATAACCGATTTGCATACAAAACCTACTTGATACATTGTTGCTATTGAAAATAGCCAGCAGCATTTGGATGTGTGATACAAGTCTATGTTACATTCAGATTTTGAACTGTGGAATTAACATTAAATTACGGGTCCCTAAACAATACATTATATTGGTCCAGTGGATTCCCATCAATTTTTTTTAATTATAATTTATGAATCTATTTAACCAATGAACTGCCATCAATTGTAAATTCAATTCATACCAATCAAATCATAAATTATCTACTAAGGAATTTTATTATAAGATGATGAACTGTGCTGTGATTTTGTGGTATAAAAGTAATGCACTTTATAACTTTACATTCATTTAATGTGAGGTTTACATTAATATTGATCAAGTTAATTTGTTGTTTAATAAATAAATAGTGATCAATTTGCATTAATTCATGTTTCAATAATTAATGCATTGGATGGTTTCAAATTAATTAACATAAAATAAACTGAAGTCAAATTACCGTGTGAAGATTGTGAGACACTTGTTGACATAGTCTAAATTTTTATAGGTATAGGACCTGTTATCCAGAATGCTCTGGACCTGGGGGGTTTCGGATAATAGATTGTCGACTAAAAAATCACTTAAACATTAAATAAACTCAACAGACTTGTTTTGCCTCCAGTAGGGATATTATATCTTAGTTGGGATAATGTACATGGTAATGTTTTATTATTACAGAGAAAAAGGAAATTATCTTTAAAACTGTTAATTATTCAGATAAAATGAAGTCTGTGGAAGACAGCTTTTCCATACTTTCTGGATAATGGATTCCATACCTGTAATTACAGTTTAAGCCCTATTAGTTTATCAGCTTCTGTTCTCTGGATTGGCTGCTGGTTCTGACTCACAATACAGCAAATATCAGTTTAACTACGGGTGTGTTAAACATCTGGTATTTGCCACATTGGCTGAATAATCAGAAGCAGCAGTCAACAGCAAATATAATTGACTGATAATTATTACACAACTTACACCATGTATTACAGAGAAATGCCAGGCAATCAGATGGCAGTGTGTAGAAGCGTACAAAGGCACTACAACAATAACAAACTATTGATCCACATGATGAACAAACATTATAGAAGGTGGCTTTCATCACTAACAGGCAACTCATACATTATAACCTAGCCATGAATGCCTTACTGTGCCTTTAACACCACCACGACAGTAGCAAGTTAGTTTTGGCCTGTATTCAGCTATATACCAGTTGGTATGCTGTGTAGTGGTTGACCTTACACTGATAGGAGCTACAGTGATGTATATTAAAGAAACAAATCTTATCTTTCATAATATGCTGTAGTTCTCAAACTTCATTCATAAGGCCGAAAAAACTCAGTTTATTGGCCAAAACATAACAAAACCCCATTATAAATATTATTTATAGTCACAATAATCTTAATATTATATATTGTTTGCTAAGTACATATATCCACTTAATACTGCACAGCACTATGAAATATGTTGGCACTATAGAAATACGTTATTAATAATACTGTATATCATGATCTTGATCAAGGAAACCCTTCATGGGCATTTTGCTATATATCCTTTTCACTGTATTACACACCTGCCAAAGAGCATGATCATCTAAAGCAGGGGTGCCCAAAAGGTAGATGGGGATCTATCAGTAGACCTTTAGTTGTTGATCAGTAGATCTCAAGACACTGTCAACAAACAGCTTGTCTAAATCACCCTCCTATTTCAGGATTTCATTCAGATATCAATTTTTTCAGAAAGTTTGTGACTTTTGGGCTCAAGCGCAGTAGCTCCGTACCAGCAGACTCCTCCAACTACGCATGTGTTTGAACGTCATGAACTTTCCGATTATTTTTTCAGAAAGTTTGTGACTTTCGGACACATGGAGGAATTTGCCGGTACAGAGCTATTGCACATACACCCGAAAGTCACAAACATTCCGAAAAAGTTTATCGGAAACTTCTTCACTTTCAGCTCCTGATCTAAAGAAAACATTTTAGACAAAGAGCCAAGTAAAAATCTCTTTCAGTACATTTGTACTGAAGGACTTGCTGGGCATAGGCCTCTGTTAACAAAGTCCACTTTAGTAGTAGCAAAAGCTGTTCTTGATTCTAGCAAGCTGGTGCATAATTCACTAGAATACTGAGGAAGAACTATGTAATTTAATGACATCACAACAATCCACGCAGGCTACAGAAGGCTTATAAGGAACTGGAAATATTACAGTGTACTTCATATTGTTTTGTACTCTAATATTAGCTTGAACCTTCCTTGTTCTTGTAATTATGGGTGCAGCATTGGCATATTTGGGCACGAGGAGCTCAATAAAAATTCATGGCCATACACAAACTCTTTCTTTTAAAAATGAGGATGGACTTTACAGTTCATGATATATTTATCATGATTTTCTTTTTCACCTCTTCACCTTTATTTTATACTTTTTCTAGTTTCATCACATGATTAACTACAGTTTACTGTTGTATTCTTGTTCTTTGTAAAAGTCCTTAACATTTTGTTCCCCTCTTTTGCCACTAAGAAAGAAATGAACCACCTAAGTACAGTGGCTGATGGAGAGATTTGTTGCCCATGATAAAAATGCTCGACTGCGGACGACAAATTTCCCAAACATTCCTCTCCACTGGAAATAATTGAAATCGTTGGAGGTAAAACCAACGCATTGCTTTGTTCTTCCAAAGTCACCCAAAGTTGCCTCGGGAGGAAACTTCAGGTGGACTTGCGGTATGGTTTTTGGTTTCTATAGTTGTTGCATGCTATTTGGAAGTAAATTTTTTTAGTTTGATTTTAAAACAAAAGAAAAACACACCTTAAATAATGTACAAGTTCAGAGGGAAAATATAGTTTACACTGGAAAAAAATAAATAATTAAACACCAAATAGTTTAACTCCAGTTGGGCTATGTTAAAGCAATTGTAATATATTTATAATGTCAAGTTGACATTAGTAAATAACCCCCAAAATATTCAGTGTAAAAAAATACACACACACTGCTTTATAAATACTATAATCATCTATAATACACAAAGCCGGGAATATCTTTTAAATTGTATCCTAAAAAAACAATGCTTAGTGATGTCATCAGTAATAGTCAGTGCTTATTGATGTAATTTGTGTCACATGACTCACTGAAATTTGCTTATTATAATAAATAATGGATACCCCCTAGTTGTAAAATATGGGGATATTAGATATCACCTCTGTGTTCCATGATCTGTATAGAAGCACTCAGATTTTGGCCATGCATCTTTATATGGTCATGGAACTCCTCAGTTACTTGTAGTATGCTTATATTTTACCAAAATGAGTCATTTCTGTAGTTGAATAAATTACATTAAAAAGCTTTGTAAATATGCCATTGTGTGTACCATGTGCATTATAATGGTGATTTATATATTATGATTAGCCACATCCAGTAGCGTAACTATAGAGGAAGTAGACTCCGCAGTCTCAGGGGGCCCTGGGAACTGGGGGGCTCGATTCGTGGGCTTTGCTTCCCAGGCGGCTGGGAGATGGGGTGGAGAGTAGGCAAGCAGGGCAGGGAATGGGCTGGTAAGAGGGCAGAGAAACCTACCGGTATTCAAAATGATCTTACTAGAAGTTAGTGAACATCATGTGACTAAAAAAGGTTCTCTGTAAATGGATACAGTTTAACAGCAGAAATTAGTATGTTTTCTAGTGCAGTAGCATATGTAATTAAGGCAACAGCAAACAGCCATTAATTAACACCCCCCATGCAACCAATCATATACTGTAAATTAAGCCAAAAAATTACATGGTTTTCATAATTATTATGGTTTAATAATTATTATTTTATTTAATATCGCATAACATATGTGAGTTTCTAGATAAAGGATCTTTCTGTAATTTTGATCTTTATACTTTAAGAGGTTTATTTACTAAAACTCAATTTAATCTCATTTTTATGAAACCAAAGCCGACCAAACTCCCTTCCATGAGTTGAACTAATTTATCAATATTTTTTCTCGAAAAAATCAAGGTGGCAAAATCTGGCGTCAATTTATTTTGTATGATTGATGCTCTGAAAAAATCTGGCTAATTTGGATAAAATGGAGTCTGTGGGAGGCTGCCTTTCCCTAGTTTGGATAACAGATCCCATACCTGAACTACTTTATTATAACACAGAAAAGGGTAATCATTTTTAAAAATGTGAATGATCTGATTAAACTGCAGTCTATGGGAGACGGCCATCCCCTAATAACGTATTTCCAGATAAGGTTCCCCACACCTGTAGCAGGAATTGTTAGGTCATGTCTTTATAATCAGTAATTAATGTATTAACAGAAACCAAACTAGCTTAATGGCACAATCTTTATATTTTGTCACATAATCACAGGGACCTAACATTTTTACCTACTTATAACAAGGAATTAATTACATCCAGTTTTCTATAACCAGCGTCCACTACAGTTATCTGATTTGTAACATTTATGCCTGAGTATCACATAACGAATGTGCCCCCAGCATTCCCACAGTGTCCAGAGATCCTTAGCCTTGGCAATGGTTGTGGCCAACTGGGAAATTATTTAAACTTGCATTGTATACTGTTTCCCATCAAAAGTAAAGATATGAAATATAGTGGCTAATTTCAATCATTGAGGTACAGTTAGGGGCAAATTTACTATTATTCCCCCAAAAAAAATTTGAATTCCCTCAATATTCGATTAGCATTCGATTTTCGAATGCTAATCGAATAGTTTTAGGCTACCCTTTTATTCGATCTTCGATCATTTGATGATCAAATAACGATCAAATAATGATCATTCGATCATTCGAATGAATTATTCGATCATTCGAATAATTCGTACAATTCGAACAATCGAAGACTTCGATCATACGAATCCTATTCGAGCAGGACTTAGCCTTAGAAGCCTATGGGAGGGCTCCCATAGGCTTCTATTACAATTCGGTAGGTCCAATCTGCCGAAGTAGGCAATCGAATAACTTTAAAATATTAAATACTTCGCTGATCGAATGATCAAATAGTCGATCATTTGAATCTATTTGATCATTCGATCATTCGCTATTCGATGATCGAATAAGCCAAATTTGCATATTCGACCAGTCGAATTTTTCCTACGATCGTTGTTCGATCGAACTTCGATCTATTCATGTGAATTTAGTAAATCGGCCCCTTAGAATTGTTTCTCTCATAACAGCATTTGGGATCTAATCTGAGGTGGGTTGGGATGTGGTGAGAATCCCAGTCCAATTTTCCTCATTCTACCATAAAGAGATTTTATTTTCATCATCTTTTAGAGCATTCTCCACCGAACCTAAAAAAAGAATTGCCAACTTTAAATAAGGTAGATTTTGTTTTGATCAGACCTTGGAATACAAGTCCTTAAACCATGCTTCTAAGAGAGTTTACCCTTTGGAATTTTTCATGCTTCAATCAAGCATGTGATTACGCACAAACTGCAGACCGAGGAACGAAACTTCTCAATATACTGCAAATATCAATTCAGTGCCAAAAGGGATAATTGTTCACCCTATTACTCATTACATGGATAAATACACAAGCATTCTTTCTTAAACATTGAAATATAACAGAGGGCACCACATTCTACCATTCCCCAAACAAGTCTATTGAGATCAGGGTAACATTTTAGTAGTGTTTTTCTGGCACTTTGCCTAGCTGTATCCATTTTAAAGCCCCTTTCTCATGGCTATGGGACAATCTAAATAAAGCTCCCTTTCCTCAATGGCAAAGCACAATGAGAACATAACATAACATGCTATATCCCCATTCTAAAGCACTAACCGCTGCTAGATTTTTCTCTGGCAATCATCTGAAACAAAGCAATAAAACAAAAGTAAGAGCTTGGCAAGCTTGAATTTATCGGCTGATCAAAGAAGCTGATCTGACAGTCACTGAAATGAGTAGGAAGCCATTAGCTTCGAGCTGCCAACACTAACACAGCAACTGCTATTGAAAGTCTGAAAGCTGCTCAGAAAAATTGTTTAAGAAAGAGGAATGCCAGTGTGTCTGCTTATACTGAAAAAAACAAGACCATAAGGCAGGTTGGAGCCATTTTAAGTATATATTTTTTTATCCCCAAAATCTGATTTGGGAATTAATATTTGCTTTCATGGTTGGTTTTGAGTTCAGGTGTTGTTTACACATATTGTGGGACAAAAATGATTCTCTTTCTACTAATAAAAATGAAACAAATTTAATGAACATATGGAAGATACTAAGGGGCCAGTTTATTAAGCAGCATTTTTTCGTGATTTTGGCACAAAAAAATCCAAAAATGTGAGACTTTTTCAGGATTTATTTCCGAATCTGAAAATACTACAGCTAAAACCTGTCGAAAACATGTCAGAGTCAATGGCAGATGTACCTTTTACAGCTGTAAGATTTTTCTTTGATTCATGGTTTTAGAGGTTTTCAGATTTCTTTTACTGATTTTTGTGCGACAATGCGGAAAAGTCGCAGTTATTGTGCAACACTTTGAAAAAGTTGCACTTTTCGTGGCTTTTTTGTGACTTTTCATGTTCATGCTTTTTTATTCAGATTAAATAAAAATCATTTAATAACATTCATGACATTCATTGTTTTTGAGAAAGTGAGTATAGTCGGGGTTTAAAAAAACACTAAAATCCAACCTTTGATTAACAGGCCTCCTTGGGGTCAATTTACTAACATTCAAATTTCTTTTTTTTCACTTTATCTTTTATTTCATCTTTTTCCTCTAAAACATTTTCTCTAAAAAAGTTGTGTCTTTTATCTCTCTAAAACTCTGGCTTTATTAAGTGTAAAAACCACAAAAAACTCTAATACAAACTTTCAGCAAGTAAAAGCAGTTGAGGTTCTATAGAAGTCTATGGGAGCAATTAAATAAAATTTGCAAAGAGCAAAACAAATAAAAATGTGCCTGCCACAATGCAATATTCTTCATTGGGCTTTTATTGCATTGATAAACTTAATAGCGCCTTGAGAGCCTTTAACATCTGCTCTGGAGTTTCATGAAATATTTTGTTGCACAAAAATGGTTTGCAATTGTGAAATTTTATTACATACACTGCAATGTTTGCAAAAGCTGTTTGGCTGCAAACTTTACAAAGAAGTCGTTAAGTCAAAAATGATGCAAACATGGTTGCTAACGAATGCAAGTGTCTTTGCAAATGTTTTTTGCACTAACAAATCATATTACATGCACTGATCCTGTTGGACCTTTTTTAGACTTTTAGAGGGAAATGTAATAAGATTCACAAAGAAAACAAATTGTCTAATAAAAATTAGCATGTCACATTGTAATATTCTTCAATGCCTTTTTGCATTGCAAATCTTAATTGCGTATTTCAAACCATTAAGACCTGCTTGAAGGTGGTGTTAACTTTTGGAAGAGCTTAACTTTTTCATTAAGAACTTTTATTACATACACTGTGCACAAACAATCGCAAACTATAACATTTGCAATCACTATCCTACTGTTGTGTGAGGGGCAAAGCATTTGCAAAGGCAAAAATGTTCACATTGCTTTAGCGACTAATATTAAATCCCCCTTAGAGATTTTTTTCCCCTAGTGATTGTCAAAACTCCAATTTTTAGGAGCTTTCAAGGTTTTCATATATTTATTTGGATAGTTAGGCATATTTTTCCATTTCCAGGTTTCAAAAATTAGAAAAGGCCTCCCGGTGTTCTTTAGTCTTCCTTAGGGTGGCCATAGACGTAAAGATTTTTAAACGATCGTTTAAATGTCCGATGTGTCCATCAACTAAAAAGACCATTTCAGGCGATATTGCCAGCAAAACTGAAGGGTCCCTGCCTGCTTGGCCCTGCAAACATAGGTAGATTGCATGGGGAACCAATAAAGATTTTCTAACCTGGCCGATCAATCTTCAGACCGATGTTGGACCAAAAATCGTAAGATGTACGATCGTTCGAATAAGATCAGTCGTTCGGCAGAGAAAGATCTTTGCGTCTATGGGGCCCTTTAAAGCAACAGTTTAGTGTAAAAATAATAACTGGGTTTCGTGGGAGACTGGCTCCACCACAGGAACATATATTATTAACATGTATTTCTATAGCGCCAACTTGTTTCGTAGCGCTACACCATGATCCCTATTGATGAAGTATTGTCAGAAGGCTCATCTCTTAACTCCTTATTACACATGTGTAAGCTATTATACATATATAAATATTGCATATATAATAATATATCATATATAATATAATACTTGACCCTTTTACGTGGGTCCCGGTTCTTTTGAACAAGCTGACAAATAATCCACACCAATAAGTTATATTAAAGGAATTATATTGTATAGAACATTAATAGACTGTTTCACATAAATAATTACGTAAAAACAATTACATTTAAACAAACACGGTATTTACAGTTACACTTAAACAGTTCTACATATTTGTTACCAAAAGGCATGGGAATAGAGGTCAGCTGAACATGGCTTCCCTCTCTGCTCTGTAGTCTCACATGTTGTCTTGTCCCAAGCTCCTCTGGCTTCTCCAGCTGCCACCTTCTTCCTTCCAGCTGTCCAGCTCAGGCCCTCCAGTCTCCTCCAGTCTTCTCTCCCCCTTTCCTCTCCTGTGCATGTTCTTTTATCCTGGGTTTCTCACCTGCCCCCACAGAAACACTCCCAACTAACAAGATGCTGAGATAAACCCCCAACTTGAAATACATCCTGTAGAGCAAGTTCTTGCAAACAGTAGTTTTACGGTCCCTTATCAGATATCAGACTAGTAGTCACAGGGAACCCTTTGATATGATAATTTCCCTGGACAACTGCTAGTCTATCAACCCAAGATGCCAATTTCTTACACATGGTACTAAAATATATTCCTAAAAATATGCAAGATAACACACTTTTTATACACACCTATAAGACATGGCATACTATCCGGAAAAAAAAAGCGAACATATCTCCCTTTAACTCTATATATCTTTCTTGGTATAAAATCTAAAATTTTACCCCAGGTTTAAATAATCCCATATTTAACCAATGACAACACAGGGACTAAAAAATATCAAAGATCTGACAACAGATAAGTTAATTATGCAGACAAATGCGGAAATACCCATTTTTACTTTCTCACCAATTTCAGTTACTACAGTTGACTTACTTCATTACACAACATCTGACCAAACTCACGGATAGAGACAAAAACAATACAATTGATTCTCTATGGCCAAAAAAGAACACAATAAAATCAACAGCCCAAATTTACAGACAAAGCTGATCAAATCTGAATGTAGATAACTCCAACTACAAATTCACAGAATGGGCCACCATAATCCCACAAGTGGATAACACAGACATTCTTAAACTACACACATGAATGTTGAAAAAATTACCAGTTAGCACTTACCAAGAAATGGCTATACAAATACTACACCAGACTTATCTAACTTAAAAAGAAGCCACACTGGAACAACAACCTCTGACAAGTGTCTTAAGTGTGGGGAAAGCAGAGCAGACTTAATCCACTGTCTTTGGTCATGCCCACACATTCAAAAATTTTGGGAGGAGATCGCCAGTTGTTGGAATAGCGCTGGGAAAACAATGAGACCCACAGCAGCCTGGGCCATATTTAGCAAATTTCCACCAGATACGACACGGCAGCAGTCAGGAAAACTATACTTCACAAATGGTTATCACAATCCTCTCCACCTACAACTCTAGTATTACAAAAATTACAAAATATCTTTCACATGGATTGGGTGGAAACCTTGACAAATAAAGAAATATACACGGAAAAATTCATAGACACCTGGTCCACTTATATTAACACATTACCTCCCAATATTAAACAATTAACCATACAAACATTTCAACACACTACTTGGTACAAACTGGAATTACTACATGGAGCCGAACCTGTCCAGGAGGAGAACCAACTGCTCAGAAATACCAATTTACAGACTGCATTGGAACCCCCCAGGAGTCACAACCTTAATAGATAGTTAATAAGTTAGCTACTACAGGCACGATTAAAATGGTTAAGGACTCAATAGAACCGCAAGCCAAAACTCACCTGTACAAAAGGTATTTTATAAAAATTTGCTCTGAAGATGGAGACCTAAATGTTATATAAATGTTATATAAAAGTTACTTTGGTACAATATAAATGTTAACAATTACCTGTGAGACTAGGGTCTACTTGTACTACTTTGACTTTGCTACTTTGTTTATTTGTGTTTATAAACAGTTTTCTAAATGATTGTCAAGCATAAAAGAAATAAAAACATTATTTGAAAAAAAAATAATAATAACTGGGTTGTATAGGCTGTACAAAATAAAAAATATTTCTAATACAGTTACTTAGCCAAATATGTAATGTATAGGGCTGGAGTGACTGGATGTCTAACAGAACAGAACGAGTTAGTCACCGACTTTAAGTGGGGCCTCGTGGGACATAACTGTTTAGTGAGTTTGCAGTTGATCCTCAGCATTCAGCTCAGATTCAAAAGCAACAATTATGACCCATGTGACCCCCCCCCCAAGTTACTGATTGGTTACTGCCTGGTAACCAATCAGTGGAAACCAAGAGAGCTGCAAAGCAGGAAGTAGTTTTCTGGCTATTATGTTACACATCCAGTCACTCCAGCCTTTATACATTATATATACTGAAACCATTTTTTATTTTGCACAGCCTATCTATTTACTCAGTTTTTTTACACTGAGCAATTCCTTTAAAGCATCACTAGTAGAAGACCTTGGTTATGTGGGCCTATATGTGCATTAGAGATCTTTTTACTCAAATGTAAAAATGAGTCTTTGGTCAGGCGCTGCATCAAATCTCACAATGAAAAATTCTTTTGGAGTTCTGAGACCATTAAGTAAGCTGACTTCTAGGGACCATTTAAATAGATTAATTTGGAAGGTCTTTAAATAAACTTTGTTAAATGTTCTATTAAGTGTGTTGTTTTGTTGATGTTATTCTGCAGTAAAAGCCTGTAGCTAAATTGGGTTCATTTTTACAAGGGTTTCCCATAGTACCCTGACTGTTTATGGCTGGCTTTGCTAGCACAGAATTCAGACAAGATAGTTCTGGTGCACTCATAGCCTTTCACTTCACAGGATACATAGCAATAAAAAAAATCTGAGCACCACTACAGCGACGGGTCTTCAAAACCAAGTGGCTATTTTTTACTGCTGCCAGAAAGTCTGAAACAAATGCAGATATTTCTATCAAACGTTAGATAAACTAGTGGTAATATTTTGCTGCTCCTTCCCAAGCTACAGGAATGTTAAACTACACAATGATTTTAAATGAAAGAGGAGACATGGCTTGTGCATAATGTGCTGCTGGCTTACTAAAAATAAGATTTTTTCTTTGCTTTTCTCAGTCCTAGTCATTGACTTACCCTGCAAGGAGCAAAAACAGGAAAAGTATGATTTGCCAGGTGTTGCCGTCCTCACGCCTGAACAAAAAGCACACAGAATATAATACATAAATGCATTTTCTTTATTGCTCCGATATATAAAATCAATGTATATTTCAATATGTTTTCTTATGTAGTATGCTTTCAAGAAAACAGTGATTTTAGTTCCTAATCAAGTGCAGGTTAAATCCTTAAAGGAGAAGTAAACCCCTCCCGCGCTTCCTCCTGGCCCCATGAGTGAGAGGCTTTGTTCTCCAAAATGGAGTGCAAGACCTCAAATACAGTGCTGTCTGTGAATTTATAAGATGCAAGTTGGGGGATATAAATATGTGTCCTCCATCCTGCTCCTTGATTTGCACATAATACAGACACATGACACAGGGAGAACCAGTGAAACGTGGTATAATTTAAAAGATCGTTACAACTCCAAACTAACATTAAACCATTGCAAAGAATTACAGAATAAAAAGGAAATATTTGTCCCAAAGTTTGTGTCTGCTCCTGTCATGAAACTGAAGATTAAGTTTAATTAGTGTTCTGCAGATTCATGGCTGGTAGTTGTCACACCACCACAAGTGACACCACATGTTCAGGGTTTGTTTTCTGGCAGAAATGAGAAAGGAAATACATTGTGCCATTACTTTCCAGTAAGAGGTTTCACCACAATAGAGAGATTGTTTTATCAAGGACAAAGGTCCTCAGCAATGTATCCAGTTAAGGAAAAAAAGGGTTTAAGTGGTTAAAATGGGAAGTTCCATATATGAACACAACCACAAGTGTGTCCCATTTAAAAATGGCAGAAAAATTGTGCATACCACCACATATATTAATCATGGGAACCCTGGAATTACCAGCCTCAATATAGCAGAATATCCAGGAT
>CM044437.1:114943846-114954480 GCA_024363595.1 Xenopus borealis
ATTGAAAAAAATTCAAAATTCGACCATGTGAATAGGTAGGGAAGTAAAATCCTATGAATTTGAAGGATATTACCGCAATTCTATTGGTTGAACAATCGAATAGGAAATATTCGATTGATCGATAAGTCGTTCGAATCGATTGATTCAAATTATTTTTTCGATTGAATATTTTTTATTCGATCAAAAATAATGAAACCCAATTTGGTATCTTTGATCTGGCAAACTAGGTGGTCGACAGTCGAATATTCAAATGAAATTTTATTCAAATCATTCGATTCGATCAAATTTACAAAATTCACTGGTCGAAGTGTTCTTCAAAAACATTAGAAAATTTGAATTCGAATGTTTTTGAAAATTCGAACTTCGAATTCTTCATGTGAATTTAGTAAATCTGCCCCTTAGGGTCGAATTTTAGAGGGCTTTTAGCCCTCAAATTCGACCTGTGAATAACTGGCAAATAATTGCCGAATAAAAATTCACCAAATTCGAATAAAATATTTGCAGGTTTTGAGCGCTTTTCAAATACTCAAAAATCGTATGATCGAACGATTTAACGAAAAATTGGTACGAATCGAAAATTTTCAGCTTTCGATTGTACGAATACTATTCAATACAAAAACTTTAAAAAAAAGTTTATAGGGGCTTCCCATAGGCTTCTGTTGTAATTTGGTAGGTTCAATCTGGCGAAGTAGGCAGTCGAATAAAAATTGAAAGGGTAAGTTCTTCGTCCGGCTATTATATTTATTAATATTTATTTCATATTCAATGGTTGAAAATACTTAATTTGCATATTTGAATATTTGCACAATCGAAAATAGACTATTCGAGCACATGTTCGAATCCTTCACACAAATTTGATAAATCCATTATTCCAATATCATATACACCTTATTCACCGTATATATTCTTTTTTGCTGATTATTTGGGGAATTCTTCAAGGCATCGCTTGAGGACATGGTATTTTTGGACCTGAAAGCTTTGTGCCAGCGTTAGACAAACAAAACTTTAAAAGAAGGTATTAGTGGAAAGCCACTCTACCTAACACAGCAGTAAGCGGATATAAACACTATTAGAAGGAATGCTTCCTAGCATTTTGGTGTACTAAATAGATTGTTTATCACATAATAATAAACAGTTTCATATATATGTCATTTGCTCCACAATTAGTAACTTATTTAGTTACAGGAGAGGAGTAAATCAGCTGGTATAACTGACAATATGATGCAACAATTCTTCAGTAATTCATGAGATCAGTTCGCTGCTGAGAAGTACAAGCAATGCAGAAGTTTCATGCAAAAGACTAGCATTTTGAGACAAGCACAGTCTGTTATGTCATAGAGTTTTAAAATAACATAGTCCCCATAGGGCCCTGTCTTGGTGGAATTTACTGAGGTCCACCTGGAAAGCAAATCTATAGGTCCATCCTACACTGACCACTGTAGATCCCCCAACCCCACAACATGACTGACACTCACAAATTCCCCCTTCCCCATTGCTGCAGACTTCAGCCAACTCAGACGATGGGTGGCAGGTAAAAGGTGGACAGGCAGCAGGATCACCCAGTGAGGCGAGGCCTGGCAGGATCAGGGCTTACCAGGATTTTTCCTGGAAACCTGATGGGTCAGTCCAACCCTGCTCAGTGTAACCTAGTACAACACTACTGCCTTGGTTAATATCACAGTTTATTAATCTTGTTTGTATTCTTAATTTAATACTTATTATTTAGTCCATTTGGACAGTCTATTCGAGAGTGAACCTTTCTCTGTCTATCTCTGCATGAGAGTAAATTATTCATATAATATATTTATCAAAAGAAACTCAAAGCAACTGGACTTGCTGAGATATTTTAATGAAGACGTTTCACTGCTCATCCGAGCAGCTTCTTCAGTTCAACTGACTGGTGTAGGGGAGTTCTCGGCATATAGACTCTTCCAACAATCCAACCGCAATGGCACATTGTAACTCTTCAGAGAGGTGACATCTGAAATTTCCTGCTCTGCCACCACTCTCCTCACCTACTTTTTACTTCTTAACATTTACTTGCTGTATATTACGTTCCCTTGCCTGTATACTTTGCTGGGTATTGTCACCCTTTTCACAGCAGAAAATCTCAGGATATTTGTAGTTCCACATTGATCAAACAGGTCCATCATAGCACAGATCTTGGCTGCTTGGAGCCATGGTTTTAGTAAGTTGGAGGGGTGCCCTATTGTGTATTATGCGAGCACACCCTCATTCAAATCAGAACAGGACAAAAAAAATATATACATGAGGGTAAAGCACCATATAGTCACTGTACTGATTGTGCTATGTAAGAGTAGGAGTCTAACAATAAGGTAGTAGAACTTTTTACTACCAGCCAGACCCATGGCCCTATAAATCTGAAGCCCAACAGATGTTGATTAAAATGCATGGGTGCTGACATAATGCTTGCTCCTCCAAGGTAAAAAAAAAAATATATATGCTGCAGATTTCAAATTAGCATAAAATATTGTGAAAATCCTTGGTTGGTTTTATCAAGGATTTTAGTTTTAAGGGAAAGAATTTTTAGAAAGCTGGTAAACCCCTTTCTGGGAGATAACCTCTATAGCTTAAAACAAATATTGTTATTTTAAACAGATTAATAAGTAGAATATCATAAATACACATACATACTCTAGATTGTGTGTTTGAAAATACATTTCCTCTCAGAAATATTTTCAAACATTGATGGAGGCAACATTGGTGGTATCCAGAGCTTTCCTTTTATACAGGCTTTGATGATGTCTTACTGTTTTAATGTTCCTTACGTTCTCACCTTCTAATAATTCACCAAGTGAAACACAAGAATGTGGCGTATTAAGGTTTCAGCCTTTCCGTTATGTTTCCTCATTAAGCATGGCATATGGCAGATTTTTTTATTTACTTTAAATTTATATGAGCGGAAAATGTTTTTGTCAAATATTTTGGCGTAGAAACTTACAAGACAATCCCCTCCACTGTCGACAGAAAGCAGGGTTTGCATCTGATACTTGGAAATAATTTTTTTTTTTTAAATCCTGCGGCTGCAATGTTAAATCAAGTTGGGCATAAAATATTTTAGAAAGTCACCATCTCATTCTGCATTAACAGAAAGTATGGACTTTTCTGTGATTGGGGAAAACAAAAGGCATGTGACAAATGTGTGACAGTTAAGTCACCTGCAAGTTTTAGTACCTCAAGCAGCAACACCAAATCAGTTGAAATCATATGGCAGCAATTGTGAAAACATTTGTCTAGTGTAGCTTGGAAACAACGCAGTACATGTTTCCAGTCACCTTTTCCAGTCACCCTAAAGGAGAATTCAACTTGAATCTGTAAAAAACCCTCCCTCCTCCCCCACCTTGTTACTTACCCCTCCTGTCCAGGGGAGTCCATCTTCTCTCGATCCCTCTTCTTCTTGGACTGACCAGCGTTTTTGCTGAAAGTCACAAACTTTCTGAAACAAGAAATAGGAAACTTTGTGACTTTCTGGCGCATGCGCAGTAGCTCCATATCAGCAGATTCCTCCAACTGCGCATGCACCCAAAAGTCACAAAATTTCTTTAAAAAAAAAAGATTGGAAAGTTCGTGACTTTCAGGCGCATGCGCAGTTGGAGGAATCTGCCGGTACGGAGCTACTGCTCATGCGCCCAAAAGTCACAAAGTTTCTGGTTTCTTTTTGGAAACTTTATGAATATTTTGCTGCAGCCACTGGTTCTGGAGAGTTGGAGAAAATTTGTATTAAACAATATAAAAACTATAAAATCCACATTAGATTACATGACAACACAGGACCCAGTGTAGTCTGTATATTCTGATTATTAATCAGTCTTGCTGTATGGGCTTCTGGCAGATATTATTTGACTTGTGTTGTTTTGATCATTTATGATGATCCCTAAGCAGCGCAGATCACACTGAGCATGTGCAGGGTCAGGGTCTTGCAAAGATGTATAACAAAGTTACAAGATGACAGCCCCCTGTGGAAAGCATAAATCATTTGTTTGATTAGGCTTGTGGTGTAGTAAGTTTATGTTTAGTATAAAAAATACAACATTTCTACTCTTATTCTATTTTAGACTTTCCTTGTCCTTTAAAGGGAAAATTGTTTGCACAAAGAAAAAATGTTTCACATATTTTTATTGTTAACTAGTTTGTTTACATTCACCCTTTAGTCTCTGGTTTTGCAAAAGTGAGTGCATCTTTATATTTACACACACATAAACACTGCATGGCAGATTGAGAGAGAAATAAATGCTTAGTTCTGAATATACACATCTTATAAGTAAAAACATTTCTTACATTCTGCATCATTTCTCTGAACCCCATGTATCATGACAAAGAGACCAATGGCTCCTCTCTTGATGGGTCTGTATGTCACAGATCTACCCAGAGCAACAGGTAACATTTGGTATGTAGAAAATTACAGACATATTACCTCCGGAGAGCAGTGCATGCCGCCAACTATTTTATTAGGGAAATGCTGTATATGTTTTGGATCAAAGAGCTCTCGTCAGGTGCTTGTATCATGGGCTTATATGCTTCCCAGGTATGTTTTATGATTTAAAGACCATGGGGGCATGCTTGTATACAACAAATAACGAGGGGAGCACAGTTAAATAATGAGAAATTCAGAAAGAGATGCATTATCATTGTGGGGAACCAAAACTGCAATTTAACCGAAGTGACTGTATGAAGTTGTTTCTACAAGATTTTTTACAGGCATCCTGATGGGATTTTGATAAAACATTTGGTCTTGATTTTGGCTCCTTCCATTAAAGAGGCACAAACTCAATAAGCAGAGCTGGGAGCCTTTCAACTTCCCCATGTTTCTGTAATGTACAAAGAAAACGACCATCACATGCATTTTTACATGCATTTTAACATTACACTAGAGTATTCAGGCTGAATTGCTAGGAAACTACATAATGCTTTTATGTAGATCATCTCTGACAGTTTGAATCCCTGCCAGGAGAGATAAAAAAGGAACATTGTATTTTTAACTGAGGATAATTGTGTTTTACTATCACAAATGGCATCTGAAAGCAATTTAGCAGAACAATGTGATTGGTGCTTGAATGTATTCCAGAACTACGGTACTTCCCACCCACCCCCTCTTTTTAACGAGAAGTCAAAGATTTCCAGTTATCTGATCTATTTCCAAAGATATCCATTTATTGATTTCAAAAACACACCGAGTAATATGAGTAATACGCACTAAGCTAAATGGGTCATTAAGGTTCATTTCAGAATGACTCTCATGAGCAAGCAGGATTAACTAAGGTTTGCCCAAGGTTTCATCAACGGGCAATGATTAAGCACTAATTAGTAAATCATAAAACATTTTAGTTGCACAAGGTCTTATTGTCACATGGTCTGAGGAGGGACATAGTGCCCCCAAATATAGCATTTTTCCATATGTGGTGTTCCACTTTTCTCTAAGAAATATAAAATCATTTGAGTCTGTGAATGGTTACTATAGTTAATATACTCTCTGTGTTTAGTATCTACTGCTTGGATGGTGACCTACCACAAACTGCTCCAATCCATAATTACAAGAAAATTGTCCACATAGCAAACAACATTGGTTGGGTTTCTTTAAGTCACAGCATATTTCTCTCTTAAGCAAGATCATGTAATACATTTATGAATTCCGCATTGCTATGGCCCAGGGTCTAAAAGATTAGTTTGCTTAAAATTAGCAATTAAGCTTTATTTTAATGGGATCCTGTCATGGGAAAAAAAATGTTTTCAAAATGCATCAGTTAATAGTGCTGCTCCAGAAGAATTCTGCATTGAAATACATTTCTCAAAAGAGCAAACAGATTTTTTTATATTTCATTTTGAAATCTGATGGGGCTAGGTATATTGTCAATTTCCCAATTTCATGTGACTTGTGCTCTGATAAACTTCAATCACTCTTTACTACTGTACTGCAAGCTGGAGTGATATCAACCGCCTCCCTTTCCCCCACCCAGCAGCCTAACAAAAGAACGAGAAGGTAACCAGATAACAGCTCCCTAACACAAGATAACAGCTCCCTGATAGATCTAAGAACAGCCCTCAATAGTATTGATGGGGGAATCTATCACGTTTCGATTCGACGAAAAATGTCGTCTCGTTTCACAAATTTTTAACTACTTCGCGAATTTCGCTGGAAATTCTCGAACTGGTAAAAAATTTCACGAAACGAGTCGCGTCACGTTGCGTCATTTTCAGTGCATCGCTTAATTTTCAGCTCACTAGCGTTTCACGAATTTATTTGCCTGCAGCGAATCGCGGGAATTCGCCGCGAATTTGCGCCTGGGGAATAAATTCGCCCATCACTACTCAATAGTAAAACCCATGTCCCACTGCATTCCATTCAGTTACATTGAGAAGGAAAAACAACAGCCTGCCAGAAAGCAGTTCCCTGCTAAAGTGCTGGCACAAGTCACATGACCGGGGCAGCTGGGAAATTGACAAACTGACTAGCCCCATGTCAGATTTCAAAAATTAAATATAACAAAAATCTGTTTGCTCTTTTGAGAAATGGATTTCAGTGCAGAAGTCTACTGGAGCAGCACTATTAACTGATGCGTTTAAAAAAAAAAAACATGTTTTCCCATGACAGTTTCCCTTTAAGGCAGTTTGCTGTATACTTCTTTAGATTTTGGTATTTCTTAATTATTTAGCTATTTGTTTACCACCTCTTCTATAAGAAATTTCTGTAGCTAGTGGCTAGAATCCAATTCAGGCTTGCAACCAATCAATGGAGTTAATGACAGATTAGAAGATGGATAGGAGACGGCCTGAACAGAAAGATACCTAACGATAAATATCAACTGTACTTTAGATACATTAAAAAGACGGACAGTCACAGAGAAGAAATTATGCCACTTAATAAAAAAACACACCAAGGTATCCAATCACTAAGAAGCATAGTTCCTTTTTACCCTTAATATTATTTTTTTAATAAAATGGGTAGATCAACTTTGAGTTAACTTGTGGTGTGATGTAGGCAATGATATTTACATTTGCTCTTTTTTTATAATTTTAAGTCTTTGTTAATATTTTTTTATTTACCCTTGCAACCAGACAGTGGCTTAAATTAGAGAGTGGCATAATAAAAGTAGATGGGCTGAATAGAAATATAAGAAGTGAAAAGTAGCAATAACTGTAAAATTGTAGCTTTGCAGAGAAACATTTTGTTGTTGCTGGGGTCAATGACCCCCATTTGAAAGCTGAAAAAAGGTAAACAAATTAGGCAAGTAAATAAAAAAAATAGATAAAAAATTAATACCAAATAAAAAGTTACAAAGAATAGGCCATTCCATATTCTAAGAGTTATCTTATATGTGAACTACCCCTTTAACAATTGTGAATTAATTTTAAAACTGCATACAATTTCCTTTATATTTCTTATTTTAACCCCTCCTACCTTCTACATGACACTGTAGGAATAAATTTCCCTACTGGTTCAGAAAGTCCTGTTAGTTGTATCATGTGCTGGGGGGGGGAATAATATGCTCCCAGAGGCACAGTAGCGGGAGTTCTTGTCCTTACGTTTTATAAGGGGAGGGAACACATGGCTTTTCCTCTCTTTGGACCCTACTTGATGATGTGAATTGGGAAGTCTGGGGCTGAACTTTGAGCTGAGTCAAGACAAAGGACCTGGTAATAAGGCGTAGACAGTGGATAGAAGCTCCTTGGTTATGTGAATAAGGTGGTGTAGCTAGAAAGAACAAGTTGTGCTCCATTGAGTAGATCTAGTTTGGGGTGGTTCCCCAGTCGGTTCTTTCCAAGTTTTAGTACCCAAATGAGCAGGACTTATGTAAGTCTGTTTGCCAAGTCTATCAAGTGTTACTAATATGTGAGTTACAGTTCAACACCATCCAGTCCTTCCTTCACCTAAAAACAGTGAGCACTTGGCTGAGATAACAAATGTAACAGTGTAACAGCTGGATTAAGGCAATACAGCAAAAAAGTGGCTACAATACATTCTTAGAAATAATTTCTGCCCTTCTGGGTTGCTCAGTTCTTTATCAGTTCATTTTTATTTATATATTTTTATACAATATATATATATATATATATATATATATACACTGCACTGTATGTCCCACAAGTGTTTTGATTCAAATTAAGAGCACACTGCATCTGCTTTTCATTCTTCACACACAGCAGAGTTTCGCAGAATGTTAATTTGAAGGAATATTAAGCACTGAGCAAGCAAGAATTTAATCTGTACTTACCAAAACCCTAAGGAGGTTTCCGTTTTTGCAGTATAAATCTTATTAAACTGGCTTGTCTGGTTGAATATTTGAGAGCCTTGTTCAGAGTGCAATCATATAATACCCATATAAGTACGACAGCCCCCATTGCAGACAGACATGACTGCTTCACTACATTTTGACTAATACTCACTTTCCCTCAATACTGTCCTATGACGCAATACCAGCCTGTCTGACAATTTTGTCCAACCCAGCCTGTCTGATTGCGGTTTTGTCTCTGCCTCCCAATTGCCACCTCTGTTTCGCATTTGGCTCCTTTGCCCAGTCTTGTGGGAGCTTTATAAGCAAAAAAGCAAAACAACAAAACAGAGCAAATGCAATAGAGCATAGGCTTACAACTGAGCCAAAATATGAGGTCTTTCAATTTAAATATACTGAAAGTCATTGTGACTCAGTGCAAATCAATGCTCACTGCAGACAAATTGATATACATTAAACTGCATCAATAAAAAGTAGCCTTTGGGGTAACAAATTACAGAAGAAGGCACTGCTTGGTTACTGTGACCAATAGAGTAAAATGTAGTACATTTCATAAAGGAGAACTGTCATGAAAAATAAGTTTCATCTTGTGGAAATAAGATGCTTTTAAAATATACAAAAATCTGTAATATTTTCTGAAATAAATCAAATTAACATTTAAGTATCCCCCCTCAGTCAAATTGAGTGAGATTTTTTGAATGCAAACAAGTACATTAGCAACTAAGTATATATATATACATATATATATACAATTTTTTAAAATCGCTTTAATCACAAAGGGACTAGTCCAATTGCCATCTTGGAGCAGGAAGGATTTTTTCCCCCTCTGAGGAAAATTGGATAGGCTTCAGGAAGGTTTTTGCCTTCAATACAGTGAGAAAAGGGTTTATCACATGAATAGTTATGGATGAGATTCAATTTGAGATGCAGAAAAGGTTAGCTCTATGGGGAAAAAACTGGAACTCAATTTGGAGATTTTCTTTCTCCTTGAATTGAATCTTGTCCATGAGTTTTCACGTGATAACACACAAGATAACTTTTTTTATACTGAATTGAATCGGGCCCTACGTTTCAAAAGCTTCATAGGAGGAATGTAATTAAAGACTCAAAGAGAAAAACAATTCTCACCAATAAGAATAAAAATTCACATTGTGAATTAATTGTACAATCTTAAGAAGTGCTTGAAGTTGTCAAAATCTTTTAGAGCAAACGTAACGACTTTTCCAGTTTATTATATTTACTGCGCAAACTATAAAATTTTCAAATGGTCTTCCACTGTCCGAAGTGGTCACTTAACAGTTTCCGGGTTTGCAAAAGCTTTATTAAATTCGCGCAAAGCAAAATTTATTCCGGCAAAGGCATGTTTTTGTCATTGCAAATAGTTTTTCCATTACCGACGTTTATTACATTCCCCCTATACGTTACATGTTTACATAGATGAACCCCACTTTTTCTACAATATGTAATGTAAATGCACAGACATTTGTAATATGTGTGTACTATATAGACTTCTCCTCTCCCTTGTGCCACTAAAAAGCAAGTCATATATTTGGGTATGAATGACTTGATAATAGGCATGTATATGAGTGAGCAGAGAGGTCAGGCATATATTTAGACACATATGAGATGTTTAAAGGAGAACTAAGGCTTAACTGAAGCAGTAGGATAGATATGTTGTAGCATCAGCTTATTTTACAGACAAACCTCATTTTCTGCTTGATAATTTGCAACGACCCCTAAGCTTAGCTTCTCAACAGCTGCTCAGAGCCAACTTTCCAAGATGGTGACCCCCTGTGACAAGTTTGAAGTCCTGGATCATTGCCGCTATTGACAAGCTGAAACTTTAGGCTGGTGCAATAAGTTCAGTATGTAAAAAATGGCATTTGTAGCCATATTCATTTTTATGGTTTAGTCTCCTTTAAGAGTAAGGGGCATATTTATGAAATATTCTTGGAGCTGGTTACTGCTTGGTAAAGAAAATACTGATACTTTACAAAGCTCTGTAACAATGTCCTCCACTTGGTAAAAAGACCTTTTCTTTAATTTCTAAACTCCCGATAAACTGATTTTACATGCCATATGCTCAATGCAATCAGGAAAAGCAAACAGTAAATACACGTTGATCCTCCATCAGATATATAGTTGTAAAAACAATCACACAGATGTATTATTTCTTAGAATTTATTATTGTTTTTTACATTTGGAATGTTTATTGGTTTTAAAGTTTTATATCACAAAAACATAAGCACAGTGTTCCATAATATTGTGGTAGATGAACATGATCTCAATATCTTGCTGCGGTGATAATGCATTACTTGGATCACAGAAAACAACAAAATAATTGTGTTTGTTCTGCAATCACGATGGCTAGCATATTTCCAAAAA
>CM044437.1:114960977-114980333 GCA_024363595.1 Xenopus borealis
TGAATGATCAAATATACATCATTATTTTGTTAGACCGTCTTGGGTGGCACTTAGGTCTCATACATATTGCAAGGAAATGGCTGGCTCTAAAGGTTTGTGTCTGTGTTTGTCTTAAAGGAGTGTTCATTTCTGCTGTTCTTCAAAAACTTTTCTCCCATTCATTAGATTGTGTGAGGGATTCCAACAGTGCTAAGGCCAAGCCAAGAATCAAAATGGCAATGTGAAAGCAAGGCATATAAATTGAATTGGTGTTCTGAATCATAGTAACATATGTGGCTTTATTATCCTTTCTTATTACAGACTTGTTGAAATAAATTTAACGTGACATGGCTTCCTCTGCAAAATATTGCTCATAATGTATTTTCTCTTATCCTTGACCTAAACAAACGGTCTACTGTGCATGTGTTAACCTTAACATACAGCCAGAACCACACTACAAACCCAGCAGTGGTCAGGGGTAATATAAGCACCAAACAGAATATATACTGAATAGCGGACAGGGATCAGTTTATAGAAACTCTGTAAAATATAGCAGTAAAATAAGACAGTATATTTTCATGTCTTGTATGTTAGACATTTAAGGGAAACTGTGTGACTTGGTTCCATTAGACTAACCACTCCACAAACCAAGCTTTTTTGTAGTATTTAGATTGGAGTGACTATACAAGGATTTCAAATTAAGTTCTAAAAATTATTCAGGCAAAGAGTACTTAGTAGATCACCTTTAAGTTGCCAGGAAAAAAAAAATTCCGCATCTAATATAGTTTCCAAGCTATGGAAAATAGTATTTTTTTACACCACATTGTAATCAAAGTGGTTATTGGCGCTACATCGGTTTTTATAGTCTGGGATAAACAGTGGATAGTGCCGTTATGGCAAACGATTTCTAAGTCTGCTTATCTGAAATATAACTCTTAATAGCTGGGAAAATAAATGATGTGTTTAAAAAAAAAAAACTGAACTTATTTCTCTAATGTATTTATGGACTTTAAAATAAAAACAAAAATTAAGTAGTTCATATTTACAATTATTTATTACTGATGTTAAAAGTGGCCATAAAAGAGAACCACATTAAATTTAAAGCTATACTCATCAATTATATGGGAAGTTTATGAATTGGTAGGAAAACTAATAGTTTGCCCAAAAAAAAAATGTTTAGGTAAGGGAACTTATTAGCTATGTTAAATGTTCAGTGTAGCAAAATGAAATATTTCAATTTAATGGAAGGTTTAGCAATATTAAATTTTTAGCCAATTAAAATGTTTATTGATATGAAATGTTCCAATAAACAGAAATTTTAATGAACTGGGTTGTTTAGTTAAATGAAAAGTTTAGTAAAACAGAATGTTCAGCTCAGTCACTGCTGCCACCTTTTTGCAAACCTACATGGCATTAGTGGCCCTGGTTCAGCTAAATGTGAAGCTTTGTGTAAACTAAATATTGATTTAAATAGAATGCCCAGCTATACTGAATGGGTAGTTAAATGGGAAATAAAGTCTAAAATAGAAAAATGCTAGAAATGCTCATAAACATGAACTTACTGCACCACAAGCCTAATCAAATAAATGATTTATGCTTTCAAAGTTGGCCACAGGGGGCTGTCATCTTGTAACTTTGTTATACATCTTTGCAAGACCAAGACTGTGCACATGCTCAGTGTGATCTGGGCTGCTTCGGGATTGTCATAAATTATCAAAACAGCACAAGACAAATATCTGCCAGAAACCAATACAGCAAGACTGATTAATAATCAGAATATACAGACTGCACTGGGTCCTGTGTTGTCATGTAATATAATGTGGATTTTATAGTTTTTGTTTAATACAAACTTTCTCCAACTCTACAGAACCAGTGGCTGCAGCAAAATATCCTCCAAATAGAATCTCAGTTTATCTGTTTAAATTTGGCTCCATGATCTTTGTCCCTGCAGCTGGAGTTGGAAACATTAAAGAGGATGTAAAGGCAAAAATAAAATCGAATACAAACCTCTACACAGTCTGCGACTTCTCGACAGAGAAACAAACAAAACTGCTTGAGTTCTGCAGGGCTGGGAAGTAAGGCAGGGCTCCCCCTGTTGTTCACAAGTATGATTTTTTCCCTGCAGAGCAATTAGGTACCATCTGACAATTCCTATCCACAGCAGTCAGAGCAAGTAAATGATGGGAGAATTCCCTGCATACAGTAGTCAGGTTTCTTATAAAAATGGTAGACATTTTTTAATTAAATTATATTGGATATAGGTTTCTTTTTTATTAAAGTAAAAATGAGATTTAATTTTTTTGCCTTTACATGCCCTTTGAATGAAATGTTCACCTTACTAGTATAATATGGTGCAGATTTATAAAAATGTGAGATTAGAATTTACTGCAAATTCACCCACTTTCTATTCATTCCTATGAGATTTTTAAAAAGTGTATTTATCAAATGGTAAACTTAAATGGGCTTATTTATGAAAAATCATGTCAAGTTATTAGAGTTTTTTTCTGCTTCGAATAAACTCACAATTTAATCAACACAAATGTTTGCTTATTTATTAAAAAATTGAGGTATAAAAAAGGTGATTAAAAATGCTTTTATAATCAGTGGGAGGTGCCTAACATTTTGTACCCTGTAATGATTTTAACTTTCCTTCTCTTTAAGGGCAGAACAACATGGACAATTCACGTCCATTTTCGGTTGATGTGACATGCGCAAAAACGCATGCGACTGAAAACAAGGTATGTAATAGAAAAGTCAGATGGTGTCGCTGGGTTGATCTGGCGCGACACGACTGTAAGATGAAGACACAGCTTCCGTCATATCACATTGAATCAACCCTGCAAATCCATCCGACTATTACCTTTCCTTGTCCCTGTCGCATCAGACTCGTCGCATGCGTTTTTGGGCACAGCGTCGCATCCACCGAAAACAGACGTGAATCGTCCATGTAGTTCTGCCCTTAAAAAATTTAAGAATTTGACTAAATGAATACTCAGTAGAATACCTTGCTATGTAGGTATATTTTGAAGAGGGGCAGTACTTTATTAAGGGTTTCCCCCTTAGTGGATAGTTAAAGGTTAGATACTGTTTAATTTGAGAACAATTTGATTTTGATTTGAGGACTATTTGATTTTGGACCTTAATCAATGGGAATCTTCTTTGAATTCCTAACAGTACCCGGGTACTCAATTAAATGTGTTATTATCTTTACCTTTAGTGAAACAGATGGATTGATGCTACACCTAACACATTGCTGCTATGTCCACTTTTTAAAATATGTATGTGTATTTTAAGCTTCGAATAAATAAAGTGTGTTTTACCTAATATATTCCCAGTAGTGATACCCCCTCTTTCAGTAATTCTCTGCTATACTGATTCTTTTCTTCTTAATTGGATAAAATAGTATTTTTATTATTAACATGTATTTCTATAGCACCAACTTATTTCGTAGCCCAGGTGTATCCAAGAGAAATGGATATCTACATGAAAAAAATGTGATGACAATACTATTGCTCCAGTCACATAAGAATTTTTAAGACTTGTCAAGTCAGTCTATTAGGGCACCATACACTCAGGACATTATGCAAAGGAGGTTCTATGTTTTTCACCTTTTTTAAGAGAACCAGTACTGAGTACATAGGACCCCGTATGTGCTGCTTTCCTTGAGCAGGCACAGAATGAGGTGCATCGTGGGCAAAAGGCAAGGAGCTTTGCATCTGTTCTTTGCATATTAAGGTGGTTATTCATCAAAGGTCAAGTTTGTGAGATTTGTGAGGTTTTTTTGTACCTCAAATAAACTCACGACTTGAATGTTTGCTCATTTATGAAAAGACCTTAATGTAAAAAAACGTAATTTAATGCAACTGAGCAAAAAACTTGAATAGCACGAATTTATCAAATTTATAGGCTAAAAATACTCAAATTTATCAAGTTATCGTAAAACACCCAAAAACCAGGCAAAAAACATCTTCAAATGGTGAAAGGGACCTCTGCCGCTGACTTGTAAATGACCTCGACAAGTTTTATCTGGAGTATTTTTAGATTTGGGCTCTTAGCAGCATTGGGGAAAAATACAATTTAAAAAATTAGTCCCCTGTCCCCCCCCCTGAAAATTTTCTGTTTTTTTAGTGAAACTACCCTCAAAACCCTCAGAGAGTACCGCTATAATATAAGATCTGCATCTTCCAAATATTATTTTATTTATCTTCCATATGACAACTCAGTTCGTAAATGTTTCTAATTTGCACCCTTAATTTGATATTTACCTAGATTTGACCCTTGTCTGCCCGTCTATTTGCAATTTCTTAAACAGGTTTCCATGGCTGTAAAAAGTAATTGGTTTCTCCTCTAATGTAAAGCATATTTCCAAGGATAGCTTTAACAAGCTCACATTCCATTCAATAATTAATATGCTTGGAGTGAAAGTAAAGGTTTATTCTTTGTGGGCGATGAATTTGCACAGTGGTGGCTGGATCAATTAGGCATTTAGACCTAATTATAAGCTGCAACATGACAAGTGAAATCTGCTGCCTAAGCAAATTAATATTAATTAGCATGATCAGAAGCACTTGGCAGCTTAAGCTGGCCCCTCTAAGGGAAATTATTGTTTCATTTTACAAACTATAATAACACAGGAAAAGAAGTGTTTATCAAAAGACTTTTCATAAGTAGTCCGATGGACCGATGGATTAAATATCTTCAGTGAGACTGACCTCAGATATCCTTCAGACACTAGAAGTACTATAGTACAGGAATATAAACCAGCAAGAGAAACAGGGTCACACAGTGGAAACTAAGAGCTGATCCTATTTCATTATTTGAAAATACTCATATACTATTTGATATATTTTCTGATATCTAACACCCTACTAGCACATGGATCAGAACTGTAATTCATCTAGTAGACATTTTTAAAGAGCAGCTGTTCTGTAACCTTCAACCTTTTTATAAGTCCTTGAGCCTTAAAGAGGAATTCAACCCCCTTGGCGCAAACTCCACCCCCCCGGCCTACCTTACCCTCGGGCAAATAGTCCTAACTTGTTACTTACCCCTCCTTCCAGGTCCTCTCCAGTGGAGTTCACAGGCACCATCTTACCTTCAGTGGTCTTTTTCCTGGATCCATCTGTGTCTTCTGGCGCATGCGCAGTAGGAGGCATTTGCCAGTGCGGATCTACTGTGCACGTGTCGAATGTCACAATGTTTCCGATTTCTTTTATTGTAAACTTTGTGCCTTTTTGTCTTCCTGCTACAGTTAGAGTGGTAGTATTTCTGGTCAGGTGATCTCCGAGGCAGGACACATACCATCACAAAATGTTGGTTCAAGGCAAGAGATCTAAAAGGGCAATATATACTTCAAGTGATACTGACACTAAAAATGACTTTTGAACATATGAATGTACATTTAAATGTTACCTATAGGTCATGTTGATCATTTTTTGCTGAGAAGTTTGTTTTTGTATATAATTGTTAGTTGAAGTTCTTGAGCCTGACTCTCTTGACACTCTGACTTTGCCAACCTGACTGTCCCATCTCAGCCTGTTAGTTACAGTTTCTAATACTAACGGACTCCTGCTGCACAAATATGTCAGCCCCCTCATACAGGAACATGGGGGATCAGAAAGGTAATGTAAAAGCATCATGCAAATACTTTATGGCAAAGTTAGAAGTAGCTTTCAAAGCCAATATTATAATAGATGTAAAAAAGACTTTAATTTCAGGTGTCAGTATCTCTTTAAATATATACAGTATTTCAGTATGGCAAGATTTTGTGTAATTTTAATTTTTAAATTACACTGTGTACACTACTACACTTTTACCATGTAAAATGCAATTCCTGGCCCAACAATTGTATTGTTTTAGTTGTAATATCGGTGTGTGGGCAGCCATCTCAGGTAATTTTGACTGGCCATGTGCTTTCAGAAAGAGCCAGTGCTGCACCATAGAACTGCTTTCTGACAGGCTATTGTTTCTCCTACTCAATGTAACTGAATGTGTCACAGTGGGACATGGATTTTTACTATTGAGAGCTGTTCTTAGATCTACCAGGTACTGTAGCTGTTATCTTGTGTCACTGAGCTGTTACCTGGTTATTTTCCTATTGTTCAGCTGATGGGCTACTGGGCTCCAACTTGCAATACAGCAGTAAAGAGTGACTGAAGTTTATCAGAGCACAAGTCACAGAGCACGAAATTCGACCATGGGAATAGTGGGGAAGTAAAATCCTTCGAATTCGACTATTGAATTAGAAGGATTTTACCAAAATTCAATCGATCGATCGAATATTCGAATTGAATTGAATATTCAAATGACTTTTTATATTCGATCAAAGATAATGATACCCAATTTGGTAGCTTTGATCTGGCGAAGTAGGTGGTCGAATAAAAATTTAAAGGGGAAGTTATTCGACCATTGAATATTTGAATAAAATTTTAAACAAAAATTCGAATCATTCGAATTCGAATATTCGATGGTCGAATTTGCCTAATTTGCATATTCGAAGATTCAAATTTAAATTAAATTCGATCGAACTTCGAATTATTCACGTAATTTTGTAAATCTGCCCCTTAGAGTTGAAATATTTCTGGTCAGGTGATCTCTGAGGCAGCACACAGACCATCATAAAATTGTGGTTCAAGGCAAGAAATGTAAAAGGGCAATATTTACTTAAATATATATACCAGGTAGGTAAGATTCTTTAATATGTCACTTAATTTGCTCAAGTATTCATTTTGGGAGTATATTTTTCCTTTAATATATATTCAGCTTAGCGGAAACTTTGCTGTTATATCTTTGCAGAGAATATGTTGATGTTACTCTTAATTAATGAAGATTTCTCTGAATTTAAGAAAAAAATTTGTATATCCTTCGATATAAAGCTGTGGAAAATGTTTTACAGTGAAAACATACGAATTAAATGGTGTATAAAGCTGTATAATTTTTCTTACACAAGATTTTACACCATCCCTGAAACGATCCATTAAAATGACTATTATATAGACAAATATAAAGATGTGTATTTTTAACAATGCCCAGATGTTGTAATTTACACTTTTTTTTAAAGAATCTCAGACCTGGAGTAATCAATTGAAGTCAGTAGGAAACATTCAGGCAGCAGGGAAATTTCAGTGAAAGAAGTTGTGTCAAAAGTTGTGTTAAAATCAGCAATGGAGAAAGTCGCATCTTTTAAGCCACTGCTGCTTTTTACTCTTGAATGTTATTCTGTACACCTAAACGGAGTATGCAAATGTAATGTAAATATGTAAATACACTGGATTTCACGTGCTAATGCCTGGCATTCAGATGGCAATGTTTGGGATATTCATACAATTTTTGCATGGTTTTATATACAGGCCCCATAGTGCTCAATAGAGAGTTTGGAAAGTCACCCATATGTATATTGACACTATGACAATATTTCGGCGCACATTAGATGAACCTGCAAATTTAACGGCAACTACAGGTATGGAATCTATTATTCAGAATACTCAGGACCCGGGGTTTTCCTATAATTTGTATCTCCAGTGTTTTAAGTCTACTGAAAATCATTTAATAAACGCAATAGGACTGTTTTACCTCCAAAAAGCATTCATTATACCAGGTACTGTTTTATTACAGAGAAAAGGGTATTCATTTTTAAAAAGTTGGAATTATTTACTTAAAATTGAGTTTATGGGAAATGGCCTTCCAGTAATCAAGATCTTTCTGGATAACAGGGTTTTGGATTACCTGTACCATTAAGGCTACAATTCCCTCATGTTGGTAAATTAAGAGAAGCTGCCTTGGGTCACCTCACCCAATTTGAGCTCATTTTAAAGGAGAATTCAACCCTGTAATAAAAAACCTGTACCCCCTCACCCCACGTAGACCCCCCTTTCTCCTCCCCCCAGCCTAACTGCCCCCAGGGAAATGCCCCATACTTTATAATTAACTCTCTGTGCAGATTTAGGCAGTGGAGTTCCACGTAGCCATCTGATGGGGCTTTAGTAAGCTGACTGGGAGATCGGCGTAGCGGAGGATGCGCAGTTGGATCGATTTTCCGGTTTGTGACAACTGCGCATGTGCCGGATATAGATGGAAATTGACAATGTCCCAGTCAGCTTACTGAAGACCTGCAAGATGCCTGCGTGCTACTCTGCTGCCTGAATCATGTACCCTGTGAAGTGCTCTATTAGAAGAATATGAAATTAGTTATTTCTCTCACCTGCTAAACAATTGGGGCTCATTTATCAACACTGGGCAAATTTGGCCATGGGCAGTTACCTATAGCAACCAATCAGTGATTAGCTTTCTGAAGCCAGCTGCAAGTTGAATAATGAATGCAGCAATCTGATTGGTTGCTATGGGTAACTGCCCATGGGAAATTTGCCCAGTGTTGATAATTGACCCCCCCTTTGGTACTGGCAGGTAAGTATATCTCTTTCAGCTTGCAAAGAATACCAGGAGCTATGTTCATTCAGGCTGAAAAGCCTATACAAGTACTGGAGTTAATTAGTCATGAAAGGTGGTAGGGCTTACAATATACAGAAAGTAGGAGAACAACCTGGTGCATCTGAGATAACTGGGGAGAAATCACCAAAAACATTATGGGGCCTATTTCCTTTTTATTTTTTTAATGAATTGTATTTTTTCTCAAAACATTTTAGTATCTCTAAAATTAAAAACATTTGAGATTTATATGCGTGTAAAATCCATAGAAAAACTCTTAATACAAAACTTGTCCAAATAAAAAACCGTCCAGGTCCTATAGAAGTTAGTGGCAGCTGTACTGATCCTATTGGACTTTATTTTTTTCTAGCTAGCACTTATTATTATTAGAGGTTTTAGAGATATTCCAGAGATTTTTTTTTTCTGGACTTTTTTCCGTTCGTACTTTTTATATCTGGGTATTTTAATAACTAACCTGGCTAAATTTTGTTTCAGAAAGCTCTAATACTACTTTGAAAATTAATAATAATTTCTCCTTTAATAAATTTTTAAATTCATTTATTGGCCTGAGTTAATAATGACTGAAAAAATATAGATAATACAGGTTTCCTAAATATCAATACAGCTATGGTAACTGTTATCCAGAATGCTCGGGACCTGGGGTTTTCCGGATAATGAATCTTTCCATAATTTGGACCTTCATATTTTCATACCTTCAGTCTACTAGAAAATCATGTAAGCATTAAATAAACCCAAAAGGTTGTGTTGGCTTCCAATAATTATTGGAGGAATGGGCGAATCTGGGGCGTTTCGCCGAAATTTTTAATTTATTCACTTGAGGCGAATTGCGGGAATTCGCAGCATATTCTCCCCAGGCGAATAAATTCACTATTTATTACATCTTAGTTTAGATGAAATACAAGGTACTCCTCAGAGAAAAAAGGAAATCATCTTTTAAAAAGTGGATTTGTTTAAAATGGAGCCTATGGGAGATGGCCTTTCCGTAATTTGGAGCTTTCTGGATAATGGGTTTCTGGATAACAGATCCCCTACCTGTCCTGCAAATGGACTGGTCCTGGTTTGAGAAGAATGCATTTTAATTTGTGTGTTTGCATATGCTGTATAGAATTCTAAATAAAGTGATTTGTTGTAAGCCCTGCTGTGAATAAAACATAGGCACAAAAAAAGTAGTATTGCCACCTGTGCTGTTTGAGTGAACCCCCCACAAAGGGGAATCTGAAATTAGTACTAGACATACCCCGTAAACTACACTTCAAGGGGAATATGAATTTAGCAAAAAAATACCTAATCTGTAAATTGTAAGACATTTACATTAGTACCATGTTTCAGGAAATTCCAAGGCTCTGCAAGTTCTTCACGCAGAATGGAGTCACTGTTATAAAAAGTGCGCCGAGACATGAAAAAATCAATTTCCTGTTAAGCTTCGGTGGTTTTAAAACAAGAATGGTTTATTTACATGTTGTTTTAAGCTCCGAGCACATGCTGCATTTATTACATTTTTTATAATCCCAATCAGGACCACCATTTACCATTTTTAAGGTAACCCACATTTTTATGGTGTGGTAACTTTGCTGCTTTACTGGCCAGTCTTTAATGGCCAACCAAAACGCTTGCATATTAAGAAATATTTATATTTAATATTCATTCTGTGTCAATATATTCTAGGAATATCAATAAATGGATGTAATTCTGTTTTACTTGACTTTGCTCTAGGCCTTTCCCTCCTAACAGTGACAACTTGATACTTATGTTATGTGGGTTCCGTATGGAGAGAAATTCACTCACATGGTGTATTAATAAAAATCATAAACAACAGCATGTTCTTACAGGTTCTTACACCGTATTGTATCTATTAGAGGTTGTTTGGCCTATAACCAGCGATAACATGGCCAAATACCTGACACCTCACACACAAACATTTAACTGTTTTCTCATTTTCTTCATGTCAGAACCCTGGATTTAAAGGGGTGGTTCACCTTTAACTTAAATATTAGTATGTTATAGACTGGCTAATTCTAAGCAACTCATTAGTGATGGGCTAATCTATTCGTCTGTGGCAAATTCGCAGTGAATTCCCGAGATTCGCCACAGGCGAATAAATTCACAAAATGGCAGAAAATTTTTGCCTGGGCATAAATTCACCAGCGTCTCATTTTGGACGCAGGCGTCCGTTATTGGACGCCATCGTCCCATTGCCGGTGTAAAAATTTTTTTGGACACAGGTAATAGGCACCGGTGTCCAATAACGATGGATGCCCACAGCTAAAATGAGACGTGCCGGCATTTTGCTAATTTTTCGTCGAAGCGAAGAGCCCCAGATTCACCCATTACTAGCCATAATTATTTGCCTTCTTCTACGGACTATTTCCAGCTTTTAAGATCCCATCTAATAAAACAAATACTCTGAAAGGCTGCACATTCAGGGGGTTATTTATTAAAATATTTTTACTATAAAACACCTCAGATTTATCGAGATTTAATATACCCCAAGGATGCAAAAAGTCAGAATCCGAAAATCTGTCATCTCAGATCTGCCAAGGTTGTGTATAAGTCAGTGGGAGAAGTTCCTATCCTTTTTGGAGGATTTGGTGGTCTGTGCTGGAATTAGCCCGGAAACACGAATTTTTCGTTAAAAATCTGAAAAATATGGACTTTTCCGGAAACAGCCCAAATTAAACCATACAATTTGGGAAAAAACTCTGCGTTTTTCCCAGATCCAATTAATTTGATCTTTTTTAATAATAAAGAAGGTCAAATTGTGGATTCTAGTTTGGTTGGACTTTTTTAAAATAAAATAGAAAAATTCAGATTTTGATAAATAACCCCCTTATTGTTATTGCTACTTTTAATTACTCCTTTTTCTATCCAGGGCCTCTCCTATTCATATTCCAGTTTCTTATTCAAATCAATGCATGATTGTTAGGGTAATTTGGACCCAAGCAACCAGATTGCTGAAATTGCACACTGGAGAGCTGCTGAATAAAAAACTAAATAATTCAAAAACCGCAAATGATGCAAAATCAAAACCAATGGTGAACAACCCCTTTGATTTACTGGTAAAACACTTATCTGCATCAATCCCATATATTTCTATTCTCATAGGCAACTGTCTTAAAACTGTAAACCGAACTGTACATGCCATGATTTGAAGCAATTGTGCTTGGCTCATGCACCATACAAAGTGGACAATTTGCCTTTTCTTAATACACGAAGTTCTGCGAGTGGCATTTTTTGGGCACTTATTTTTCCCAATATCTACCTGAAAAATTATTAAATAGTCCCCTATATATACTTGATTATAACAGTAATAAATTTTTTTATATATAAAATGTATATACCTTTTTCATATAAGTGATTCACAGCAAATATATATATAAATATATATATATATATAAAGTTTTCTTAAGCAGAGGTATTTATCTAAAATAATAATTTATCAAAATGGATTGAAGCTATCATGGATAAGGTTGCTGGAGAGTGCATTGGTTGCTGGAGAGTGCATTGGTGCTCATCACAGTTGCCTAGGAAATGTTTAGGTAGACATAAGAATTCTAACATTTCTGTTTTTGCTCATTTTGTAAGCATGAGGTGGAGGAATAATATAAATAAGGTTACATTTGTTTTTCTTATGCAACCTGGTACATATGAGAATTCAGGCATTTAATTCTCATCTATAATTCTTGGAGAGTCTCTTGGTTAGACAGATGTACAGATAATTCTGAGCATAAAAAATGGCTGTATTTCAGTGTTTAAATACTGGTATTTTCTAATGCAACAGATCAGACCTTTGCTTTAAATTTTGCAATTTGTATCAGAACCAAACTGCTGATGGATGTGACTGCACTGGTAGAATAGAGCAGTTATGGCAACCTTCTCTATCTTTCTTCAAGTATTTTATCTGTGTAGGTTACTAGTGTTCCTGGTTCATGCATAGTGGTGGACAAATCGGTGGCGTTTCACAGAATTTTTTCGATAATTTCTCAGGAAATTCACAAAGTGGGCAAAAATTCATAAAAAGCCACCGGTGCCTTGTTTTAGATGCGGGTGTCCGTTTTTGGAAGCCGGCGCACATTGCCGGTATCCAAAAAGCGAACACTGGTGTCCAAAACAAGACGCCAGCAAATTTTTGCTGCCGTTTTGCGAATTTATTTGCCAGCCGTGAATAGCGCTGCAAATTTTCCCCAGGTGAATAAATTCGCCCATCAATATTCAAGCAATGTGTTTGTAGGGGCATCTTAATGGTCCCTGTGAGTGTATATGTAAAAGTACCATTTAGATAGACAATACCTCCATAGGAATTATACTTTAACTTGATTTTTCTAAACAACATTGCAAATATTACAGTTCTACTAATATTACATTATAGCTAAAGATTAACACACATTGAAGATAAAATATAGAAAGTCTGTGTAAATAACATGCAGTGCTTAAAACATCAAGCTATACTATTTTTAGTAAGCAGAGAAAGGTTTAGCATAGTTAACTTGCTCAGCAGGCATGTAATCAAAGGTCGAGTTTGTGATTTTTTTTATACCTTGAATAAACTCACAACCCAAATGTTTTCTAATTTATGAAAAACTATGAAATTTAATTTGTGTAATTGAGGTGAAAACCTTGAATACCAGGCCCAGATTTGTGGAAAGGTCACATAGGCCCGGGCCTAGGGGGGCAGAAATTCAGGGGCGGCAGAAATTCAGGGGCCGCATGCCGCCCAGCCGCATTAAATTCAGTTGTGCATGCGCAACTTCAGAAGAGGAGCAGGACGGAGAGGGAAGAGAAACTCACTGAGGGAAGAGAGACGCGCTGAGGGAAAAGGGGAGGTAGACACGAAGGGGGAAGCAGAAGGGGAAGCAGACGGGAGGGGAGAGACACACGGAGGAGGAAGCAGAAGCTGAGGGTGTATCAGAAGAGGAGCAGGGAGGGAAAGGAGACGCTGAGGAGGAAGGGTAGGGAGACGTGGAGGGGAAGGGGAGAGAGATACAGAGAGGGGGAGATCAGCGGACACAGCCTAGGGGCCCTGTTTGTAAATCCTGGCCTGTTGAATACTCGAATTGCTTGAGTTTACGAGAAAACCACTAAAACAAACCCAATCATCATGAAGGCTACAAACATCTTCCAATGGTTGAAGGGACCTCTGCCATTGACTGCTACATGACCTTGCCAGGTTTTAGCCAAACTATTTTCAGATTAGAATTATTTCCAGCTTTGGGACATAATAAATCTTGAGAGGAAGTAGTTTTCTGCATATCATTTTTCTGTCCATTATAAAAAGTTGCAGCTCTAGTTTGTCTCGGTCACTTGCAGTGTATGCACTGTGACATTCTGACGGAGGCTAGATCTCTACTGTCAGGCGTGAGACATGAATTATAGGGAGTATTTAATATAGTGCAATTAAACAGGTATGAAAAAAATACAAAGTTACAGAAATTATAACTTTGGTGCCACATTGTATAAAGGATGCACCAAATTCACTTTTTGGGATTTGCCCAAATCGCTGAATCCTTCATGAAAGATTTGGGGCGAATACCGAACCCAATCCCAATTTGCATATGCAAATTAGGGAAGTGAGAGGAAAAGGTGGCAAAAATTTTTAATTCCTTGTTTTGTGACAAAAGTTACTAGATTTCCCTTCCCCCATCTATTTTACATATGCAAATTAGGATTCGGTTCCGCCATGCACAAGTATTCGGCTGAATCCGAATCCTGCTGAGAAAGGCCGAATCCTGGATTCGGTGCATCCCTATATTGTACTCGCCAAAATAGCTTGACTGCTTTAACTCCAGTTAAACCTGAATTTGCGTTATTTTTTAAGTAGGTTTGTCTATAACTTCACCAAAACATGCTGTGATTTTGTTGCCGGAACTAGCTGGAAAGGTGAAAACAAAGGGACAATCATCCATTTAACATACTGTTTATAATCTGAGAGGTAAAAAGACCTATTGATCTTTAATATAAAAATTATTTTTTTGTCCTGTCAAAAGATTTCCCCAGACTACTACACTTCTTGACTGGTTAGTCTGTGTGTTCATATCACACTCACCCCATGATAAGCAAATTTGTCCCTTTCCGCTTCACTGAAAAATTCACAAACCACTAAAAAGCAAAGAAAATTGTGAAACGCATTGAAGTCAACAGGAGACAAAAATATTTTTGCATGCAACAATTTTCCTTGCTCCAAACGGATTATTATTTTCTTATGGCAAGTTTTTTTGTACAAATGCATTAATATCAATGGGTTTTTTTTCTTATGGCGACTTTTTTTTTGTCTCTACAACATTTTTGTCTTGTGATTTTTTTCGTTGCAGCAAATTTTCGCTGCAGTTTTGCAAAAAAAAATTAGCAGATGTTGAATTGTGGAATTTTGCTGCAAATCCATGGTTGGCAAAAAAATGTGCTCCTCACTACCCATGATGACGTTAACATGAATCATTGCACAGTTCTCCAGTAGAGTGTAGCTAAATTAATAAATCTAATGATGGGATTTCAGGGCATAGGAGTGCATTAGTAAGCAAGATGCTAAAAAAACAAATATTTTGACTCTAGTACAGATATCAGACAACTCTATAATACAGATATCGAACACTACGGCCACATAGGCAAAAGGCTATTATTCTAGTCTGTTGTAATGGCAGCATGTCTGCACCCTCACCAGCAATCTGCATTTGAAATGCTAGGTCCCTAGAGGGGTTTTCTTTATCCCCCTTATTGGAGCTAATGCAGCACACATTTTTCAGACTAGGGCTATTGTATTGCAAACATCCATATAGGAATGCAAAGCTCTGGAAAGCCTGTTTGTCTCTCCTCTGCAAGAATGGACATCCCACTTTTTTCAATGATATTCCTTAAGATGTGAATATCCCTAATGACACTGCTGTCAGTAGGATCCAGGATACAGCCTTGTCTAGCTACATTATCTTTTAAAATAATAACTCCATTGTCTTTCAAACCATTTTTGCAGCGGATAAGAAACTCTAGAAGATCTTTATCGGTCAGGTAACCTAAAAGAGAAAGGACAAGAATTACTGGATGTGTTAAGGTAGCCAGGAGCCTAGTATGAGTTTTCTGTAAATATTTTGAAGAGACGTTATGACAGAGTTTTAATGGTGTAATAAGTTAACATAGACTCGACTGTACATCTCTGGAGGCCCAAGACAACGGGTGTGGGGATCAAAAACTGACAGTGGCAGCAGAAATCTAAGTTAAGGTCTCTGTCTATATACACAACTAGGATAGGAAATGTATGTAAGATACTGTGAATCACAAAATAATGTGCTCATAACCAAGACTTGTGTTACAAAGGGGGTATTATTTAGTTAAACTTGGTTGTATTTATGAAAACCATATCATTCACAAAGTGTCAAAGTTGACCCCATTGACTAAAATGTACAATGTAAGCCTTGTACAGGTACTTATCTCTTGCTTGAGGGCAGATATGGATTGTACACCAAAAAAATGTTTTCCTTTGCTGCGCAGCACCATATGCACAGACACGCTGAGCTTTATGCATGCCAGCTTTATCGGCGCGTCACTGTAGGGGGGTGGGGCCCCCAGTCCGACCTTGCTTGAGGGAGCACTTCCAAACTTAATTTCATAAAGTTGTTTGCCCCATTTGCTAGGTTCATTCCTGCAATACTCTGCTTTCACTTAGGCAAAAACAAAGAATGATGTATTTGTATGAATTTTATTTAAATGTTTCAATGGGTTGTAAACCTTTAAATTAGCTTGCAATATCATAGAGAGAGTGATATTCTTAGACAATTTGCAATTGGTTTTCATTTTTTGTTATGCGATTTTTGAGTTGTTTAGCTTTTTATTCAGCAGCTCTCAATTTTTCAGTTATAACAATCCAGTTGCTAGAGTCCAAATTACCCTAGTGAACTTGAATTGAGACTGGAATAAGAATAAAAATGGCCCAGCATAGAAAGATGAGTAATAAAAAAGTAGCAACAACAATACATTTGTGGCCTTACAGAGCATTTGGTTTTAGATGGGATCAGTGACCCCCCATTTGAAAGCTGGGAAGTGCCAGAAGAAGAAGGCAAATAACTCAAACACTATAATAAAAGAAAAAATTAATTGAAAAGATGCTTAGAATTAGCCATTCTAGAGCCTACTTAAAGTTAACTTAAAGGTGATCCACCCCTTTAAGTTGTCAGACTCACTTTCTTGACATCTTATCATTCTTAGATACTCTACACAAGTCACTCCACTGAAACTAAGCTAATGTATTAGAATCTAGAAATCTTCACCTACATAAGGCCTATGGCGTTTCCGTACACTCCTTAATATCACCCTGTGGTTTTACGTTCAGTAGGCAAATTTCTTTTCTTCATTTGGTAAATAAATGCTCTCCTGGTTTTTAAAGGGATTCTGTCATGAATTTTATGGTGTAGTTTTTATTTCTAAAATACACTGTTTACACTGCAAATAATTCACTCTATGATGTAAAATGTAATTGATGACCAAGTTAGTGTATTTTTTTTAGTTGTAATATTGGTGTGTAGGCGCCATCTCTCGCCATTTTGCCTGGTCATGTGGTTTCAGAATGAGCCAGCAGGCTGTTGTTTCTCCTACTCAATGTAACTGAAGGTGTTGCAGTGGGACCTGGATTTTACTATTTATTGTTGTTCTTAGATCTACCAGGCAGCTGTTCTCTTGTGTTAGGGAGCTGGTTACTTTCCCATTCTGTTGTTAGGCAGCTGGTGAGGAAGGGAGAGGGTGATATCACTCAAACTTGCAGTACAGCAGTAAAGAGTGACTGAATTTTATCAGAGCACAAGCTGGGAAATTGACAATATGTCTAGCCCCATGTCAGATTTCAAAATGAAATGTAAAAAAATCTGTTTTGAGAAATGGATTTCAGTGCAGAATCCTGCTGGAGCATCACTATTAAAGATGCGTTTTGAAAAAAACATGTTTTCCTGTGACAGTATCCCTTTAATCTATGTATTTCACTCCAAATTCACACGGTTTGGGGCACACTTATTATATAAAATATTCCCTCAAAAAGCATATACAGTCAACAGGGAGCTTTGAAATTTCACTCTGGGGAACTTACAGTAACTTTTACTCAACTTCAGCACTAATTTCTTTTGATGCACGTGAAGGCTTTTCAAATGGAGCCTCTGCCTTTTGTCTTTTCTAACTTCGTAAACTCGCTTGCTAATAATGTTAATATTGACCATATTGTCTGCACACTTAAATAATACTTAACTCGATCTCTCCATACTTGACCTTTTACCCTCAAGTCGAGTTTTGGGTTTCAAACTGTCTCTGGGCAATTACTTCCTTGATGGCAGACTGACCGTGGAAAATATACACGTTATAGAGTGAACTATTCATTATGCCTCATAAATAACACCAACAAAACATCTCACTCCCTGTCAACAGCATTCATCAACAGACTAGAAGATTGTGTGCTACTGTCGTTATCTTTGAGGCACACATCTCCACTGCTAAGGGCCTATGGTGTTATTGGCCTGGTACAGAAGCCCTAAAGAGAGGTGTAGTTTGTCTAGTATATTTTTTTGTCGATTCATCTCTTCTTCCTTCCATTATCCATTCAGTAAGTTGTTTAAATATATAATAGCCCAATACAGGTCATTCTAAAATTCATCATAATATATGAAGTTCAAGTTAAGTTAAAGGCTTTAGGGATCGGAGCCAGTGCACTCACCTGATACCCACTGCATCCAGATGACATCGTATTTTCTTAAAGATGGGAAGAAATCCTGCAGGCTGTAGCAGTATAGTGTTTCCACCCTGTCACCTTCTTCCTCCAGGTAGTTTTGTGCCTCTTCTAAGAATGGCTCCGTCATGTCAACCAGCTCAATGTTACTAAACACTGGCAAAAGGACATTTTTACTTACTCTTCCTATTCCAGAACCGCAGTCAAGGGCAAAATCAGTGCCAGCTTTCCCTGGGCCCTAAAAAATTAATGTTGTTAAAAAAAAAGCTGCTTACTTAAAATAGGACTGCCCACAGTGTTCTCAAGCAAGACAGAAATGGACCTTATATCCATTTTCACACGCAGATACAATTGAAAATTCCTATATGCTTCAAAACAATAATTGTAATTGTCTGTGCAGCTCTGAATAAATTGTCAGTACATGCTGTGACGGTTTTTTGCCCAGGTGAGAAAAACCACAGAAAAAAGGGCCCATTTTCTATTAATTACTATGTGATTTTCAGAAGCATATTATCAATTCACGTTTCCAATGTACTTACAAAAGTAATTGATAATGAAAGGATTGAAAGGCTTTAGGAACTGTAGACATTGGAGAACCAGAATTGAAGGGGTTATTAAGGGAAAGAAAGATTAATCTTTCAGTAGCAAATGCATTTACAAAATAAATTCAAGATCATTAAAACATATTATTTAATTGCTATATACAGGTATGGGGTCCATTATCCGTTAACTCATTATCCAGAAATTTCTGAATTACAGAAAGGCTGTCTTCCATAGACTCCATTGTAATCAAATAATCCAAATCTTTAAAAATAATTTCCTTTTTCTCTGTAATAATAAAACAGTAGCTTGTACTTGATCCAAACTAAGATATAATTAATCCTTATTGGAAGCAAAACCAGCCTGTTGGGGTTATTTAATGTTTACATGATTTTCTAGTAGACTTTAGGTATAAAGATCCAAATTACAGAAAGATCCGTTATCCAGAAAACCCCATGTCCCGAGCATTCTGGATAACAGAAATTTTGTACTGGAAAATTGCTTAGAATTAATTTTGATTTTATTTTACAAAATTTATATTCAGTTTATCGTTGCCCTAATGTTTGCAGCATATAAGCTGTCTTATAAGGCATTTAACCATGAGCCCTCATCTAGAGCTCTGAATCTTACATTGGCATTTCCAAAATTCACCCCCCCAGACATTTGGAATTTCTCTTTTTTAATATATTGATAATTGGGTATGT
>CM044437.1:114982974-114999690 GCA_024363595.1 Xenopus borealis
ATTATGTGCATTTTATTATGTACAAATATTCACTAGAGATACCCATTACATTATGTAGAATCTGGCTGTTAGCAGCTATATTTGAAAGGTTGTAACATTGCAGTGCAAGTTAATTTTGTACAGTTGGGATCCAGCTTGGAATACCGATTACTAGAGTCCCCACAGTTAAACAGTTCTGCGATAATGTTAATTGAAGAAAGAAATTACTTTTTTCCTTTCAACAGCTTCGAAGCTTTCCCTCCAGGATAAAAAGAAATTGAATGAAATTATTACATATACAGTTATGGGAGATGTTATCCAGAATGCTTAGGACCTGAGGCTTTCTGGATAAGGGTCATTCTGTCATACCTTAAAAGTCTACTAAAAAAATCATTTAATCATTGAATAAACCTAATAGGATTGTTTTGCCTCCATTAAGGATTAATTATACTTTGGTTACAATCAAGTACAAGTTACTGTTTAATTATTACAGTGCAAAAGGAAATCCTTTTTAAAAATGTGAAATTTTTAATTAAAATGGAGTCTATAGGTGACTTCTGAAGTTTCTACTGGGAACTGTAGTATGCATACTGGGAAGTGTAGTCTAGAAGCAACGGTGCTATATTTTTTGACCAATGCTGGCCGATAAATTATTTTCCCTATTCACCATGGCCAGCAGGACACTCAAGATATCTGGCTTGGTTTGATGCCCTTTCTTCATACAGGTATGGGAACTGTGAACCAGAACGCTTGGGAACTGGAGTTTTCCGGCTAATTTAGATCTTGATACCATAAGTCTACTATGAAATTATTTAAACATTAAATAAACCCAATAAGCTGCTTTTGCTTCCAATATGGATTATTTACATCTTCGTTGGGATGAAGTACAAGGAACTCTCAAAGTTGTGCCACTGTGTATGTGCACACATTATTTATTATTATTTATTATCATTTATATAACTGCACTCAACCCACTTGTACTTGAACTGTACACAGAAGGTCATTTGTGCACACAGCCTACAAGAAATTAAAGGGAACGTTACTCACCCCTACAAACTTTCTGAGAAACTCCCTTGATGATTCTGCATCAATATCAGAGAGTTCAGAGAAACCTCCCATCATGCCTTCTTCAGTTGCAGGTACATCTCTATAAAAATTTCTGGCTCGGGCATAGAACTGCATCTCGCCATCAATCACTTCGCTGGTCAGTGCATAGAGCTTTACTGGGAAAACAGAAGCAAACAATTTCAGCAGGGAAGAAATGTCAACTATAAATGTATATAAATATATATACTGTGGCCTGGGTTCTCAGTTGAAACTCTTCAGAGATTTGGGAATAGACACTGCCTACAAAGACTGCACTGGATTTATTTCATTACAGCATCAATTTGTACTTCACATCAACTGTAGGTGCTGTAGTAGCAAAATATACAAATCTTGTGACAATTAGTTGTTCAACAGTTCCCTACTGCCTAACCTGGAGGAATAAAAAAATACAGCATCAGCCCTCCTGGTATATAAATAAATAGTAGACAGCCATACTTTACCAGAGATTCTAGAGCATGCACATCGGTCAGTGTGACTTACATCCCTTGCATTCCAATGGCTAGGGTGGCAATCCTAAACCAGTCTGCCAGGCATGTTATCATGATACACTTACCCATTCCAAAATGGTGTACACTGCATGATTTAGATACTAAGAGTTATATTTGCTAACTGAGCTAAATCATTTCACCATTCTTGGCTGTTGATCTGGAAACATAGCACAGCCTAGATATCAGGTTCAGCAGGTTTCAGATTAATTTAAAATCTTGCGTTCAACATTTTATCTTCCCATAGTAAGCACTGTACACACACAGCATTTGATGATATAGTTATTTGTCAGTTGACAGTTTTAATTAGGAGATTCAATGTGTTCTATTATTCACCTACTAGGGCTTCTATTAACTCAACTGGTTTATGAGAGATGCTCAAATATTAGTGGGGCAATAATGGTTTATATAAATGTGCTCTATGCCTATCTCTCTGTGCTTCTTTTATACATTAACCCACCAATCTTCAAGGATTTTAATATTAAAATGTGAATTATGCTAATATATAACACAGTGGATTCTAGTTATGAGGAGAGAGAGGGGGACAATTTGACACAATATTCAGCGTTCAGTACTACTACATTGCGACAACACTGCAAACTGGAGCTAGAGAGATGACTGGCTTGGTGTCCTTTCTTCATACAGTTATGGGATCTGTGAACCAGTAAAATTTTAAGTATAAAAAAATTTCATAAACAAATAAGCTGAAGATGTTTTTGAGGTCTCTGGTGATCAGCTGCTTGTTAAAAGGAAACTATCATGTACATTTAATATAAGCTTCATTATACTAAAATAAGACATTTTGTAAATATAATCAATTAAAAAGTGTTTATTAATCTAGTTACTCTTCACTACCCCCCTCTCGGCATCTGGCTCTCTTTATGAAGGAGTCAAATTGTAACTTTTAGGTCCAGGCTCAGACTGATAATCTGTGGATTCAGGCAAATACCAAAGGGGCTGCTGTAAGATGCCATAGACAGTCACTATTTAGTGGGATGTTTGGGCCTTAATGTACTTGAAACATATGGGCCTAATTTGAATCCATAGGTCTGGTCAGATCTAATACAGTCTTTAGGGGATTATTCAGTTTGCCTAGAAGAATAGTAAAGCTTTTAAAATAACTTTAAAATAAATCCTGTCTCTACATGCAGGATTTGTACTGTACGTGAGTCAGTTATTTTGTTAGATTTTGTTTGTGCTAGAATCCGTTAATTTCAGTTAGCGCTAATAGGTTTTCTAGGACAGTGAGCCCCTCTCCTAAAAAATGTAATAGACTTACCTGTAAATCAGTATCTGGCTCTGACTCCTGCATGATGAGGGAGATAGTGAAGAGTAACATGATTTTTTAGAAGTTTTACGTTTTCATTTGTGTGATAGTTCCTCTTCATAATTAATCTGCCAAGGAGATCTACAACTGAAATGTGTCTGCAGTGTTTACATACATTAAACAACCTGTTTTACAAACTACATGATGACAATAATAGGATTTAATAGGCAACTGTAGACAGGAAGATGGGAAAATCACTTCCCTACTGTATCCATTTCAGAAGTAACATGTAAATGAGGTAAAATGGATGGCAAGATGCAATTTTAAGCCATGCTGGCAATTAAGAGTGAAATTCCATATATGTAGCTGTGTAATTAAGATGACAAGGATTACGCTATATCCTGCAAAGAAGACTCTACCAATTATTCTTATCACCACCTGTTTAGAGTTGAGCTTCTTGTGGATGACACTAAACATTTGATCCAGTCCATGCTGATATTCTTGTTATGCATGCTAGGGACTTAACATACATTTTTATGCTTACGCTGGCTCAGATCACTACTAATGCAAATGATACTTTCTTTTCTTTTTTTTAGCCTATCAAATGACATACACAGTTGCTATCTATTTCTAGCAATTGTAGCACTCCATTTCGCCTCTGCATGAAAAATTCAGCAGAGAATGCACGGACATGTCAGTTGTCTGACTCATCATGGCATGAAATTCCTGAAACTGTATTTACTGACAGCAGCAAATATTTTACGTCTTAAAAAGCCATGGCCGCCATCCATAAGAATATAAAAACATACAGTACAATATTTGTGTTATATGTGCATTTTAAAGAGAACATATGTATGGTTCCTTAGCAGTGGTAAAAATTGCATATTTGCTTTCAACACTATCATAGTTTATATAAATAAGTTGTATAAGCCAAATAGTATGAAAAGGTACAAAGCTTTGCAAAACGTAATAGCTTCAGTTCTTAAAGAAAATTAATTTTAGTATGCTATAGAATGGACAGTTCTTAGACATTTGAGTTGGTCGTCATTATATTATACTTTTTGAGTTATTCCCCTTCTTCTTTTTCCAACTTTAAAAAAGGAGTCAATGACCCTGGCAGTCAAAAACTGTTTTGTTCTGCAAGGCTTCAATTTTACCGTTAGTTATTTTTTTTTAATTGTTCTCTAGCTGTTCAGACCCTCTCCTATTCATCTTCCATCCCACCACTGCCTGAGTGCTAGGATAATTTGGACCATAGCATCAAGATAGCTGGTGAAATACCGAACTGGTTAGCTGCTAAACAAAAATAATAATTAATAGTACACAAATAATTGCAAACTGCCTCAGAATATCAAACTTTTATCAAACAGAACAATTCCTTTAAATAGGAAGATGAACAGGGGTCAAATGTTTTTCACGGCTCTCTACAGAACTCTAGAATGAAAATCTTTTTATAAAATAGGGTATTTGTTGCCATAAAAAAAGTTTATTGGTAGAGGCTCGATCAACAGATACATGTGCTCATTTATACACTTGACAAATATGCACCCGGGCAGTAACCCATAGCAACCAATCCGTGACAGACTTTTTCAGCCACCTGCAGGTTGGAACAGTGAAAGCAAACCTTTGATTGGCTGCTATGTGTTATGTATGTTGTGCACTATGTATATTATATACTTTAATTATCAAAGGTCAAGTTGACTTATTACCCAAAAAATTTGAGTTTTCAAGGGTATTTTTCAGGCAAAGCTCGAGATATTTTGAGTTATTGTACCTAGAAGCTAGAAATACTCCAAATGCACTTGTCAAGGTCATGTAGAAGTCAATGGCAGAGGTCCCTTGAACCATTTGAAGATGTCTGTAGCCTTCATGATGTTCTAGTTTTTTTTGGTGGCTTTCGTTCAAAAACTCAATTTTATTTTTTGTTCAAGTTTTTCAACCCGACTACACTTTTTTTACATTCTGCTAATTAAAGGGCAAGGAAAGGCAAAGAATTAAAATCCCATTTTTACTTTTCTTTAATGAAAGCAAAATATGTCTCCATTATACTTTAATTAAAAAATGTGTACCGTTTTTATAAGTGCAGTGAAATTGGATAAAAATAGGAATTGTTAGACGGTCCCTAACTTCTGAAAGGGAAACAATCATACTTATGAAAAAAATAAGAATTGTTAGACGGTCCCTAACTTCTGAAAGGGAAACAATTATACTTATGAACAGCAGGGGGAGCCCCTGCCTTACTTACCAGCCATGCAGAACTCAAGCAGCTTTGTTTTTTGATCATTTATTAAGCAGCACAGATCACACTGAGCATGTGCAAGGCCAGAGGCAGACAAATATTTTTAACAAAGTTACAAGATGACAGCCCCCTGTGGCCAACTTTGAAAGCATCAATAATTTGTTTGATTAGGATTGTGGTGCAGTAAGTTCATGTTTATGTTTAGTATATATAATACAGCATTTCTAGCCTTATTCTATTTTACACTTTCCTTGCCCTTTAATAGATGTTTTCTTTTCTTAAAGGCCATGTAAAAAAAACTTAATTTATATAAAAAAACTTGATAGGAGGAAAGTTCTAGACTTCATGCATCAAAAGTAAAATTGTATTTCATGAACTAAAAATTTTAGAATTTGGCACAAACATACATAAGCCAATATGTAGCCAATTAAATTCAGCAATTATAAAAGTGTCAGTGGGTATGAGCAAGATATCTCCCAGTCCTTGTTGTCCCCGACCTTTTTTACCTCTAAGCAACATTCAGATTTAAAGAGCGTTGAGGAGCAACACAGACATGATTGGCCATTCTATAGACCCTATGTGGACTTGCAGCCTACAGGAGACTCTGTATGGCAATACCAAAACGTGCATCCAGATATTCAAACATAATCACCTGCTTTGTGGCCACAGGGAGCAACATCCAAGAAATTGGTGAGCAAGATGTTGCTCATGAGCCACTGGTTGGAGATCACTGCTTTACACAATCTAAAACCAAATCTGAATTACCAAATATGTTATAAAAATATTGAATATGTAATGCATTTTGTACAAAACATGTAGCTGTTATAGTCTTTCAATCTTATTAGTCCACATGAATTTTTATTTCTAAAGCAAAAGTTGTAAAACTAGTTGCAGTGATAATCCTGAACCAACGTGCAGCTAAGGGTGCTGGGCATTTTAACTCAGCCACTACTGGGCCACATATTGGCTCCTACTTTTACATATCACTAAAGCTATCCTACAAATTGTAAGGCTTATGCTTATGAGCTTGGCAAATACTTTAAAAACATTCTTTAGGACTGTACTATGTATTATTATTACAAGAGATGGAATATATTATTTATTTATTTTTATTTCCTTTAGCTATCATGTTTAAAAAACAATATTATAACCATTAACACATCAGAAGTGACAGCATTCTTTCATACCTTACAGAGGGGAATATTTTATTTTCAGAAGTTAGTACTTGTTTAAGATCTGATTAAAGGCTGTTTATATACAGTATTATCGCTGTTAAACACTGTATGCAACCTGAAACTGCTTATGAGGACATTCTAAATTTAATGTACTAAATATCTTATCATAACCTAATCACCTGCATATGTATTAGGAAGAGGTTATGATATGGTGGTTTTCAGCAAGAGTACTTTACATACTTCAATGGGTGAAGTGAACGTTCACCCTTTGATAAATACGCCTTTAAAAATCCCATAGAAATGAATGGAGAGCGGCGGAATTTCACTCTAGTGACGGAACTTCACTCTTTGATAAATTTACCCCAGAGTGTGTTATTCTGAGACTTTTTGCTGTTCATTTACATCTTTAATTATTTATGTTTTTTTTTAGTTATTTAGCTTTTTATTCAGTTGCTCAGGTTGCACTAGTAACCATGCATTAAAATGAATACTAGAAGGACATATGAATTGAAAGAGGTGTAATAGAAAGTAGTAAAACCAATACATTTGTAGCATTACAAAGCATTTGTTTGTTTGATAGGGTCATTGAAATGAAAAAAGTCAGAAAAAGGCAAATAATTAAAAAAAAAACTGGCCTCCTTGTACATCATAGGCTAAACACTGAAAGAACAGAAAGGGTTAGTGTTATTTAACTCTGCAACCAAACCTAGAAAATAATATTAATCAAGTATGTCTTTTTGGTCTTCCAGTTGTTCCACTACAAATCTTAATAAATCGTGGGTTCTAGAAGTTGTTAGAGGTATGCAGGTTATACATAATGGGAAGAAGTTAGTAATAATGGCAATATATATATACTTTTACTGAGGCTGGAACGCTGAGCAAATTGCATTATTGCCATACCACCCCTGCCAATTTCCTCTACCGGTTACTATTCCACTCCCCCCTGATGGTGTAATAATGTGTTTTTAAAGTGAAAAAATGTTGCATAAAAAAGAAAAGAACATTCAAAGCAATTTTCCAGTATAAAATCAGTAAAAAGTAATGTTATTTAATTATACATAATATACATTTGTAGACAGTATGTCACACAACTGAAAGCAATATCTATCATACTCTTCCGTGGTTTTTCACTGCACTAGTGTTTCTGACTTCTAGAAAAAAAATGTAGCAGAACAGCTGTTTTGACTAGAGGGTTGCAGACTTCTGTCACATTGTTTCCGAGTGCAGAAAGGCACATACAAATAATGACTAAATGCAGTTAACATATTTAATTTACAAATTGGTCAAAACAAATGAAGATGTAATGAATGCATATTGGAAGGTTTATTGATTTACATTTTTTTCATTGGGCTAAATTGCATTTTATTGATTTGCATACCCTTTAAACTTGTTTCTGCATTAACAGAATGAAAGTTGTTCTGTGCCTTATTTATGCACCATGGAGCAATTCTGTACTTACCTAGGGGTTGTCTTTCAAGCAGGTAAAGATAGCTCTCAAAGAAATCTGTGCGTATGGCCTTGTGAAGAACGAATGACATGCTATGTCTGCATAGCTCTTTGTCTGTTTTATGCCATCGGGACCTAAAAGCAAGGTGAGCTCCCAGGAATTCCATGTTTGTACCTCTGAACTAGAGGCAACGTGCACCATGATACACAGAGGACCAGACTGCTGAACCTAATAATGTTTCTGTTATTTTACATGAAGGCAGAAGCTTCTGGCATTGACAGTAGTGTGTGAGTGCTCATTAAGCAGGTGTTGGTGGGAACGGATAGTAAAGCACAGACAGGCATTTACTGCTTACTAAGGGTAAAAGTATATCAGCCCTGAATGGGTTCATCTTGATTCAAAAAAAGGCCACTCTATTTCTGGATGTTACAAGACACAGAGAAGGAAGCCTCCGAGGAGACATCAGTCAAGTCAATATTTTAAATACAAATTTCTCTTTGAAGTGGAGAAGTGATATTATATCACAACAGGGATGGAATTTTACTTCAGTTATGCCATAGCAGAAATTGGAAGCAAGATAGATTTTATTTATATAACACTACTTAAGTATACAACATTGTAGTTGCCAACCCTACAGGCAGTGAGGGGAAATACCTGGTTCACCTTTGAGTTAACTTGTATTATGATTTAGAGAGGGATATTCTGAGACAATTTGCAATTGGATTTCATTTTTTATTATTTTAAGTTTTTGTGTTATTTAGCTTTTTATTCAGCAGCTCTTCAATTTGCTTTATAAATATCTGGTAGCTAGGAGACTGGAATATGAATGGGAGAGGACCTTATTAGAAAGTAGTGATGGAGTGAATTTGCGGCAAATTCCCTCAATTCACCGCTGGCTAATAAATTTGTGAAATGCCAGGAACACTTAGCCTGACTTTCGCCAGTGTTTTCCTGTTTTTGGACGCCGGCGTTCATTTTTCCGATGCCGGCAATGTGCGCCGGCATCCAAAAACAGACACCCATGTCCAAAACGAGACGCCGGCAGTGTTTTGCAAATTTTTCGTGTTTTCCTGAGAAATTCGAAAAAAATTCGCCAACACCACAGATTCGTCACTATCAGAAAGGTGAGGAATAAAAATTAGCAATAACAATACATTTGTAGTCTTACAGAGCATTTGATTTTTAGATGGGGTCAGCAAAGGCCATTTGAAAGCTGGACAAAGTCCAAAGAAAAAGGCAAATAATTCTAAAACTATAAAAAATAAAGAATGAAAACCAGAGGGAAAGTTGCTTAGAATTGGCTATTCTATTACATACTAAAAGTTTAAAGGGATTCTGTCATGATTTTTATGGTGTAGTTTTTTTTCTAAATTAAGCTGTAATATTGGTATCGCTGCAGAAATTACGCCCATAGACTTCAATGGGAGGAAGAAACTGATGCACGTCAAAAAAAATTGTGATGCCTGACTGTTTTTTGACGAATTTTTGGCAAAGCAAAACATGTCAAATAAACCCATCCCTACTGGTGTGTAGGTCAGGTCTCAGGTCATTTTGCCTGATCCTGTGCTTTCAGAAAGTTAAGGTATTGTTTCTCCTACTCAATATAACTGAAGGAGTTGCTGTGGGACTTGGATTTTTACTATTGCGTGATATACCTAGCAGGGAGTGGTTATCTTGTGTCAGGTAGTTGTTTTCTTGTTGCAGTCCTATTGTTCTGCTGATGGGCTGCTGGTGGAAAAGTTAAATTGAAGTGCAAAGAGATTTCAGTGCAGAATTCTGCTGGAGCAGCACTATTAACAGATATGATTAGAAAAAAACTAGTGATGCACCGAATCCACTATTTTGTATTCGGCCGAACCCTCAAATCCTTTGCAAAAGATTTGGCAGAATACTGAACCACATATGCAAATTAGGCATGGTAAGGGGAAAACATCGAAACATTCTTGTAACAGAATATTTTTAACATTAGTTTTCCCATTACTCCTGCCCCTTTGCAGTGTGCCCAATAGCTCAGTATTTAAACTAGTTTAGGGCTGACACAAAGGGCATTGACGGGACACATCGGCTTATGCATGTAAGTGGTTCTCTTTTTTAACTGAATGCAGTTATTTCCCCTCTGGGGGTTTCACCCAATGGGGCTAATTTATAAACACTGGGCACATTTGCACCTGGGCAGTAACCCATAGCAACCAATCAGTGACTAGCTATTTTCCGCCAGCTGCAGGCTGAACACTGAAAGCAATCATCTGAGCCAATGTTACTTAGCACAATTAAAAAGAAATGCAAGGAGCCTGGTTGGACACAATTAATTTTAATGAAAACGCTCGTGTGTAAGAGCCCTTAGTAGAGCATTTGAGCCGATTGTAGTGCAACTGCACATGCGCTCTTAAATTACACTTCTTGATCCTGTTAGTATTGTACAATCCTTATCCTTATAAAGTCCTTTCTTTAAAGGGGCAGTATACATCTAAAAACAGTTTTGCTAAAACTAACACCATTAATAGGAATTGTGTTGATATTACTTTCTGCCTATGGTTTTAATAAAAAAAAATCCATAATTTACTATTACTATATAGATATTTTTGCCATTATAAATCACTAATCTGAAAGGGGCTATTTTCACTGACCTTACCCCTCCCCCCTCTTGTTAAAGAGGGTAATTTGTTTGGAGCTCTCTACATTTGAACAGACTCATTTTTGTCTGTAAGCAGCAGCCTTTGAGAATCTCACTATCAAGGGTTTCTTGGTGGACTGAAAATTCATTTTACCAGCTCCTTGGAAGTTCTTTGTGTTTTGGAAGTACTGAAGTGAAACTGGCTTCATATTACTGTTTAGTGCCAGAAATAACAAAAACCATTGATATTTCTCAATTAAAACATCTCATGCGCAGTAGCTCTGTAACGGCAGTTTCCTCCAACTGCGCATGCACCCTAAAGTCACAAACTTTCCGATCTTTTTTTCGGAAAGTTCGTTACTTTTGGTCGCATTGCACAGTAGGAGGAATCTGCCGTTACAGAGCTACTGTGCATGTGCCTGAAAGTCCAGGAAGAAGAGTGATCACGACAAAATGGCACCCCTGAACTCGGCTGGACAGGACCTGGAAGGAGGGTTAAGTAACAAGTCAGGGGCATTTGCCAGGGGGGAGATGGGAGGTATTTTTTCAGATACAGGTTGAATTCTCCTTTAAGGAGTTTTAATATGTATGCAGCAGTCTAACAAGTTCCAGAAACTGCTCTAATTTTCAGTGTTGAAAGATGTACAAGTATGTTCCTAATATATATGATATTGTATCCATGATAAACATAAATTACAGGCAGATTCCACTACAGTAGTCTAACATTTGGTTTCTTTTTTCCCAGATCTCATCATTTTGAGTTACTAAATGGAGTCTGACACCCAGCAGCAGTTGAAGTTGAATTGTCAACACGTATGTCTCTGTAGCAGCTGATAACGATTAGGTCAGGTTTGTTACCAGAATTGGCTTGTGAAGTTATTTTACTTTGAGGAGACAGAGATTGATGGTAAAAAGTCACAGAATTAATGATGCATCTAGACTGCATTGTGTTTCCCATCAAGACAAATTTATCAAACTACAGTTTAAATATATAGATGTCAAAATACAGATACGTGTGAAGGGGACAATACACAGTATTAAGAACTGGGGGGTGTAAACTTTTGATCAGGGTCACTTGGGTAGTTTGTGTAGTGATTATAATTTAAAAAGAGTAAACACAGTTGTTTGACAATAAATGGCTTCAGCCAACCACTAACCATGAGTGAAAGAAAAGTTTTTGTGTTATCATTCATATGCTCTGAAAAATGGTTAAGAAATCATAAATTCTGCCAGGGTATGTAAACTTCTGAGCACAACTGTATGTTTAAAGGCCATAAAAGTTATACAGTCTCAGTGAGAAATATAGAGATCTAAAAAAAAACAAACTATAAAAATCTCAATGAATTATAGACAAACCTATCATTAGGAAAATGTTTTCCAATTTGTCTCCAATTTTAATTTTTATAAACATTGTCATTTGTATTATGCATTAAGAAAGTATAAATATGTATGTACATGCACTCCACTGCAGTTTAGAAAAGAGAAAATGGGCATAGTTTAGTTACTGACTTGATATCAAAGGAATGCTACTAAGGGGATTAAAAAGGAAAAGTAATATGCTAAAGAAATCTGGCACATTCATTTTATTTGAATATGTGCAAATTACCTGTATATTGAAGAGTTCATAGTTTAATTTTCCTTGTCCATAGTATGGTTAGTTTGTAACTACTTCAAGGTATCAAATACAGGCAAACCTCTATTATCGGAATCCCTTCTGGTCCTGTACGGTTTTTGTGCAATCTGTTTATGACAGGATTAAAAGTAGTATAAAGGCTGATGACCTAACAACTTTAAGCAGGAGTAAGATCTTTTTAAGAAAATCTGCAACTTCAGGTAACTAGGCTCACGGACACTGTAAAATGGTGTTTTGTATTTTTGCCTTTTGGCATGGATTCCTTAAGCCTGTCAACCACAAAACTAACCTTTTCAAAAATGTATTTAAATTTTTCCCCAATAACCTCTTTATTTGGTTGCTCAGTTGCAAAAGAAGTACAAGGACTTCTAGACTTGCAACATATTTTAAAAGAAAAAAACATTAGATGTTGTCTTGGAGACAGAATTTAGTAGGCTACAGGTCTCTTTAATTGTGCCTGTTCTCTTCCAATGATGAAAGTATGATGCATAGCAGCAAGCTTGGTTCTTGCTACCATGGCATCAGATGAATCATGACATAGCCTCATATGGTGCTTGATAATATCACTGCAGTGAAATGTATTTTGTCTTGCTTGGAAAAAATGGAAATGACTTGAAAGATCTTTAAAGGAAAACTATACCCCCAAAATGAATATTTGAGCAACAGGTAGTTTATATCAAATTAAGTGGCATATTAAAGAATCTCACCAAACTGGTAAATATGGTTTAAGTAAATATTGCCCTTTTACATCTCTTGCCTTGAACCACCATTCTGTGATGGTCAGAGATCACCTGACCAGAAATATTTCAACTCTAACTGTAACAGGAAGAAGTGTGGAAGCAAAAGACACTACTCTGTCTGTTAATAGGCTCATGTGACCTAACTTTATAGGTTGTTTGTGTGCACCGTTGAATCCTACGATCCCAGGAGGCTGTCCCTATTTTTTAAAATGGCAATTTTCTATTTATGATTACCCAATGGCATATGCTGCTACAAAAGTATATAATTAGGAAAATGGTTTATTTACATGAAGCAGGGTTTTACATATGTAAAGTTGTTTTATGCAATATCTTTTTATAGAGACCAACCTTGTTCAGGGGGTATAGTTTTCATTTAATTACACTTTTGGATAAAACAATGTCTCTGAATGTATTGAAGGCAGTGGATTCTCTCCACAGCCATTGTCTTTCGTGTGGCAATTCTGTCTGGATATGAGCGCAACTATGATATTGTTTGGTTGTGCCTGGCCACTGTGAACATTAGCGACATGGTTTACCAACAAAGCCAATTTTTCTAAAAGCAATTCTTCATTTCCATAGCATGTTTTTAAGGACCACCAAAAATGATTCACAGTTGGGTCAATCCAGTTACACAGCTCTGCAGTTTCTCTTTCGACTTGCTTTTACAAATTTTTTAAGCAAAGATTTTGCAAAGTGGCAGGCATCAAAGTGATGCTCTAATTCACCATGCTCCTACTGAATGATCTCACTAATTGTGGCTATCTGTACATATCATTTCTACAGAAAACTTGTTACCTAGAATCTCATCTAATGTCGTTTGCTTGAGGGCTGTTGCAGGTATATTTGGAGAAACATGTTCTACCTTAAAATTCTGAATTTTATTGGTACTGGCTTCCACTAGAGTATATAAAGAATATTTTGGTGAAAGCCCAGGGCTATTACATGCACTGTTTCCAGTCAGGCACAGGGGTTTTCTGTAAAATTCAAGTTGTAAGCTTTGCTGTTCTTTTTTCCAACAGTGATGAATTACGGGAAACAGAAAATTCTGCTGATTACGATAATGTGCAGAATCTGTGATCTGCTTCATACGTAGAAGTTTGTTTACTGAAATGATTTTGGCAATACTTGATGCACTGAAAAATGCAGCATGCAGAGTAGAATATTGCCATATGCTAGCTGAACTTTGCTGGGTTGGCTATTCCACAGATGAAAATAATGACCGATGTGACATACAGCTTGATTCTCTTGATACCAGAAGAACAGTTCTTTCCCCCTAAACATCTTGAGGACATTCATAATTTGTCCAGGCATGATTTAAAAATGAACAACGTGCTATCCTCAAATTTATTTAAAGAGTCTGATTGAGCTTTTACTGGTACCCCAGTATTCAAGGTAATTTCATAGTCATGTTCTCCATCTAAAATGAGCAACTCTTCTTTCAGCTGTAACGATTGACCAGGACTTTCACCTTCCTCCCAATTCGGTATGTCATAACTAATATCGGCAGGAGAGGTTATGCTTTCTTGAGATACTGAATATTGTTGATGTGGTTTGAAGACTCACAGCCGAAGCTGAAATTGCGGTTTTATTTGAATTGTCAGGATAATAACTAGAATTTTGAACCTTGCTGTGTTTTGATTCAGTTACAGCAAGAGCTGAAAACATTCCAACATTTTGATGAGTGCCACAATAATTATTCATGAAGGAATCTGTGTTTACTCCAACATCAACTGTCTTGACAACTTTAGCAGTACTGACAGGAAAGGCTATTTCAGGTGAATTTATAAATGACGAAATTATTGGCAAACAAGTTAGGTTCCTGGAGCTTGGTACTGGGGCACTTACCAAAAAAGCTGGGTGACTTTGAAAACTTGAGGTAGAGGTAAAATGTGATAAAATCAAATCATTGAGACAAGTAGCAGATGCTTGAATGCTAGCTCCTGTACTTGGTATCTGATTTTCTGCATGATGATGTAGACTCTTTTCCTGGAAAAGTAGTAGGCATTGCATCTTTCCTTAACACCCATCTATTTCCCTGAACGCAGTATAAATCTGCACTAAAATGTTCAGAGCAGATTCTGTAGGCATCTGTCTTTTTTTTTTCCTGCAATCATTTTTTGGCATACTGTGTCAAGGTCACCAAAACCCTCTGGAAACTGTTCAAGCCACGTTTTTATGATATTTGGATCTTTGGAAAATACATGTAAAATTACATTGTGAAACATAGTTTTTCTTTGCCCTTTAACTGGTGCATCCTTTCACTATACATTTTGGCATAATTGGTTAATCTGCAAAATAGTAAAAAGATTTCAAATTAACTAAAAATATATATTTAAACTGAAAGCAAAAGAGGCAACATGCATAGCTGAAATGAAAAAAAAAATACAATAAAAGAATTTACGTTAAAACGAAATTACACAGCAGCTATAAAGGTACTGTTTATATAGGTACAGAATACCCTGTTTCTATTCCACAGGCACCTAAACTTTGCACCGCAACTATTAATGGGTATTTTTATAGTTTTGCCCTATGATCACTTCAACTTGTGGGAGCTATTGGCCTGCTGACAGCATTTTTAACATTCAGTACAGTACTGCACTTCTGTCATACATTCTTAAAAAATGCAATAAATACTTGTCCTATTAAAAAGATGCAGAAGTAGAATTTCACAAGTTTTAATGCTTGTTCAACTATTAAAGGGGAACTATCGCGAAAATTAAAATTTAATATAAGCTTCACCATATCTGTAGATTTTCTGCAATAATCAAGTTTATCTTCACTATCCCTCTCTCAGCATCTGTTTCTCTTCATTCTCTCTTCATGCAGGAGTTGGGTGTCAGATATTCACTGACCGTTAGATCAAATACACCTTATGTGGGGGGGCACTTTTTGCGAAGAAGATGTATTAGAGGTCACTCTATTAAAATCACCAACCATCATGTCTATCTACATGCAGAATTTGTGCCAAAGGCAGTTGTTTCTTTAGACTGTTTGTAATGGAATCAGTTATCGTTGAGCTCTAATACATCTGCTAGGAAAGGAAGCCCCCTATAAGATATATTGGATCTAACTGTCAATGAATATCTGACACCCAACTTCTGCAAGAAGAGAGAATGAAGAGAAACAGATGCTGAGTGATAACCTTAACTACCATCTTAAACCATTAGTCAGTGCAGATGCCAAAATTGTCTCAGAGCCCCAAATTGATGATTCGCCTTTAAGTTAACTTTTAGTATATTACAGAATGACCAATTCTAAGAAACTTTTCAATTGGTCTTCCTTATTTCTATAGTTGTATTTAATTATTTGCCTTCTTCTTCTTCTGACTCTTTCCAACTTTCAAATGGGGGGGGTCACTGGCCCCATATAAAAAACAAATGCTCTGTAAAGCTACAAATTTATTGTTACTGCTACTTTTTACTACCCATCTTTTTATTGCCCATCTTTTGATTCAGGCCCTCTACTATTCTACTATTCATATTCCAGTTGCTCATTCAAATCAATGCAGGGTTATAAGGATACTTTGGACCCTAGCAACCACATTGCAGAAATGGCAAACTGGAGAACTGCTGAATAAAAATCTAAATAACACAAAAATTACTCTCTAGATCACACTAAAAGTTAACTCAAAGGTGAACAATCCCTTTAAGAGAGCAAACTAAAAGTTTATGATACTCATGTATTCTGACCCTCAAGTTCCTCATCTTGTCAACTATGTTTAATATGTTTTATTTCTAAATGGTTATGAGTAAGGAAAATAGTAGTAAACACACTTAGCTTTATTTTGCATTAACACAAATACAGCTTGAAACACTAGGGGTGTTTATTCCTTGTGACAATAGCTGTTTGTATACACTGTTACAAGCTTGAATCTGTTCCTTACCTTCCAGTCTTTGCTGCCGGCATAAGTCTGGGCAGAATAGACATCTCCTTACTCCTGAAAATTCACAAAAAGGCATTTGTTAAAAGGAGAAACTTCTAGCAAAGTACTGCTATTTCGACGAACAGAATTGCTGAAGATCATTCAGCA